>CM039122.1:38049699-38538258 GCA_022036555.1 Microstegium vimineum
TACATAACAAAATTTAGTGAAATAAATGTTAACACAAACTTTGAAAAGATTTTAGGTATGGCATGACCTCACCTCTCAAACCCAACTTCTTCAAAGGTTCAAAGAGAAAAAACAACTCCCGCCTCTTTTTTTACAATTTCTCACTTGCAAATGAGAGGGGCTCCTTACCCCCTCCTTAGTTGAGGGGGTAAGCTTACATAGAGAGTCCTAAAAGGTTTACATGTCATTTCCTAATTTGTTACAAGAAAATCTAGTCAAATACATTTTGCTTCTAAGTGCATCTTGCCATGACTTGTCCACAAAATACATGAGGTACCCATCTCGGTTCAGGCTTCTTGTGTAGCTTGCTGGATGCACCTTGTCCCATTTAGATATTTTTTCCTCATGACAAGGGTACTTAGGGTCCAATATAATGACACTCCACCCTCATTTCTAAAATACAAAGCATTTTAGGAATTTCAAATTATTGTGTAAAATAATTTTCACATGTAACCTTTTTTTAACTATATAAGTAGTTATATTTCAAGTGCTTAAACTTTTAAATAGTTGTGACATCCGATCCAGCATGGAATTTGTTCCATAGAGGCCCATGTACATGTTTTTTTAGAATCACACAGTACAACGTAGATGCTCAACGCTGTCGACAGGGACGTCGCATACCACTGATTACAAGCTTCATGAAGTCACCAAGGCGCCTTGCTGTCGACGGAGACGTCGCATACCACTGAATGCATAGCACCGATAAATCCTGAAATAAATCCAGGAAACCACATTATGAAATTCGCTCCCACTGGGAATCGAACTGAGGACCTGTGGGGTGCTGCTTGAGTGATTTAGCCAACCAGACTAAACAATGCATGTTAATAAGATATTGTGGAGGGTTTATTCTCATCTGGGTCATTAAAGGTGGGGTTAGACCAACATATAAGTCTTCTAGAGTTTATCCCACCATCCTCGGGTTAACTCTTTTTTTTTAAAGTGAGAAGGAAAACATAAGTGAGATGGTGGTAGGTGTGGTTCATTCTATATGTTGAGTGGATTTAAGTCGTTTAGACCGTAGGACATTACAATAATTTTAGTTGACAATCTTATACAACCCGCTGGTACAATTAAAAAGGCAACTTGTAAGGCAATTCACATTTTTTCTATATTAATAATAAAATTAGATAATATGATGAACAACAACAATGACACATCTGAAATGTATATAGAAGTGATTATATAAGAGCATCTCCAAGATTTTCTCAAATCCCTTCCTGGTCTTGAACTTTTTAGCTAGATTAAGAAAACTGCTTTCCAACAACTCTCTTAACTCTCAATCTTTCAAAAACGGAAATATACGTGCACCTATCGACCGGCCAATCCGGAGGTGGAAATATGTAGGGAAGAATAAAGAGTACAACAGGATTTTCATAGCAAATGTGTAATAAGAGATAAAAAGTATAAAAGTGGTTATCATGATTTAGAAATCTGTTCTCTATATTTTAGGAGTGAATTTTAAAATATGCTAGAGAAAGACGTTAAAGTATTTTTGAGAGGCAAGGAATTTCAGTAGTTGTTTACAAGGTAAGCATTGTTTTATTGTAATGGGGTATGCCTTCTTTTCTTTGCCTCCAGGCTTAGGACTAGCGTATTTCATAGTACAAAGGATGAGTTAGGGCAGCTCTAGTGCTGATTCGAACAGAATTGCAGCAGTGGGTCCCTTAGTTACAGTGGCTGAATTGATTTAGACCAAACTTCAATAGCTGCAGTGTTGAGTTCGATTAAATGGTCCATGTACAAGTAAAATAAGATGAAAGAATCTTTCTCTCCACCCTCTTGCATGTAGCTTTTGCATGCATGATGTACTTTTTGATTATTTTATCCGATTTTCTTCCCTAGGAGTCGAACCGAGTTTGAGATGCAAACCAAATAATCTGTTCCCTAGGTTCGATAGCGCTTGGAGTGTGTAAAACGAACTTTACTCTCTTTCTCTCTCCCTATGGTTCGGTTCTCTACCGACACAGCTGCTCTTAGGGCTAGAAAAAACACTCTTGGAAAAACAATTAGTTTTTTTTGGCAAAGGTACCCCAAGTTTTTTTAACCACTTGAAAACCCACTTATTTATTTATTGAATTTTTAGAACCATTGGAGACACTCTAAGAGGCATCTCTCACTCTAAGAGGCATCTCTCAGAGTTTCGTAAATTCCTTTCTATTCCTTGGTTTTTATCTAGATGAGAAAAAATCTCTTTTCTACTGCTTTTAATCCATCCGCTCGTCTTTTAGAACTTGGGAAAAGTCACCCTATTCCACGTTTAGTTATGCGCATCCACATATCTTACAAATCTACAGGAAAAAAATATATAAAACTAGTTAGAATAATTTAGAAATAGTTCAGGATTGATGATGTAAAATTGTATTCTATATTTTAGGAGTGGATTATTAGAAACACATGGAGATGATTTTTTTTATTTTTTTAATAATTTTTTTAGAAGTTGGAAAACATTATATTTTTTGAAAGAAAAATTAAGTACTTTTGGAGAGGCTCTAACTACAGAAATATGAGACAATTCCTCCTGAGCCATTATAAAAGATGTAACTTCCTCAACAGCCACCGAAAAAATTCATCTTCCCTCGACCATCACTTCAATTTTTACGACCGCTAGAGGCCACTGCCGTCAACTTTTCTGGTCACTGCCATGGAAGCCATAAGCCAATAAGCCTGTTGCTCACACACGGAGGGCAAGCGAGCTCGGCCAGGCCATCGGCCGGCCTGCAGCGGCACATGGCGCGGCGGAGGCCCACGTGACGTTGCCCACGGCTGCCTGCACGGGCACGGCTGCACGCGCAGTGTACCAGCAAGGAGCAGCAGGTCGCCAACCTCGCTGGAACCGCCCAGCTCCGAGTTCTTGCTCTCAGAGCTTTGACCCTCACCTGCCCACTCTATCGCTCCCCTTTTCGTTCGCTGGCACAGAGCCGCGCCATGGACGCCGCAGAGCGGAGCGCCACAGCCGATGTCGCTCCCTCTGCTCCGGCCTGCCTCCACCCCCAACCAGTCGCTACATCTCCTTCAGCAGCTCGCGCCGCACCTCCCCGCCCCTTCCGCTGGCCTACTGCGTCGCTGCGCTGGGAGGCCTCGAGCATGCTCGTGGAGGCTGAGGCGGGAGGGCGGCGCCGACGATGTTGGAGAGAGTTGGGGAGGATAGAAGATGGCTGACCTACTGGGCCCACGTGTAAGAGGGGCAAAAAGGACATTTCCAGCTCCAGTTAGCTGCTGTTCAGATGAAAGTTAACGGTAGTGGCATGGAGGGGTGCAAAAACTTAGAGCAGTGGCTCATATGACACCGTAACTTTTCAAATGGCTAGTAGGGAATTGAGAACTTTTTTAATGGCTTACGGGGAATTCTCTCTAGAAATATTACAATATAGGAAAAAAAGTCTATTTAAACCCCTCACCTATCAAGCGTGGTCTAATTCGCCCCTTCAACTATGAAATCTTCTTTTGTACCCCTGAACTTTCTAAAACCGGACAAATTACCCTCTTAGGTGGTTTTGGATGGTGGTTTTCCTATAATTTCGGTGGGTTTGCTAAAGTAACGGTGGTTTTATCTTTTTTTTTGTTAAATATTTGAAAAATTATAGTAAATCACAAAAACAAAATCATAAAATGGAAAATCTTATTTTTGTTAGACTCTACATGAGATCTACACAATGAACATATATATGGTATGCTTTAGTATAAATTCTTTTGTTGTAGCTTTATATTAATTCAAAAAAATAATTTTATATGTAATTAATTGGAATAGTTCATAGCTGCAACTTCTATAGTCTAATTATGGTGAAATTTTTATGGTGAACTAATTATTATATGCTTGAACCACTTCATACACATTGGACCATGTATAACTTTGTTATAGATAAAGCATAGATTTAAATAGCATGAAATTATATTTTTCTTTGTTAAATCAATACTTTATCTATAACTAGCAAATGTGCCCATATGTTGCAACGGGAGAAAACACTAAACGTCAATGAAAAACACTTATAGAAGTATTGCATATTAATTTATATTTTTTCTATATTTATTTTAACCTTTTTTCATCTCATTGTATTGCTAATTTTTTAGCTACATACGCGGCTTTTTCAGAGTATCGAATAAGAGGAGTATGTGGTGGAGTCCATTACTATTTATTTTTTATTTCTATTCTTTTCTCTATAATATGTGTCATTAATTTTTTTCTACAAACCAGAAGATTCCATTATTATTTTTTCTTACTATTTTTTCCCTATAAGCAAGATTTTTTTTTCTATTTCTTTCTACGCGTCTCAATGAAATGGAGCGAGAGAGTCTCTCATGAATTCTATACGTTTTTCTATTTACATATATTCTTTTTTATTATTATATAAACTTTGATCTTGTTGGTCACCTAGTTTTAGTTTTATATTGCCATCATGAGCCATGTCGGGATATGATTTGTACTAGAAAAAATATAATATAATCTTTTGTCATGAGCCATATCAGAATAAAATTTGTATGGAAAGCAAGTTATTTTCGAGTTTAGGTCGTATACACACATGACTCAATAGGTTTTAGAATCGAACTCCATATCTTGCTCGATAAGAGCTATTTAAACTTGTATGAGCAAAGTTATATATATAGAAATAAAAATAGTTATATGCTATTGTCTCTAACTATTTGATTAGGATTAGGACTCTTATTCATTTTACTTGGAGATATTCTATTTGGATTAGAATAGGATTCTTAGCTCTACTTGTGTTCAGTGTTATCCTAAATGTTAAACAGTAAACAGTCGGTCATCTTTCATTTAACGCATTATTCGGGAAAAACGGGTGTTTAAACGGGCAAAACAACATTTAAATGGTCAGCGTTTAAACGATGTGTAAACGGACTACATAACCGTGTAGGCGAACAGTGCTGTGTTCAATCCTTATATATAAAAATAGAAGGGTTGTAGTAAAGAAACAAATAGAGACATATGCATTTAGAGTTAGTTAAAGGAGGCCATTATAATAAACAAACAAATAGAGACATATTCAGAGTTAGTTAGAGGAGGCCATACAAAAAAATAGGTAGAGAAATTTTGCCTCTTTAGTATTAGGTAGGTATAGATATAAATAGAATACGTTATACGGTCCAATGAGTATACAATTTTTACTATAGTTGAAGCATACAATAATTAACTCACCATAAAAATTTCACCATAATTAGACCATCGAATCTACAAAATTATTCCAATTAATTAGAAACGAAATTGGAATTTTCAATTAACCTAAAGCTATAGCAAAAAAATTCCTAAAATATATCATATTATATATTCAATATGTAGATTTACTCACGTGGACTCCAACAAATTTGACTTTTTGATTTTATGAGTTTTTTAGTTAATATGATTTTTTAAAGATTCAACGAAAGCAAATAAAAAAAGAAAAGACAACATCACATGTCCAAAACCGTCTGAGGGGATAATTTGACTAAAAAATACGATTTTATAGTTGAGGGGTGAAGTAGACTACGTTATATAGGTGAGGGAGAGTATATTTTTCCAATAGGATAGTATTTAGGTATGGTATGCTCTGGTCATAGCCACATACGTACTCCCTAGAATCCATGTCAGTTAAACTTTTTTTTTTAACTTTAACTAACTTTATAGATAAATGTAACAATATCTATGAATTAAATTGAGCATCATGTAAAAATATGTTCTTAGATAAATCTAATGATACTAGTTTAATAACATAATTTTTAGTGATTTATTTTAGAAATTTGGCCATAGTTTAAAAAATTTAACTTTAGACAAATCCAAAAATTTATTCTCTAGGACGGAGGAGTACTCCCTCCGTATCGGAAATAGAAGACGTTTTAGACAAGGTTTGAGTCAAACATTGGGAATATAAATCATCTATAACTTTTAAATTGTTGAGTTTGCAAATGTAAAAATTATATGAATAGATTTGTCTTGAAAAATATTTTCATAAAAATATACATATATCACTTTTTCATAAATATTTTTATAAAAATAAAAGGTCAAAGTTGTGTTTTGGAGATCGTATCACTGTCCTAAACGTCTTCTATTTCCGATATAGAGGGAGTATATAGTAACGGGTACGTTTAACAATCTGTCTCATAGAATTCCTAAAATACTCGCCGCAAATTTTGGATATTTCGTCGACGACGAGGGGACAAATTGGCGCTCGCCGCAACATCCCAGCGCAACCGCCACACCCCGTCGAATCGCGACTGGAGGACACGACATTGACATGAAGGGTGGCGGCGGCGCTCGATCCTGCCATATCGATGACTCCACCGCCTCCGGGCGCCCCTCGAAGCGGCGCAAGTTGAGGGTTAAGCGTGAGCCCTACCCCAACAAGTTCTCCGACTTCCAGTGCCGTGCCGGCGGCAGCCCCCTCGACTCCGACAATGGCGGCCCGGTCTTGCCAGGCAAGCGCCGCTTCTCGACCGTCTCGTCGTCCGCCGCCGCCGTCAACCTGGTTCTCCACGGCCACTTTTCGGTTTCGCAGACAGCAAAGAGGGTAGATCCGGTCGTCTCGAACGGGCCCATGGCCTCTGCCATCGCCACGCCGCCGACCAACGCGTGTCCGCCGGCCGCAGGGACGGTTCCTCCGCCTCCGGTCTCTGCCCCAGCCTCCGCGGCTCCGGCACCCAGCCCGAGAGCGTCCTCTTGTTTGCGTTCGATGAAGAAGTGGCGCTCTACCCAACCTGATTCTGTGCGTCCATCATGTGGCGTTCCCTCGATGAACGGCCTCACCGGAACTCCAAAGGCGGCGCCGCCTGCTTGGGGGAAGTACGGTCGGGACATGACAGCTGAGGCCGGCAAGATGGACCCAGTGATCGGCCGCGACGACGAGATCGACCGCGTCGTCTGCATCCTCTGCCGCCGGACCAAGAACAGCGCCATGCTCGTCGGCGCTCCCGGGGTCGGCAAGACGGCCATCGCCGAGGGCCTGGCGCAGCGCATCGCGGCAGGGGCGGTCCCCGCCCCGCTCGTCGGGGCACGTGTCGTGGAGGTCGACCTCGGCGCGATGGTTGCCGGGACCCAGTACCGCGGCATGTTCGAGGAGCGCATGAAGATGGTGATCCAGCAGGCGGAGGCTGCTAACGGCAAGGTCGTGCTGTTTATCGACGAGGTGCATATGCTACTTGGCGCTGGGCGGACCAAGGGTGGATCAATGGATGGTGCCAATCTGCTGAAGCCAGCTCTGGCTCGTGGCCGCATCCGCTGCATTGGCGCCACGACATTTGATGAGTACCGTAAGTATGTTGAGAAGGATGCTGCGTTGGAGCGACGGTTCCAGAAGGTGCACGTGCAGGAGCCAAGCGTGCAGGCGACAATTGACATTCCTCAGGGCCTCAAAAACAAATATGAAGAACACCATGGCGCTGTAATCCAGGACGCAGCCATAGTAGCAGCTGCCCAGCTTGCCAATCGGTACATTACAGGTGCGCTCAGTTCTACCACTTGCTTACCCACTACTGAATTTGGCTTATTAGTGTTTCCCTACAAAATGGACAGACCACAAACAGAATTCATAAGCAATGGACAACCCACAAAAGGAATTTGTATAAACATATTGGCATATTTATGTTACATATATATCACTTGCTTGCCCACTATTGGAATTTGTGAGTTCTGAGTAAATATGATGATTGGTGATAAAATGGACAAACCTTAAAAAAAATTCCCCCTTACTATAGGCCCCCCTGTCTTTTAGAGCTCTAGCTCAATACTTTCAGCTGGTTATCTCTGATCAAATGGTATTTGGGTGGGACATTATGTTCCTATAAATAATTTAGACCAAAAATAGAGAATTAAACAAAGTCAGATCTACAGACTCTGCAACTGATGTGGTATTCACAAACAAGAGGAGCACTCTACAATTGAGTCAGAAGTCAAAACATCATCTTGCTGGTTATGCCAACAAAATGAACATGTGACGGTTCAATATTGGTTAATGGTTGCCCAAGATAATAGGCTCTCTAGCCAGATGTCCCGCCATAATAGAAGTTCTGACACAGTTGAAAGTTGGTCTCCAACTTGTAGTTGTACTGAGAGTAGCTTCTTATTTCTTACCATGGATTATGATAACCAATTAACCATATAGTGATCATGAAAAGCTTTGTTTTATCTCTAATTTCCACTATATCTGCCATTTTTCTTTAGCTCTTATAATTGTATATTTTACTGATCACATATATTTGTTGACAAGACACCTTATTGCTGAAAATGTATATTATGTTCCATAATATCAGATTCTGAGTGTTGAAAATTTTTGTTGGACTAAAAATGATTACCATTTTTCTTTGAACTTGATGTGACATTGGGATAATCTTCCATAGGGCATACAGTTATGGCTGTTTGTCTGTAATACGGTTCTATGTCATATACAGATAATACTATACTATACACAAGCCATTGGTATTACATATGTTGATGGGTTCTGTTAATATTTTTGAAGGTCGTCAATTTCCTGATAAGGCAATTGATCTTATTGATGAATCATGTGCCACTGCAAGGATGCAAAGAGATAACATATTGAAAGGAAGTGACATATTGTGCATGAAAATGTCGCGAACGAAGCTATTGTTTCACCAGACCAAGTCGCACAGGTATTGCACTTGATACCGTGTTCTGTGTTATACATCTGTATAAAGAAATTAAAAAAATATATATATTACGACTTGCATTTTTTTTTCTGAACCATATCTAATCAGTCTAATCTCTAGTATTGCATGCCTGGGGAATTGTTTATTATTCAAGGTAGAAATAGGGAAAATGTAGAATTGACTAGATATTTAAACGTGGATAATTTGCTGTGTTTCTCTTGTCTTAGCTTGACATTTTTAATTTCTCGTGGCCCTAAAATGAAACTTGTTATTTTAGCCATAAGATCAGTTTAACACTAACTGTTCAAGTTTTTTTCTCTGTTCCTTTTGGAGTATAACTCTAGGGCTTTCTTACAAGATAAAGATGGTTAGAGATAGTAATATGTAATGGCACATGATCTTTCGCGGTGTAGAAGGAATGTTGTAGGAATCCATATTTAAAGATCAAAGTTACCCCTTAATAATGTCTATCATATCTTGGTAATCTCCCGGTGGGTTTCTCAATGAGTCAAAGATTATATATGCACTTCTTCTCATATCGATGACTATGAGTATCCGGTGAAAACTGCATTTGTTTATAGAGTCAACATATATATCTTTATGCTGAATTGAGTAATAAGTAAGTCAAATTGTGCAAACGATAACAACACTCACCCAAAGTTGTAGGAGAAGAGTATATATTGTCTAGTCTTTTGGTTGACGAAGAACCTCCGTAAATTCCGCTCCGTTTGAGGTATCCATTGATCGCGGGGAGTGTTTGGATCCGAGAATATGATTGATGGATCAATGAAACCAATTTCTGTGTCTCCCTTACGTTTGAGCATTAACATCAAGAATCTGCATATATATGTTTGAGGATAGTTAGTTACTATACATATACATATGCTATAGTCCGATTACTAAAAGAAATAATCACTTACAGTAGCAGCTCATCAGAGATTTGTTTAGAGCGTCCATGTGGTATAGTTGGTGGAGCTCACTATACGGAACAAATATAAGGTCATCGCCCCGGAAGTAATGTTTTTGTCTAATTCTGACGCAAATGCATTCATCATCTGGGTTTTTGGTACATGCCTCCATGTACCACGAGTTTAACTTGCGCATTTGCGTACCAAGATCCCTGAGGGCCAATGGGTTGTACAGACTTCTGCCACGTACATAACTTCTCTTGAACTCATCGACTACAGTGGCATTTGCGATGAGTGCATTTCCGTAAAATTCATTCGCAGTTATATTAGCTCCTTTCAAGAAATCTTCCAGACCATCATAATTGAACTTGGGGCCACTGTAGTCTTCTAGCACGCTCATGTTTGAACCATATTCATTCCCAACAACTAGCGGGGACACTGATTGCTTCGATTGTTCCCCGAGCTGTGGGACACCCTTCCCTGCTCTTTTCTTCTCGATAATTATCTTTTCAAGAGTGCGGTCATAGTCTGATATTGGAGATTTCACGTAGCTTTCTATTCTTTTCTTCCAACTTCTGCCTTAGAATTGACTGAGGTACGAAGAACGGTTGTGCAGCTTCTTTCTTTGCTTTATCGTCGTCTTTAAATTTCTGGAATTGTGCGGCAACATCGACCTTTATTGAAGCCGATATTTCTTCTTCAGTCCTCTCAGACGGAAATTTCTGAGGAATCTTAACAATAACTTTCCTTGTAGCTTGCCTCTTTGTTTTTGGTTGGGCGGCCGATACCTTTGCTTTTGTGGCGGTCCTCTTCTTTGGCGATGGGGCGGCAGGTGTCGGCGTTGGAGACCGTCGTGGCGGCGTTGGAGACCGTCGTCGAGGCGATGGGGCCGGTGTCAGCGTTGGAGAACATCGTGGAGGTTCTGGGGCCGGTGTCAGCGTTGGAGAATGTCGTGGAGGTTCTGGGGAGGAAGCCGTGTCGTGCATTTCACCAGCATCATCCCTCGCAACACTATGACCAGCAGGTGATGAATGTTGACTTAGGTCTCTGGGATGAGGAGGAGGAGGCGGCGACGGTACAATAGGAGGTGATGCCCCAGGAAAAATGATATAGCGCTTGCGCCAACAAATAAATGTCTTCCCCGCTTGTCCTAAAGTCGTCTCCCCATCACCTCCTTCAATGTCAAACGGAACATCGCGATGACCTTTTTCAACTCTATCCACCGAGACGCGAGCATATCCAGCTGGTACTTTTGACCCATGACATATTGGTGTCTTCGTAGGGTCGATAGGAGATACAATACCGGTAGCCACCATGATTGTGGTAGCCCCCTCTGGAATGTGCAGCTCACATGGTGTATTTGGTTCTGTGATGTCATCCACGGGGAAGCGTAGCTTTGCGTCATCACCAGGTTGAGGCACTTCCGTGGAAGCACAACTGCTTTTCAACTGAGCTGATGGGCTGATGTTGACTTGCGGTACTGATCCAGTACTTTGCATTCGGCTCATTGCTAACTCCACTTGCTTTTTTATTTCCTCGGCCATTCTCGCTTCAAGTTTCTCTTCTCGCTCTTTTGGTTGAATAGCTGCTTCGCGTGCTTCACTAAGCATTTGCGACATGCTAAGTTTCATAGCTTCCTCCTCTTTCTTCTTTCTGTGGCGGCTTCTATATGTATCTTTGTCTTGAGGGAATGCATGCTTCCACGGCACCGCGCCATGACCTCTCGTTCGCCACCAGTGTTCCGCAGTCCCCAGGGCATATGTCAGCTCATCCTTATCTCTATCTGGTGACCATACTCCTTGGTCCCTCAAAGCTTTAGCTTCAACCAGTTTCCTTGCTGCTTCTGTGAGTCCTTCGGTATACGTTAATCTCCCGGTCTGAGGGTCCCTGCCTCCCCCGTGACCAAAAAACCACCACTTACTGCGCTCAGCCCAGTCATCTGCTTCTGGTTGGATTCCCCTAGCTTGAAGGTCCTCTTCTTCTTTTTCCCACTTAGGAATGGCAGTCTTGTAGCCACTTGATCCCATGTGATGATGGTATTGTTTTTCTCGGGCATTCTATTGGTTCAGTTGCGCTCGTGCTTCGCCCTCTTCGGATGTCTTGAAAGATACAAAGTTATCCCAAAACGGTCTCAACTTGACGTAGGCCTTATTGTTGAAATCTGGAGTAAGGTTCTTCTTGATAAAATCATTATGCAATTTCTTCTTTCAGGCCTGGAAATATGTTGCCATCCTCTTCATAGCCCAGTCCCTAACTCTCCCCTTCAAAGCTTCATTTTCTGTATCCAGCGAGAAATGTTAAAGGACTTCTTGCCAAATTAGTTCCTTGTCACGATCAGAGACAAAACTAATGTCAGGACGTACTTTCCATTGGATCGATTGCCTTCTGAGAAATTGCATTGAGGAATGCACATAGCTTCACTGTGGCTAGACGTAAATGTGGAGGTAGAATTCCTCTTAACGCAACCGGAAACAATTGCGTCATAAGCACGTGGCAGTCATGAGACTTTAAGTTTAGGAATTTTTTCTTTGACACATTTATTATATTCTTTATATTGGAGGAAAATCCAGATGGGACCTTGATGCTGCTTAGACATTCAAACATGCTTTCCTTCTCTTCTTTGCTAAGAGTGTAGCTAGCAGGCTTTAAATAGTGGCGTCCATCTTCTGTCTTCTGTGGATGCAGGTTGTCTCGTTCTTTCATGTCTTGCAAGTCATGTCGTGCTTCAAGTGTATCTTTGCCTTTTCCATACACACCCATGAATCCTAGCAGGTTCACACAAACATTCTTTGTCAAGTGCATCACGTCGATCGCGTGGCGGACCTCTAGGACATGTCAATAGGGTAGCTCCCAAAATATGGACTTCTTCCACATGGGTCCGCGTCCATTAGCATCTTTTGGAACTGGTACGACCCCTTCTCCCTTTCCAAATACTACTTGCACAGCCTTGACCATATCAAGTACCTCCTCTCCAGTTTGATTGTCAGGCTTGGTTCGTTTCACTTCTTCTTTACAATGCTTTCCTTTTTTCTGGCTTGGTGATTCTTAGGAAGAAAACGACGATGCCCAAGGTACACGACCTTTCGACATTTTTTCAGATATACACAGTCAAGGTCATCAAAACAGTGTGTGCATGCATTATATCCCTTGTTTGTCTGTCCTGAAAGATTACTTAGGGTAGACCAATCATTGATTGTTACGTACAACAATGATCGCAGGTCGAAGTGTTCCTGTTTGTACTCATCCCACACATGTACACCTGGTTTACTCCATAAAACCAGGAATTCCTCAACTAAGGGCCTCAGGAAGACATCGATGCCGTTGCCAGGTTGCTTCGGGCCTTGGATCAGCAGCGACATCATAATGAACTTCCGCTTCATGCATAACCATGGTGGAAGGTTGTAGATACATAGAGTAACAGGCCAAGTGCTATGACTACTGCTCTGCTCACTAAAAGGATTCATACCATCCGTTCTCAAACCGAACCTTAAGTTTCTTGTGTCTTCTGCAAACTCCGGGAATTCTCTGTCAATTGCTCTCCACTGGGACCCATCAGCAGGGTGTCTCAACATGTTGTCTATCTTACGGTCTTCTTTGTGCCATCGCAACAACTTTGCATGGTCCTTGTTTCTGAACAGACGTTTCAGGCGGGGTATTATAGAAGCATACCACATAACTTTGGCAGGGATTTTCTTCCTAGGACGCTCTTCGCCCTCAACATCGTCAGGGTCATCTCGCCTGATCTTATACCGCGACGCTTTACATACGGGGCATTCATCCAAATTCTCGTAGTCCTTGCCACGGTATAGGATGCAGTCATTAGGACATGCATGTATCTTCAGAATTTCTAATCTCAGAGGGCACACGACCTGTTTTGCTTCGTACGTAGTGGCAGACAATTCGTTAGGCTTCGGAAGCATCTTTTTATTAATCTTGAGTAATTGCCCAAATGTCTTGTCGGATATGCCATTTTTTGCCTTCCATTGTAGCAACTTCAGCGTTGTACCCAACTTATTTTGCCAATCTTCGGCGTTCGGGTATAGTAGTTTCTTGTGATCCTCTAGCATGCGGTCAAACTTAGCTTTCTCTTTTTCACTTTCACAATCTCTTTGTGCATCACGAATGACTTCACCAAGACCATCATCTTCAAAGAGTGTGTCCTCTGCCCCTGCCTCTTCTTCTTCTGCTTCATCCATTGCAGTATCATTGAAGTCACCATATTGAGCAATAATGTCGTCAGGGTCCAATTGTTCTTCTTCGTCTTCTTCCATCATAATTCCGGTTTCTCCATGCTTGGTCCAACAAATATAGTTTGACATGAAACCCGACTTCAACAAGTGTGACTGAACAGTCTTTGAGCTAGAATATTCCTTCAAATTCTTGCACAAGGTGCATGGACAACACATGAAATTACCATTCCGCTTGTTTGCCACAGCCGCTCTTAAGAAACCATGCACGCCATCAAAGAACTCTTTGGAGCGGCGATCAACATTGTACATCCAATCGCGTGTCATCGTCTGCATTATATGACCCAAAACATAATTAAATTTCTCATTTTGGTCAAAAAATAAAATTATAAAATACCGAACGAAAGATCGTCTACATTAAAATAACATAATCGAGATGGAACACCATCATGTGTCATTTCCGATTCATACAAATACTAATGTATGCTCTATGAAAGCCTCGACATAGCGTATGCTAAGACCACTAGCACTATACACAGAAAACCTAAAATGCACTTTAGTAACATAATGATCTCCCGACCAATCCCAACTAAAGCAGACAAATCATTATTCTTCTGCTCATCATCGACAGACTTCTTGAGCTGGCTCACTGCTCATCAGCCTTCGTAGCCTTCGTGACGTGTGTAACATACACTTCCTCCCAGTACCAGCCGCGACATCCAGTGCCATCCCACTGAAAATAGAAATAAAAAATCAACACTTTAATCAAAATCATCAGGAAATATAGGTACAAATTAACCATAACCATCAAATGTGACAAAATATATAACTCACATTGTGATCTGGACACTTATAGAAGATCCAACCGTTGTTGGGACCTGGCTTTCCCACTCGATACTCTTTCACAGTCTTTTGCATACACTTGCCACAAGTAATGAGAGGGAGGTCTGGCCTTAGTCGCTTTGAAACCCGATCAGAGGCCGAGTGTCCTGAAGCAGTTGTCATCTACTCTCTATACTCAATTTTCAAACTAGATATTATAAATTCCTTATATTCTAAACAAAGAAAATAAAACAACTAAAATTTACCATGTATACAACTAAAGTATTCTAGGTAGCTACCTTCTTCATCTAAATATATAATTATTTTGAGCTCAAGTGGCACATATATAAATCAAGAACAATCCACCATAAATTCATCATTTAATAATATCCTAATAAGAATCTATATATTTCACAAACTAAGCTAAACTAATCTTGAAATGTGGAACATATAATACCCTAGAAATGAAAGGTGTATACTTAGAATACTAATTTTAATTGTCTTGTTCAAAATATTCAAACAATATCAAGTGAATGAAACTTAAAATGGCAAAAAAGAGAAAATCATAAAGAAAAATCACATCTAGAACAAGAAACAATATATGTTGCCGCTAAAACATGAGAAGTTAAAGATAGTAACCTTTCAACAAGTCGATGGAGGCGTAGAAGTGATCAAATGAAGCAATGGCCGAAGAGGAGATGAAGAACAATGAAGAACACCAAGAACAAGAGTAAAAACAGAGAGGGGAAGAAATGAGCTCTCGGGCTTGGGTAGGGGGAGGAAGAGAGTTCAAATAGGGGGGACCTTTAGTCCCGGTCCATAGAAACAGCCGGGACTAAAGGCCCCGAATTAGCCTCGGTTTGTGCCTTAAACCGGGGCTAAAGGTCTAACCCCGGTTGGTAATACCAACCGCGGCTAAAGGTGGACCTTTAGCCCCGGTTGGTAACACCAACCGGGACTAAAAGTCCCCTCACCGGGACTAAAAGTCCCCCTGACAATGTCTGACCAACGAGCCGTTGGGAGGGGACTTTTAGTCCCGGTTGGTGTTACCAACCGGGGCTAAAGGTCACTTTAGCCCCGGGCGCAATTTCCACCGGGGCTAAAGCTATTTTTGGAAATCAGCCAAAGGTGGTTTCTGTACTAGTGACATGATTGATATTATTATATATATATATATATATATATATAATTATCTATTTGAAACAGTATCTTTTTATAAACGTTCTAGTGGCGGAGACTGATGTTGTTATGTATGATAGCTCAGTAGTTAGGGCGCGTGAGGCGAGGGCTAGGGCGAGGACTTAGGAAGACGATGGCTGTTGTGCGCTACAGTACCGCGAGTACTGTTCACAGCAGGACGGCGGCTAGGCTTTTGGGGATTGCTGGGAACGCCGGCCGCGGGGCTCTGCCCACGGCCGCCAAGAGGGAAGGGGTTTCCTTCTAATCTCTTGTTTGATTTAGATTGATGCATCTCCTCTTATTATATAGAGAGGATTTACTTGGCCCCTAACCAAGCGACTAATTAATCCTAATGGGCTAAGGCCCAATAGTCCCTTGACTCCTCTAACACTACACCCCACCTGGACATGCAGCTCGTCCTCGAGCTGCAACCTAATGATGATGCTAACAATGACTCCACTAGACACAAACCGAATACCTAAGAACAAGCCTTTTACATCTTGGTTTATTTTGAATAAGCTGCGACTCTTTATTTTTGACTCCTGAAGATACGGCGGACACTCTCCGCGAGCTGGACCTGCACGTGTGTAGCCGCCTGGATCCCATGGATACCATCGAAACGAGAGGGGTGCACGGGTACGGCCACTTGGACTTAGTCGCGACAGCGACCAGCGGAGACGTCCTCGCGGTGGCCGGTAGCGGAAAACGAGGGCGCTAGGCAGTGCGTCCTTGCCGGTGACAAAGAGGAACATGCCTCCCCTACCGCTGCTTCCGCCGAGTTGGAGCACGCTGCCCGCAGGAAAAACACCATGCCCGCTGCCCGTTGGGAAAACTGCATGCTGAAGATCCCCAACGCAGCGGACGAGATCGAAGCCCTCCACTCGGGAAAGCGCAATTTGGAGGAGTTGCGAATGGGTGCAGGGCTGAATCAGCTGTAGAACGCGCATCTCCCACACCCGTCGACGCGCTAGGAGGCCGCGCGCAGCAGCCTGCAGCCGCATTGCCGCTGACACCTGACGGGCGGCATTCTCCCACTCAATCTCCATCTTCTCAATCTGCTGCAAGGCTGTTGCTGCAGCAGCTAGACGATCTCCAGGGATGGCACGGCGTCGCCGCTTGAAGATGGTGCGCTGCCCATAGACGCCGCCAGGAGCGTCGGTGTGGAAGCCGTCGGGCGCGCCGTGGTCAGTGGGTGCGCTGACCGCTGCTGCAGCGGGAGCAGGGGTGCCGCCGTAGAGCAGCGTCCCGTCGGTGCCGCCGTAGACGGTCCCGACGCTCGGGGCCGTAGGCACAGCGGTGGCAGCGCCGACCAATGACGTGACGGTGGTGGCCGACGTGAAGATTGGGATCAAGCCGGCCAACTGCGCCTGCATGGTCTCCATGTTGCAGCCGATCTGAGCTACCACACCGGCCAAGGATTCCAACGTGAGCGTCCCGCGGGAGGACGCAAGCGACAGCCCCGAAGAAGCGGACGGCGCCGGCGACGATGGCACGGGCAGGAACACCGGAGTTGATGGCGGAATCATGGAGGATGACGGAGGACCGAACAACTCTGATACCAGTAGTTAGGGCGCGTGAGGCGAGGGCTAGGGCGAGGACTTAGGAAGACGATGGCTGTTGTACTCGCGCTACATTACCGCGAGTATTGTTCACCGCGAGTACTGTTCACAGTAGGGCGGCGGCTAGGGTTTTGGGGGTTGCTGGGAACGCCGGCCGCGAGGCTCCGCCCACGGCCGGCAAGAGGGAAGGGGTTTCCTTCTAATCTCTTAGCTTGATTTAGATTGATACATCTCCTCTCATTATATAGAGAGGATTTACTTGACCCCTAAGCAAGCGACTAATTAACTCTAATGGGCTAAGGCCCAATAGTCCCTTGACTCCTCTAACAGATGCAGTCATAAACGACTTATATTTGGAATTTGAGGGAGTAGTGTACTCAAAATTCACTTGTTACATTGTAACCTTACTTGAAGGTTGTGAGTCGATGGACTGGCATTCCTGTCAATACACTTGATCAGGATGAGAAGGAAAGGTTAATGCACCTGGCAGATAGATTACGTAAGCGAGTTGTTGGCCAGGACGCAGCTGTTAATTCAGTTGCACAAGCTGTGCTAAGGTCAAGGGCTGGGCTGGATCAACTTGGCCAACCAATAGGCTCTTTTCTTTTCTTGGGATCCACTGGTGTTGGGAAGACAGAACTTGCAAAGGCTCTTGCGGAACAGCTGTTTGACAGTGAGAAGATGTTGGTGCGGTTTGACATGTCTGAATTTGTTGGCACTCACTCGGTGCTACGTCTCATTGGAGCACCTCCAGGTTTTATATCATTTAATTTCATTATCACTCCACTTTCAGCTATAAGTCTTGCTTCATGTTTTTCCGATTTGTGGAAATTATGCAAGATTCACTTGGTTTCCACTTGACCTTTATTTATACTCAATTTTTGTCGCTTCAAGCTGTCATGGACATGAGGATGGGGGGCAGCTAACTGAGAAAGTCAGGCAACAGCCATACAGTATAATTCTTTTCGATGAAATTGAGAAGGCCGATCCAGCAGTGTTTAATGTTTTTTCTCAGCTTCTTGATGATGGTTTGTTGACTGACGGTAAAGGCAGAACTGTTGATTTTAAAAATACCATCATCATTATGACTTCAAATCTTGGAGCTGAGTACTTAATGGAAGCAATATCTGGTGAAAAAACAATGGATTTTGCACGTGACCTTGTCATTAAGCAGGTTTGCAATCCCTTGCCCTGAATGCTCAATCAATAAGTTCTTTCCAATGATGACATTATTGGTCCCTGCAGGCACAGAAACATTTCAGACCTGAGTTCCTGAACAGGCTGAACGAGCTTGTGGTATTTGAGCCACTATCCCAAGATAAAAGGAGGGAGGTTGCTAACATTCATATGAAAGGCATCATTGATCGTGCAGCAAATAAGGGCATCACTCTGTCCGCAAGCGATGCTGCTTTGGATGTCGTCTTGTCAGAGTCAGACGAGCCAGTAAGCACCATAGCACTCCTTGCTAATAACATCCTTGCATGAAGCTTTCTTATAACATACATACATAGGGAATGTTGCTATTTACACCGTTTATGTCCAATATTCTTTGCAGCATTATGGTGCAAGGCCCATTAGGAGGTGGTTGCAAAAGAATGTGATGACAAAGCTCTCTGAGATGCTTTTTAAAGGAGAAATTGATGCAGATACTGCTGTCATTATTGATGCTTGTGATGATAAGAAATGTCTAAAGTATGAAGTCGTAAAGAATGTACCAACAAGCAAGGCATGCCGCCCTGAACTTGTTGTGGAGATTCCTAGCGACTCTGACAGTGACGATGATGTTGTTAACCTCACTGATCATGTAGCAAAAAAAATGAAGGGGGAAACCAAATCATCTTCTGGGGAATAAATTTTTAGGATTCTGCCATTAGTCACTGTAGTATAGCATACTATGTTCTGGGAAGTTAATCATTATCTTTTAGTATAGTTAGGTTGCTATGAACTTGGTGAGAAATCCATGATAATAAATTGGACACACTTCCTTACAGCATGGCATCCGCATGAAAAATGCAAAATTGCCGTACCCATTTGGATACGAGTATATGACGTATATGTACCGTCTTTAGCATCAAACTCTTGATTTTCCTAAATTTCATAAGATGCAAATTTCACATTTATTTTGGTTACAAATACTAATACTAATTGCTAATGGTATTTTCTAAGTCTAATATAATAAAGTATATAAGAGAGAATTTCTAGCACGAGAGTTGAGGCTTTCTCAGCACTAGAGGTAGGTTTCTTAGGATTTTTAAATTTCTGAGTCTACTACTTCAAGGTAGCAATCTATTCTAGCACACTGATAAAATTTCGGGTCGTCCATTCTAACATGCCGATACGAGAACTTCGTGCCGTTAAATTGCGAAGGTCTATATCCAGCATTCCCACTCTACATATATAGCGTTTAGCTCGATGGCAGATAAGCCAAAGGTTCAAAATGATCCAACGAGTCTCTAATACCAATTGAGGAGACTTCGATGAGTGAATTAGGTTTTTTAGAAACTATATATTTTGACTCTTTAGTTTTGCTATACTTGCTCCGTCTCTCTAAAAGAATCAATTCCTATAATCTGTGTAGTCAAGCTTTTTTAACTTTGACAAGTTTTATAGAAAAATATAACAACATCTATAACTTAAAATGAGCATGAAAACATGTTTTAGGATAAATCTAATGATATTAATTTTATACTATAACTTTTAATATTTTTTTCTAAAAATTTGGTTAAATTTTAAAAAGTTTAACTTATGACATCTTCTAAAAATCTATTCTTTAAGTGATGGAGGGAGTATTACCAAAAAAAAAAGGTTTTACTACACTAGAACTAATAATCACTGTCGGGTCAAAAACCTCAATCATTATCGGAATTCATGCTAGTAGAGTTAATTGGCATTGATGGGGGTGGCCTGTCATTGCCGGATCAGTGACTTGGCAGTGATAATAGGCACAACAGCTTGCCGGCGATGATATTCATGGCTATCATTGTCTGGTTGGACCATGATATGGTGAGGGTCACTACCGGTTGAGGCCATGACCGCATAGTGGGATTCATGAGACAAATGTCGGACTAGTGCACACCCGGTACAAAATTGTTGAGTGCCGCTGCAACACCATCCAGATAACTATTATTACAACACATCTTACACAGTAGCATGATACATCATAGATAACTACAAAGGTCAAATCAAATCGTTTTGTTCGCTTAGCTTATCAACTCAGCTTATTAGCCATAGAAACAATCAGTCAAATAGGACGATAATAGGTAGCTAGATAATAAAGTCCTTAGAGCAACTCCAATGGAGCCCCTAAACAGGTTTCTATTTTAAATCTAGTGACTTGGTCCAAAAAAATTTACTCCAATGCACCTCCTATTTGGGCTCCCATTTTAAGAGGGCCCTCAAAGTTTAGTTTTGGGTCCCCAGGAATGAGGCCCTCCTATTCTTCTCCCCCAAATTAGGGACTATGGTTGAAGTTGGACTTTGAATTTGGCCATCAAAATTTACAAGTCACCTCCCAAATAAAAATGTAGGAACTTGATTTGGGGCCTATGGTTGGAGATGCTCTTACAAACCAAAGTCTCCTTACTCTTATCTCTTCTATATCTATATCTATATCTATATCTATATCTATATCTATATCTATATCTATATCTATATCTGTATCTATCTCTATATTTATCTATATATACCTAATAATAAAGATGTAAAATTTCAACCCTTTTTTTTGTCTGGACTTCCCTAACTAACTTTGAAAGTGGAATTCTATGTTGATCTATCTATAGGCCTCATGTTTTTTTATATATCATATATGCATGGTTTAGGCACGGATTAGGAATCCTAATTAAATGTATTATTCAGGTCCCGACTCATCATATCTATATGAGATTGAATAGATCACGTCTAAAATCGGATTCCAATACGTATTGGATCGACTCCTCCACACACATTGCATCTGTATTACTACCAAGACGACTACGATTTAGAAGAAGTGCATGGGATCAGGGGCGGAGGACTCGGTAGGGTAAGGTAGGGCAGTCGCCATACCTTGACTCCGCCGTGAGTCTCTACCCGAAATCGCTCCCTGCTGTTACCGGTCGTCAGTGACCATGAGCTCAAGAAGGATGGATGCATATCCGTGAGATTCCCTGACACATGAGCTAGCAACGCTTTGGTGTTCTCGATCGTCCTGGATCTTGAATCCAGTCGATGTGGTGAGGGCATCAGCCATAGGTGCCACCGCCGACCCGTAGTCCCTAGCTGCTGCTGCTTGCAGGCCGCAGCCTGCTCGACTGCAATTTGCGGTTGGCCTCGTGGCTCAGGCAGTCCTCTGCCCGTTAGCCTGCAGTTAGGTAATTCCTGGTTTAATGCTCCTGCATCACAACCGTGGTAAGTCTCTGAACTGATTTTTTTTTTCATTGTTATTTGTTTATTTTGTTGGTTGTCAATTAATTTGGTTGGTTGCTTTGAAGCTATATATTGAAAGGGCAAGCGAAGGGGCAATTCTACAACTAGAGCTATCTGTAGCAAACAATTATCAAATTTTATATATAAATAAATTGACAATCACTATATTTATACTTTCTCCGTTCTCAAATATAAGGCATGCATATATTTTAAAATTCAAACGTTGTTATGTTTGAGTAACAATTAGCTTAATTTAACAAAAGTTTGTATCGCAAAAATAATTACACTAGATTTGTATTTAAAAATATTTTCTAATGATTAAACTTTTGTTTCTATAAATTATGTATTATAAAAAAATTTATAAGTCAAAATATGTTTTGAGGACCGGACCAAACCAAAATTGCACCTTATATTTGGAATTGGACCGACGGAGCAAGTACATGTATAAATTATTTTTACATTGTTGTCTACATTATTGATTTCGCCATACTTTAATTTTTTTTCATCCTCCGCCACTGCACGGGACATAAACAGAAGAAGTGCACGGGACGTAAACAGACATGGATAAATGAACTCGACAAAAATTAACACAAAGACAGAGTAAGATTGGTATAAGCCAATAAAATAAACCGGACTGTGGGGGCGATGGCGATGCCCTACTGCTGCTACGAACGAGTGGATGGGCTGGGGCCTGGGGAGCTTCTGGACGGAAGGAAACTGTTACTTTTTTTCCTTAAAAAATTGTTATTTAACTCTAACGTCACATGGATGGGGTGGACACTAAAATTATGTATGTGTCTTTACAATGAGAGAAAATCCATCGAAATTCTATTTTAATATAATTTGCATTTAATAGAGCATTGTCATAGTGTGACCAATACCAATTTATATTATGGTTGTCTGGACATCATAAAATAAAAGTCTATATCAATGTACATATGTATTTTATAGTTTTTTTCTCCGCTGCAATGCACGGATATGTTTGATAGTAATACAATAAACTACAAATATTTTGCGTATTTAAGAAAAGAAAAAAAGTAATATACGATAATTATATATACGATAAATCATCTATAGCAACGCATAGATATATTTGCTAGTATATCTATATATCTATATCTATACCTAATAATAATATAATCTATATCTATATCTATATCTATATCTATATCTATATCTATACCTAATAATAAATAGGTAAAATTTCTCTCCACTCCTAATTTTGGTCAAACAACCAAATATATAAAGAATACAATATGCACGGCGTGGCATTAAAGAAGAGTTCTAAAAGGAATATATACATATGCTAGAATTTTTTCCCGTAACTCCCTTTCGATTTAGTACTGTCGATTGTGCTTAAAGTCCCGGTTCCGGGATGAACTAGAGTCTACCAAAAAAAATCCCAAACTATTCCAGGATGGACTCGATTTACCAAAAGTCCCAATCGGTTCCACCAAGTTGTAGGATCCTCTGCATCTTTCCAAAGTACAGTATGGTATAATTGCCCACATTACCTTAAGATATAGATGCTACAATCATCATATACAATAAATTATAGCTTTAAAATTTTATATAAATGATAAACTATAAATAGATATGTATTCATGCATGCAAGTCTAATCCGACTCTTACATTTTGTAGACATCCGAATTTGGTTCAAGCAAAAAAAAAGCTAAATATTATTAATCAATTATGTGGATACGGAATATTTTGATGAACATGCAAAGGTGCTGCAATAATGTGTTGTAGTCGGTTTGTTTAAAGAGAATATCACGGGAAGGAAGGATTATCGGTTGGGTATTGGATTGTGAAATCACGTCCCCACGCTCCACGGTCCAGACGAGACGACACTGTTTGCGTGGATTGAAGTCCATCCTTAGCTCTGATGGAAATACGTACACATATTGGTCTAGGAAAAAAATTTGAAAATCCAAAGTACAACTTGGACGCCTGATCGTAATCGGCCAACTTTGAACTAGAGCACACGGTTTGATGGTTATTATAACTATTTTATTAGCACTTAGATAGACACTATGTCTAGATGCATACTAATATCAATATATCTAGAATATTCAAAACATCTTATAATTTAGAATTAAGGGAATATTTATGGTTTTTCTATTTAAGTTCTCTTATAAATATTTGATAGTTTTTTTCTCTCCCGTTGCAACGTACGGGTACGTTTGCTAGTAATAATAAAGAGTCAAAATTTCTCTCCACCTTGATTTTGGTCCGGCCCATTCTTTTGGTTATTAAATATCATCATCCCCGTATCCTGCACGGCGTGGCTATTAAACTATTAAAAAAAATACAATATATAGTCCGACATTAAGTAGAATACTGTGTTCGAGTTCTAACATGAATGCATATAGTCCGACACCAAATTTATATAGTAATATTGTGTTCCGAGTTCTAATAAGAATACTACACATATTAAAACGTGAATCACTAGACCGCATTCTGGAGGTCAAGAGGGGTGTCACCGCTGAGGAAATCACAAATAGTTGTGCATGTACGCCGCTACGAAGAGACGGTACATTTATGGTCAGCAATTATTTAGTTGAGATAAAGTTCTCCAATTAAACCAAATAAAAAAGCTAATAACTTTAACTAATCACGCAATAATATGTTCCGTTGCAACGCACGGGCATGTTTTGCTAGTCTATATCTATATCTATATCTATATCTATACCTAATATAATAATATAATATATATATATATATATATAATAATAATAATAATAATAATAATAATAATAATAATAATAATAATAATAATAATAATAATAATAATAATAATAATAATAAAGAGGCAAAATTTCTGGCTCTTTTTTCGTCCATTCTACTGTCCATCGCTTTCTCTAACTACCGAACAATGTCTAACGTAATACGGAGTCCAATTCCAAAACACGATACAGAGTCCAATTCCAAAACCAATTAGATCATCCACAGTAATAGTAGTACGTGAAATAAAAAATGAAAAGGAAAAAAGAAAATAATAAGACAAATGTGATATGGAATCCCATATTGGGTTGTCCGTAAAAATAGTAGTACGGGAAAGAAAAAATGTAAAAGAAAAAGAAAGTAAGAGAAACACACGGTGAAGGACAAAAATCAAGTGTAACATGGAAACATAAATCAAGGGGAGCATCCGGACACAGGAGAAAAACACGTAAATAAGTCCAGCTCACGGGAGAAAAACAACGTAAGTAAGTCCAGCTCATATGAATTAGGATTCGTTTGTGTGTGGTTTAATATTAAGGAAAGATTTGTCTTAACATGGAAAAAGAAATCAAGAGGAGCATATGGACACGGCATGGAGAAAAACCCGTAAAAAAAGCCCAGCTCATGTGAATTAGAATTCTTTTGTGTGTGGTTTAATATTAAGGAAATATTTGTTTTATTTCTATTATTTTCTATTTAAATTAGGATGTCTATTCAGATTATTTAGAATAGATGTATATCTATTTACATTAGAATTCCTATAGCTATTCACATTATCAAAGTCATGCATATTCACGTGTCTTCTCTATCTTATCTTTGCTATATATAAAAAATATCACATGTTCGTCGTATACACATAGAATTGCATCGCTGCAATTACTTTTTTTCTACGGAATATGGATGAAGTTCGCGTCCTTCCTACTTCAACGTTGCTGCCAGCAACCTACAGTAGTGAGGTCGCAATGAGATGAGGACCCGGCTCCTTCGGCGAGGCGTGGTGGCGTGGCTACGATTTAAGGTGTGTATACACATAGAATTGTGTCGCTGCCATTGCTTTTTTCCACGGAATATGGATGAAGTCCGTATCCTTCCTACTTCAATGCTGCTGCCAGTGAGGTCGCTATGGGAGGAGGACCCAACTCCTTCCGCGAGGTGGTGGCACGGCTGCGATTTAAGGTGTTGATCTCGGTCAAGGACACCAGCGAATTTCAAATTAGAGACTTAATTATAATAGTGTCGGTCCATATATATATACTCATGTGAGCTAGATAGCGCATGTACAACCATGATACAAGTTTGATTCCAAAATATATTAGAACGAAGATATAAATCTCGATGCAACACACGGGCATAGTAAAGCATAGCTTTTATTTATAGAAAAGGTAAAAATAAATAGACATATAACATCTCTACACTCTTTTTTATTAATATTAATATTTTTTCTTCTCTCCCGTTGCAACGCACAGACATATTTGCTAGTAATAATAATTCTATTAGATTTGTCTCTCTATAACTACCGAACAAGATCTAGAATAGTTCTTATCTAACATGATATATAGTCGGACTACAAAACATATTATATATTAAAAAGGAAATATTTTTTATTGTCCATCTAATTCAACTCCGAAGAATTTTCCCTTTCTATTTTTTCTGAGCCTGTACGTGGATGATGTTTTTTAGCGTACTTCTGCCGTCCCCGAACGTATTATATATTAAAAAGGAAATCTTTTTTTATTGTCCATCTAATTAAACTCCGAAGAATTTTCCCTTTCTATTTTTTCTGAGCCTATACGTGGATGATTTTTTTGGAGCGTACTTCTGCCGTCCTTTTTTTCATGTAGGAATCCCAAACGGACTCACAGGTCCAGTTTTTAATTTCCAACCAGGTCACGCTAATGTTTTTTCGATTCTTGATATAATCTGGATAGGTATAGGACTACGGAACATTATGGAAAACAAAGAACAAAGAGCAAGTGCTCATAAAACAACAAATATAAATCCTAAAAAATATATAGAAAAACAAAAGGTACATAGAACGAGTGCTTAGGGGAAAGGGGAAATATTGACAATGGAGTCGTACATCCTATTAGATGAGTTTCCCAATATATAAAAAAAATCAAAACTAAATAGTTATTTTAATTAGAGTTTGACTCCATTTAGTGTCGGAATCAAATACATCCACCTCTTTGCAGCTTGGGTTTCTTTTCCCCTTTAAAACCCGACTCCAGACGTAGGAACCGGCTTGTACTTGCAGTGTCATAAAAGACATGGGCGAAGCTGTTGTCAGTCATGTCGTCGCCATCGCCCAGTAATTGGTGTGGGTCGCCGTTCAAGGCGATATGGAAGATATTGTAAAACGTGAATCACTAGACCGCATTCTAGAGGTCAAGAGGGACGCAACCGCTGAGGAAATCACAAATAATTGTGCATGTACGCCGCTACGAAGAGACGGTACATTTTTTCGTCCAGCCCATTCAAATCTAGCCTAATTATCGAATTCACTCACTCTCCACTCCGGGGCCACTTGTTTGGCAGCCCAATCCAGCCTCCTGCGCTCTTGTCCAGCCCATCCCTAGCAATCGTGACCCACTCCAACCCAACAACCTGATGCTGATCCGCCGAAATCGCGGCCCACTCCAGCCACCAGTAAAAATGCCAAAAATTATTTGCCATTTTCAAGATTCGAACCAAGGTCTCCAACCCCTAGAATACCAAGGGCTAACACCACATCATTGAATCTTACATGATAATAAATGAACTTTAACGTATTTAACGTTTTTAACACCTGTAAACTTTTTAAAAGAACACTCTCAAGGTTGGCAAATATATATCTATATATAATCCAAATCTTAACCCTTTGACCTAAATAGGATCCTAAGATGAAAAGCAAGAAAAGAATTGGATGATTTTAAGATTTTTTTCCCTTCATTGTACGACGGCATGTCATGCGGCACTGTGGCAGTACGAGGACGTGTATGACTCCAGCTTCAACTTGATTCTTGAAGTTTTTTTTTTCTACTTAAATCGATCTTGGCCTCCACTGTTTTTTTGCTCGTTGATATGAGCTCGGTCTCTGTCAACGCTATACACGGAATATGAACCCACGCAAGTCAGTATATTGCCATAGAAGCCACCGCCCCGTGACGGAGAGGATGAAGGCCGGATTTCGCACCAATCTTGGTCAAAAGTTTTAATCTAGCCATGAAACATAGAATTAGAATACCCTCTTTTTTTATTTACTTTAGTTCTTTAGTTTTGGGAAAATAAATAGGAGGGTACTTCTTTTCTTTTATATTGGGTGCCAAATGGATCCTGTAAGAATTCCACTCCATGGATACGGGGTATAAAGTTTTTTCCAAAAAGTTCAAATTTCAAAACACATATTTAAAACTCATATGAGTAATGAGTAACGAAGGATGGTCACAATCGAGTCGCAACACGGCACCACTGGCCGGCGCGCTCGGCGTCGATATCCGCACGCTCATCACTGCCCTGCCACCACCACCGTGTGCTCGGCGCCTCGGCGCTCCCCGACGCTCCGCGTTCCCACGACGAGCGCCATCTTCCACGGCCCCGACACGATCTCGCCGCCCTTCGCACTCGCACTCGCATCTAGCAATAATATAGAGTCTGACAATAAAAACTAAAATTTCAGCCAAACTCATTTGCTATACTATTTTCTGCTAAATTATTTTGTACCCATTGTGTTGTATGTCTGTTATTCTATCCGCCTAGATTGTGTCTACTAATTATGTTCTTTCGTCCAGTGCGTTTGAGATTTGCTTCTACTACACTTGTAGATCCGTAATTATGTTATAATTTTTTGTTCTATTTTATGGTTGATAAAATTAATTTTTCTTTTTTCCCGTTGCAACGCATAGGCAAATTTGCTATTAATAATAAAAAGAGAAAAATTCTTCTATTTTTTTATGGTCTTTACTAAGTACGATTCCAAGGCACATTAGGCCATGCTCTCCCTAACAAAACTTCGTAAGCGTGCTTATATACGAATTATAATAACTCATATTTGATGACCTTTACCTTCTATATGATTCATGCTCATACAAGTTAGAATAGGTTGCGTCTAGCAATGATAAATATAAAATACAATTTTTAGGGCATATAGAGTCATGCTCTCTCTAACACAAACTCATAAATATGCTCATACTAATTAGAACAACTTAGGGCAGGTACATTGCTACACGTCAGCGGTCTCGTACTCCATCGTCTCATGCAATGCCACGTAGGATTTTTGCTTATGTGGAGGAAAGAGAAATGTGAGAGAGAAAGAGGTCGTTGTTTCGCATAACAACTACCTCATGAGCTAAGATTTAGGACTATGAGACAACTACTGTACCATTGTATGAGTTGTTGTTTTCATGCACCTCACAAGTTAATTTTTATTCTATACATAAATTAAAGAATCATGAGTTACTACGAGTCAACTTAAAAAACCAATCGTTGTATATGTGGTCTGTTAAGTCGTCTTAAATTACGTGGCATTATACGAGATAACCTATGAGACAACACTAATGTACTTGCCCTTATGTGTAATGAGTCTTACCTTCTACTCCCTCGGTCCTAAATTATAAGATGTTACAAGAATATTGGAAAGTCAAAACATCTCAAGTTTGATCAATAATTATAGAGAAAACTATAAAGATTTATGATATTAAATACGTAGACATATTATAAAAATACAATTGATAACGAATTTAATAATAGTTAGTTGATATCATAAATGTTATTATATTGACATATAACTTTGGTCAAACTTGAGATAGTTTGACTCTCCAAGATTCTTAGAACGTTTTATAATTTGAGACGGAGGGAGTATTTTTTACAACAAAACCAAGAAACAAAACCAATAAATGGAGAAACAACGGACGATTGTGTCCGAACGAAAACAGAAAAAAAAATAACGGACAATCACATGAGGGGAAAACAAAAGGCGCTATATGATAAGAAAAAAATATTAAGATAAGATTCGTAATTTCTTTCAACTGTTTTTATTTTCAAAATACTCCGGTGTCGTCCGGCATCCTCGGCGGGAGTTGCTAACCGCCGACCTCGGTGGCGGCCAACATCCAGCCGACTCCCTACCCTATCCTCAAAAAATTATTTTACTTCCTCCGTCCCTTCATTAAATTGGACTCAATTCAAGTGTTTTATTCGGCTAAATAGTAGATAAGTAACAATCATAAACTAAAAGCTAAAATTACCGACATCAACACTAATATCATGTTTTTTGAAGTAAACAAATTATAGTCCCTAAACTGAGTATCCTAATTAAAATATGATTGCACCATCATCTTTCTTATAATAAAATATTCAAAACTAGACCACACATAAATATATTTTGATAATTTTTTGAACAAACATTTATCTCATAATCAATCTGTACTTAAAGATAATCATCAAACATCATATTAACAATACACGAACATCACCGAAAAATAACATAAAACATCATATGTACTACACGGACACACACACATATATATATATAATAAAATTTTAAAAATATAAATAAAAATAGTGAAGTAATTAATTAGTCACATAAAAAGAAAAAAAATGCTACTCAACATAAAAAAAATATAGAACAACAATATATGCTTATTGCGTATCATAAAATATGTTGGTATTTCTTATGACTATTGGATAAATCCGCAAGCGCACAGATTATACCATTGTAGAACTTTACCTAGGAGTATTCCAAGGTATCGTAATTTATATTATCCCAAGGAAAAGCCTTGCTAGAAATGATAATTAGAGAGAGACCCTAGAGAGCACCTCAACTTAGTACCAACTAGTATAGAGGGGTAAACGATATATGTGATAGGAAGGGTTGATGAATGAAGAAGCTACGATAAAAAATACTTAGAACGGACTAGAAAGACTAGCTAGATGGGAGGACAACGAGAAGAGTAAAAGGACTCATATGTACTTCACTCTACTTCAATATACTTAGCTAATTAACTAGTCTAAAGACTATAGTTTTTCTCCTCAATACAAATATGCTAGACGAGGGGATAGATCAGCAGAAGGACAAAACTCCTACCGGACCGCACCCTCTTCTTACCGGGGCCTTACCTTTTAAGAACTCGCCTAAGAACACGTGGTGGAATACAAAGACTAGACAAAGCTGTCACCTCTTGCTAGCTACCACAAACAATCCGTGCAGCAAGCGATAACCAAGGACAAGATGATGTATAAGCACCACGCTTACACACAACTTACTATTTTGACTACGATCTATAATCAAAGCACCCTATGACAGGCAATGATCGCATACGAGAAAGGTCATAAGGATCACAGACTATTGATGTAAAGGCTATTAAAGAGCAAAAGCATATAGCAAGACTATATCTAGTATAGAAATGCTCAAAGTAAATACTAAGTAAAGTAAAGAGAAAGATATATATATATATATAATATATATATATATATATATATATATATATTGATAAAGATAAATTTTTATAAAGAAGGAAAGATATAAGAGCTATACCAGACTCTCCAGAAGACAACTCCGGAAATCCCAAGCACAGCTCGACTCAACTCTAACTCCCACACTAGACTAACTCCTAGAACAATCTAAGGAATAGAGCTTGTAGGCTTCTTCTTCATGATTAGAGAGGGGGATATGACCCTCTATTTATAGTAGAGGGTGAAGTAGGGGCTACTTCATCGCCACGTCATCGATCTAGGGCCTCCCATCTTCCACCGTTGGATCAAACCGACCCTTGAACCGTCATTACATGGATGGATGTGATTCACCATGTGGGGAATTGCATATGGTGGTTGGAGGGGGTCAAACCGACCTAGGGGCGGTTGGCCGACCCCCCCTATGGCAGGTGGGGCCCCCCTCTTACCTCTGGAAGTGGCCCCACTAGTTAGGGGACCAGGTGGGAGCTGGGTGGGCCTAGGGGGCGGTCGGCTGACCCCCCCGTGGGGTCCCTGGCCCACTTCCTCCTCCCTGGTGTTGGTCCCACTGGTCATTGAGGTTCGATGATGGTTCTGAGGTGGTTGTCACATTTATCTCCTTGGTGCGGGTCCATGGATCCATGTGCTATCTTTGTGAGCCGTTGAGAGGAAACACAAAGTGATCCAATGGATGAATTTCACTCTAGAGTGCCTCTCTTGGATCATGGCTGAGAGTGGAGAGCCTGGTGGGCCCATAGGGTGGTCGGCCGACCCCCTATGTGGGTCCCACTGGCTCTCCTTTGCTTTATTTGTTTATTCCTGCACTCAAACACTCATGAACATGTGGAACTAGTTATTTGATAAAAATGCTCATGATGTGTTTGTTTATCCTTGATCCTTGTGTTGGTGGCAACATTTCAACTATATAAAATATGGTCACAAATTATGCCAACAAAATATATCATAAAACATCACATTTTTATGAATATATTTTGATAAAATTTTATAGCAAACATTTATCTCATGATGAACCTCATTTAAATATAACATTGATGAAAATAGTATAGAACATCGTGTGTGTGTTACATGAACACTATATATATTTAAAAAGTTAAAAAATAAAATAATAAAATAGTGAAGTAATTAATTATAGTCAAATAAAAAGAAGGAAAATGCTACCGAACATCATAAATACATCGTAGAACATCACATTAACATCACACAAACATCACTAAATATAGCCTAGAACATTATTTTAATAAGGAAAGCAAAAAGAAAATTGATGAAATCACATACTCTTTTTGTCCTTAAATAATTATTGTAGTTGGTGTGTCTGCCACAAGTTTGACTCAATTTATCAATTTATAGAAACTATGTGAAACATTTGTACCTTCACAATAATTTTTTTAAACTAGATTCAAAGATCTTTCAAATAATACTAATCATATACCATAAATATTGATATTTTTAATATATATTTAGTTAAAGTTGTTTTAAAAAAGCAAAGATGACGAATATTTTTTTTTGTGAGGAAAGAAGAATTATATTATATGAAACCTAGATACATCAATACGTTACAAGCACTTTACATTACAAAAAAATACCCACACTATGAATAGCACACCTCAAAACATAACATGAATCGCTTTACAGTGTGAATGACTGCATAGGCAAACACTCCAAAAATGGCCTAAGAACAATTGGCCAATGAACGACGATTAAAATTTCTGTAGGTGGAATTGAGGATTTTTTTTCTTTCTATTGTCTTTCTTTTTCTTTCTACCACCGAAGAATGAAGAAGACTCATCTAAAAATTATTCTCCCTAATCTTTCATCGTGGCTAGATCTAATAAAAAACGGAGAAAAGACTGGAGAAAAATATTCCATGGCGGCAACATCATCTCCGTCTTGATGTCGCCGTCCGGAAACAAAAATCTCTGTTATCATGTCGATGAAGATGCTGACTCCGAAATTGTCGTCTTCGTCGTCATGGAGAACACGCTTGTCCTTTACCATTGTCGGAGAGGAGGAGAAGGAGAAGATAAAACTTTAATACCAAGAACTTTGGCATGGAGACACTAACCTTAATAACTCGATCTATCAGAGAAACTTATTAAAAACAAATGATCCTCACTCCCTTTAGCCTCCAACGAGATGCTAAAGGAGAAGGGAGGGGACCAGCGGTAGTGGACGGCAGAGGTGGAGGCGACGACCTCTCGTCCCTGACGACGAATATTTAGGGACAGAGAGAGTATATACTAAATAGTATTGCATCTAACATATGAAAAGTAAGATATGAATATGATTAAAATAAAAGAAACCTACATAAGTGAAAATAGAAAATTTTAAAGTATAAAAAACAGAATAAAATTTGCAAATAATAAATAATAATAATTATTAATTAGGTAAAAAAGAATAAATTAATTAATTAAATAAAATTGATAATAAGAATAAAATACAACATAAATGGAAAAAGGGATGAACGAATGGAAAAATAAACACAAAAAGCATTAAACAAATAAATAATATTTTGAGAAAATAAAATAAATATTAGGAAAAATAATGAAATAAAAATAAGAATAAAAAACATAGAAAAAAGAAACATAATAAATCAGAAAGAAAAAAAGAAAAAGCAAAACACGTACGTAAGTGGGAATATTCCAGAGAACACAGTGAAAAATCATCATATGAATATGAATATGAATATGTATGAATATGATATGAATGAATATATGAAAATCCGCCTAGGATCCGCACGACCAGAGCAATCCGGTTACTGTTTTCCTACTGTTCACGAATCTTGTGCAGCCACGTGGCTCGTGCGTGTGTGACCGTCCAATTGGGCTCTTCTCGTTTGTTTCGGCCTCTTCCACTGCGCTGGCCCTCGCTCCCTCCGCCCAAAAAACAAAAGAAAAAAAAACAGGGGCCTCGCCGTCTCCGTCCTCCTCCCGAGCTGAGGCGCTGGCCCTTCCCTGGCAGCGGCGTCGGCTAGCCTTGCCTACGCCGCCTCCGTCCGCGCTTCCTTCTCCTCCTCTCCCACAGCTGCAGCGCTTCCTCTCGCCCGGGCGGCGGCGGCGGCCAGCCTTGCCTAGGGTTCCCTGCGGACGAGGACGGAGAGGTCGGGCGACGGCGGCCAGCCTTGCCTAGGGTTCCCCGCGGACCAGGACGGAGAGGTGGTGCCGGCGACGGCGCTTGCGACATTGGCGACGGTAAGATCCCGCCGTCATCCTCATCTCCGCCAGCAAGCATGGGTTCCCCAACTCTACGAGGCTCGCCGGCGACGTACTCAAGTCAAGGCGGCCGAATAGCCGATGGTGGAGGTACATACGAATCTCACGGCCGCCTCCATGTCCGTGGGTCCAACCTTGAACCATCAAGGACCCCTCCCTCCGTGCTCTTCCTAGGGCCATGGTGGCGTCCCGCGTCTGCCTCCATCATCATGCAAACAAGGTACGCTGTATATTATCCCTATCTCTCTATGTGTGTGCGTCATAGATTTCCTCAACTGATTTGGTTATTAAATGTAGGATGAAATAAATTAGAGTTTTGGAGAGGACAAATTTCTAGGAATACAACAAATGTTGTTGTGTTTGTTTCATGACATAAATCAAATGTTCATAGGTGGTGTAGGTTCCATCTGCTTTGGGAGATTCAGAGTACAACAACACTTTGACAGACGACATGACAGTCACAAACATGTGCTTCCAATTAAAAGAGAATGCATACAGGTTTGCTCTGCCTGAGGACACTGGGGATGCTCCATGTTCCAATTCTGAGAGAATGCAGACAGGTTTGCTCTGCCTGAGGACAAAGGTGCTGCTCGCTGCTATGCTTGGTGGGAAAGAAGAGGAGACCAAAGCAAAGCAAGGTGTCGCTATGATCTAGTTGCATGCTGAGGAAGGTATACAATTGCAACAACCCAGTAGAGCCATAAAACCACAAATTAAAGTTTCAGTACACAATCATAGAACGAGTCCATTCTTCTGATTTCCTGCCTTTAAGATGCTTAACAATAGGCCTTCTATGCAGTAAGATGCACACATATTTTTTCCCCTTCTTTCTATCTAGACATATTTGACCTCTATTTTTATTAAACATGAATGGTTGTTTCCTGGTCTGTATTGTTCCTTTTTTTTACCTATACTTTTATGCATTTTGCTGCTATATGCAGCTCTACAGGACTACAAATTTTAGTCTCTTCAGGCTTACTTATTTATTTAGTGCCACTAAATGTCTAATTTGTATTTTTTTTATTAGTAAAACTCTCTTATTTTAATGTAGGATCAAGTGTAGACACGTATGATGCAGTGTTTGTTCTATCTACCTCTACGCTATTTTACTGAACTTGTGACTACATAAAAAAAGGTTTGGGCTTATATTACTCATATCAATGTCCAACAAATTGTTACGTTCCATACCAATAACATTTCCCGAAATCTTACCAAAAGATAATGGCTCCATGCTTTTATGCTATATTTATGAAAGATGTGCATTCAGAGTTGCATCAAACTCATTGTGTCACTTATTTGTTTAATGTTTCAGTTTTTTACCTCGGATGGTATACGTGAATTTGTCACTGCTTCAAAACTAAGGTCCGCAATTATTGATGACGATGATCTGCTGTGTTTCAATGTTTTCCAAAGTAACAAGGTAAATCAGTGTCATGTTTGCTCACTGTGGTTCCACAATTTCTCAATTGGTTTCTTCCTCTGATAGCCATCACCATACTGAGACCACTATGCACCAGCCCTAAGATGTTACTTTCCAGAATAGATAGATCTTGTGCTAACTCTATATGTGTTGTGTGCCATGTTAGTATTTTTAGGTGTCATTAAAAAAGGCGTCTTTAAAAAAGTGTCATTAACTTTTAGCACTTCTATTCAGTGTAGTTACAATGTCTGGTGCATTTTTGTTTCAATTCATGTCTCATTTGGAGCTAATGTGACAGAACCTCCTAAATTATATGGCCCACATGCATCTGTCATTGTCCCTAAGACTTATAACAGCTATGCATGTGACCCAAATAACTTAAAAGGGCCTATCCGAATCATTGGAAAACCGAATCATCCCGAACATCCGAGCAGGATCTATCATTACAGAGATATTATAGTAAGCGGAAGTCTTACAATAACTTAGGTTACAAACCAGTTGTTTCAAAGTTTACAAACTGAAATACGATTATTACAAACCAGTTGTTTCAAAGTTTACAAACTGAAATACGATTATTACAAACCGGTAGTAGTGTAGCATTACTAACATAAAAAGATCACACAAACGAGTTGCCCTGCCCTGAGGCCACACACCGTCTACTCTTCGTCATCAACTTGGAAGACGGTCATGCAACAAGGTCCAAAGCAGGCCTGTGCATGAAACTCGCTTGCAACCGGGTTCAAAAAACCCTGAGTACAAAAGTACTCAACAAGATTGACTCGGTAAAAGGGGTGAAGACTCAGGAATGCAGGCTAAGGGGATTCAAGGTGCGTCTTTAGCAAGATTCCAAGGATTTTGCATAAAAGCTCTTGAACTTTTATTTCTCATTTTATTTAAAACATCATCCTATTCTAGGTGATTCCAAACTAGAGCAAACACTTCTTCACCATGATGTGCTTCCTGCTAAAGTCGTGACATTATTCTTGGTTTACCGTGAGATCAAATGCTCTATGCATATATATCTCAGTTAAGCAAGACTTGAATAATTGTTCTGATTCTTATGGACAGTTCCAGATCATCCAAAGTCCATACAGTAATGCTGCAGAGTAATTCCTCCATGGAATCATGCCATCTTAATGGTCAAGTGTATAATTTGGTTGCCTTCACTCTCCCTAAAAAGAGATATCTATGCTCATGTCGTACTGGTGCTTTGGATCTTATTCCATCAAGTAAAGGATGATATTATAGGTAATTCTGTAATGATGTTCATTGTTTTCTCAGGGTGCCTTGAGCAGAGGACTTTTGTGGGTACACCTACTTCAGTGTGTCGTCCTCGACCTCTATGGAAAAGGGTCACTCCTCTATGCAAGGCCTGCTACCGAGACTACTATTCTTACAATTTAAAGGCAACACAGCCACACGGGAGATAGTCGTAGGTTTGGCATGCCCACTGAATGTTCATCAATTCTGAATTTGCTCCTTGTGAAAAAATATGAATAATTGTTTCAATGTTTTCAAGTCTGCCTTTTGCAATTTCTATATGATATAGTAAGACATACAATTCAGTACTATGTAAAAGGGGTACGATAATACTTCCTCCATCCCAAATTGTAAGTCATTCCAACAATCTTGGAGAGTCAAAGTTTCTCAAGTTTGACTAAACTTATATAACAATATAATAATATTTATGATGCCAAATAAGTATCATTAGATTCGTTATCAATTATATTTTCATAGTATACCTATTTGATGATATAAATCTTTATATTTTTGTCTATAATTCTTGGTCAAACTTGAGATGCTTTGACTCTAAGATTGTTGGAATGACTCACAATTTGGGATGGAGGGAGTAATATTTAAATAGTCCATGATCAATAGACCAGTATATATTGATTTGATAATAGTATTTAAATAGTACATGATCAATAGACCCGTATATTTAGATTTAAACCTAAACAAACAATTCTAAACCTGATTCTAAAGTGCTCTTCAACACGTGTAAAGGAAAGGCGGGCGCGACGAAGTGCGCCTACTTACCTAGTTGTCAACATGCGTCGTACATGGGAAGCTCACGCGAGAGGTGGGTGGACTGTGGGTCGTGCTCGCTGAAATCACGCATGGGCTAAAATTTGGATTGCAATCAAGTGACAAGTACAAACTCTATAAGCGCTCAATGCGGATAAACAATCTTAGAGAGGGTTTAAACCAGACTTGAAAGGTTATGCTATACATCTTAGTTCAAGTCTCATGAAGTTTGAATCTAGTTTAAGCACAAGACAACAATGCAAATCGATATCATGATGTAACCTACAAGTGCTATCTAGGCTTATGCTAATCTTTCAAATAGTATCAACTTTTATATTGGTACTTGCAAAAGATGTCTAGTTCTAGCATACTTGTGATGTTCCACAACTAGTTGATTCAAGCAATATCCTTCATGTGGTATCTCACTAGTGATATCCTACAAATTTACAAAGTGATCCTCAATTTTAAGTGATCAAATCATAGTTCTTTTACTTGTAAAGCTTATTTGGATGACAATTGCTTTGACCAAAAGGGAGTTGCCCTACTCAATGGTATCATGGTCAATGATCTTACATGAAGAGTCATTCCAATACATATATGTTGGTGTCCATAAAAATACAAAGATACAAGCATCAACCATCTACCCTAGTGCAACCTTTGTATCAATATGAGCATGCCTTTTATGGAAATTGATGACAAAGGAGGAGAGATTAGTGAACAAAGATATATTAGTGAATGGACATGCACTAAGGGAGAGAGACATGGACATGGACATAAGGGAACAAGATTGAAAGGATCAAAGTCTTGGACTAAGTGATGCACACAAGTAGGGGGGCAAACTCATGAACTTGATTGATTACATTTGATATATGCATATTCATGTGCTTGCTTGCATATTGCATAAGTCTTATCTTTATATGCATGCTTGTGTGGTGTATGCTAGTTATAGGATTTGAATGATGATTTGATAAAATAGCATGCATAGGTTGGTAAGCTAGATATTTGTTCCTTCAATTGGTATCTAGAAATCGTGCTTATAATGTTGATCTCACGGGGTTTCTAGTGTTTATGTGGTATCTAGCTAACCATGGTGCTAAGGATGAACTTCAAAGTGGAACTACAATGGATATCTTCAAAGGTTTATCCTATATCCATTAGCATCACTTAGTAGTGCTAGCACTCCCACAAATTCCTATTCATGCATGTGTGCAAAGCTTAAAAAAAATTTTGTTGAGCACTGAAAGGATCAAGATGCCCAAGAGGGGGGGTGAATTGGGCTTATTTCAAATTTCTAAAGCAAATATGAAGTAATCCTAGCAAGTGTCAATTCTCCCGTGCCTAACGATTGTGTGCCTTAGACTATGAAAGTGGTAGCAAGGCAAGGAATGGAAGAACACCCTATGCAATTCTAGTATGAATTTAAAGACGAGCGAAAAGTAATGCAATATGAAAGAGTTAGGGATAGAAAGCTTGACACGACGATGTTTTACCGAGGTATCGAGGAGTCGACAATCCCCGCTAGTCCTCTTTGGATCACCTCGCAAGGTATTGCTACCCCTCAATCCCGCACAAGGGATGAGTGATCTCTACGGGCTGGTTCTTCACCACTCCGGCTCGGTGAACCGCCCACAACCGATGAACAAGTCGATGGAGAAGGGTCGTCGACAATCCTCCAGCGATCACCTTCCTCCTAGCACCACCGGACCGTCTAGGTGATGTCGATCACCAAGAGTAACAAGCATCAACCTTCACTTGACTCAATCAAGCCTCACAACTAGAGTGGATGCACACTTGAACTCTTGGATGAACTAGGGAGAGAATCAATGCCAAAGGGACTCTAGTCTAGTGATTAGAGCACTTGAGTAGCATCCAGCAGACCTGGGTTCGACTCCCAGTGGGAGCGGATTTATAGGTCTGGAATAAAAAAAAATACAAAAAATAGGTTGGGGTTTCCCCTACTGACTTCGGTCAAAAAAAAGGGAGAGAATCAATGGATGGATTCACAAATCACTCTCTCACTAGGGCTCTTGCTCTCTTCCCACACCTCACAAGGTTTCTTAGCAAATGAAATGAGCAAAGGCAGGTTCAGAAGGCAAGGGGTGGAGTATAAATACCCCCCCACATAGCTAGTCCACGGGCTGCTGAGAAATAACTTTTAAGTTGGCGACGGACGCTCCGTCGCAAGCCCCAACGGCTAGTTGTTGTTCAAACTGGCAGGCGACAGACGCCCCGTCGCTTTGCGACGGATGCTGCACCCCAGCGTCCGGCGCAAACTCGCTGCTCTCGGGAAACTGAGAAATAAATTGATGGACGCTCCGCAACGTCCGACGCCATGCCGACGGACGCATCTGTCGCAAAACAACCCTCTCTGGAACTCTCTGCATGGCCGACGGACGCTCCAGGGTGTATACCCTAGCGTCCGACGCCAGTGTCTGTTGCGACGGACAGCGTCCGTCGCCTTCGGTTTTAGCGTCCGACACACAGAAAGGCTCTCTCTCAACTCTGGTTTTCGTCGTGATGAATATGAGAGTTGTTCTAGGCTATCTTACGATCACAATAGGCTTCCTTAGAGCTAAGGTTGTCAAGTGTTCACCACACCTAAGTCATGAATCTCTCCTAAGTCAAGCTACTAGTCTCAACCCCTCTTGATAGTACGGTAAAAGATCAAATAAAGTCCTGTCTAAATACTAAGTGCCCTTCATTTCCTTATGGCACCTAGTCCTATCATTCTAGGGTCTTCATCACTTGTCTTTGAAATCTGAAACGATATCCATCTTGGGGGCTAAGTGATAACCATTGATACCCATTCACATTGATCACTATGGCTAAGCTACGCATAGCCTCTGCAAAACACACATTAGCCATAATAATCTCCACTTGTCGTTAATCATCGAAACCAATAGGGTCATGATTCTTCAAGCACACACGTATGGGGAGCTATCATTACCAAGTCGGATTTTGAGGCATTTATCCAAATCTTGGTTTAGATCTTAAATGTTGGATAAATGGCATAATATCCAAAAAGTATCTTAATTTCCATATCTTTGTAGAGTTGTCATTAATTACCAGAAAGGGGGCGATTGAAAGTCCCTATGTGATTTTGGTAATTGAGTGACAACTTAGGTGAACTAATATGTGTTTAAGTGATAAATACATAGGAGATTAGTTCACATATGATTGTGTGATGAAGGAGCCTATTGCACATGAGACATGACATGGAGTCATGTGACCAAGGTGGAGAAGATCAAGATGAGGCTTGGCTTGATGGACCGGTTGCAAGTGTGAAGGGCAAGTGAGTGATGCTTGGCACCGATGGACCGACACAACGGTGAAGATCAAGTGAGGTCAAGATCGATGAACCAACACGGTCACGTGATGATATGAAGTGGATCATATCATTTGGTGATTGGTTGGTGCATGTGTCGCATCAACATTGGAGGAGATGGAATGAAATGCGCAAGGCAAAGGTATAACTTGTAGGGCATTTCATTTCACCGGTCATAGGTGTGTAGAGAAGTACATGACCGGGTTTAGGATAGATGGTCGTACTATCAAGAGGGGGAACTTGTTTGCATATCGGTCATCTAGTGCCACTTGAGCGATCTAACATTGCGATGCATTAGGATCGAGTGGCGTGGTGAGAGCAAGTGAAAATCCTTTGAAAATGACTGTGAAAATGCTAGCACACATGCACATGGTGATGTACACTTGGTGGTGTTGGCACATTTACAAGGGAAAAGGTGTTGGAGTTGAATTAAATCAACTCGGAGAAGAGAAAAATGTTTTTCGGTATGCCCCTAACACTTGGACAGATCTTGGAATGGAATACTGCTTTGATTCATTGTGATATGGATCAAATGCATATGAGGGACTCTAGCAGTTCGGACCTAGTGTCCCGAAATCCCTTTTCTGTGTCTCTAAAGGTCCGGACGCGTGGGGAATGGTCCGGACCGTAGCGTTCGGACATGCGTCCGGAGCTTCGAAAATGCTCTCGGGAATGCTCTGTGAGGTCCGGACACTAACTAGCATTCGGAGATGTTAGTACAAACAATGTCGGGAGTAAAAACAGCTCTCGGGATACTTTCTCCATAGAGTCCGGAGGCTCGGTGTATTGGTCCAGACCTCTACTGTAGCTAGCGTCCAGAGGCGTTTTTCTTCGTGCTGAAGCGCGCCAACGACTCTATTCAAATGTTTAGAAGGTCCGGACGCATGGGCAATGGTCCGGACCCCAAGTGTTGGGAGCGTCCGGACGTGCGCAGAGTTGGGAAAAACGGCTAGTTTCTTTCCCTCTCTATAAATAGACATGGTGGCTTCCCTTGGCCGGTTGCTGAGCACCCTTGGGCCTTTGTGGCTTGTGTAGGAGTGCTTGGGAGCCCTCTAACTCAAATACACTTAATAGTGATCATCCGATTGTGTGAGAGAGTGATTCTAGTGTGTTGCATTGCGAGTTTGCCTCGAGTGGCACTAGGTGATCGTGTTGCAAGATGGTGGTGCTTGTTACTCTTTGAGGTTGCCCTCATCTTGTGTTGATTAGGCGGCAACCCTTGATTGGGTTAGGAGTGTGAGTCCTGTAAAAAGTCGTAAACCTCCAAGTGAGTGAGCCGATACAATGGGGACTAGCTTGGTGGCGACCAAGTGAACCTCGGGAGAAAAATCACCGTGTCAACCTTGTGTACATCTTCTCGGTGGTTTGCATTCTCCAAATCACTAGCTTGTGTTTACTTATTCATACTTTTGCTAGTGTTTAGTTGTTGCTCTTGTAACTAGTTTAGCTTGTGTAGGTTGCTTAGTTACCTTCTAGCTTGTGTAGCATAGAAGTAGCTCTTGAATGACTAATTGGCTTGAGTAGCCTTGTTAGTCATATTGCTTAGTTTGTGTAGCTAAGTAAGTTGAGCTCTCTAGTTGACTTCTGTAGTCTTGCTAGTGAGCTTAGGTGCTTTGTTCTTTGCTTACTAATATGTGTAGGAACTCCCGGTTTGCTTAGAGTACTAGTTGCTTAGATTTGTGTGACCGTGCAACCTAGACTTATTTAGGTGAGCTTCCTAGCCCGACACCTTAGTTAGCATAATTGACATACTTTGTTAGGTGCTTGAGTTATAGATAGAGGGGTGTAGTCTTGGCTAGACCGTTAGTTTTAATTCCGCATTTATTTCGGTTAGCCGGTACGTTTAATTTTAGAAAGGACTATTCATCCCACCCCCCTCTAGTCCGCCATCTCGATGTAGGGTTATGGGGTTGCTACGCTAGCCAGAAAACAAAATTTTTCTACCCCATAAACCAGGAAGTAGTGCTAGTTATAGATCACGGGGTTACCACTAGACGCGCAGGTGCAGCAGAAGCGACTTGATGTAGTCGTGCGCATCGCAGCAGTGTCGTGCAGTTGCGAGGTTGTCCATCTCAACGTCTCTTACTCGTGGTTCATCCTTGTGCTCCAGATGCATCACCTCCGAGGAATCCCACACGTGCAGGGAAGAAGCGTCACGCCTCTGGACTGCTAGGTCCGTGAGGAGTACTAGGCGTGAGCGTGGGGAGCGCGACGGCGGCTGCCAAAGGACGTAAGTCTAACTCGCCCCGCGCCTCCCCTTGCTTATATAGGTGTCCTAATGAGCTCCCACGTTGGAGGCCCATTAGCAACCCTAAACCTAGTCTAATTCGGGTCTAGCCCCTTAAGCGTGCGACCCTATGGGTTCACGCACACATAGACATGGCCCAAGTACTCTTACTCGACCAATAGTTGATAGCGGCATCTAGCAAGCCGTGTCAACTCCTATGCATACGCTACGATCATATCAGACAAACCACCACAATACAATATACATGTTATTCCTTTGCCTTATGATATTTGGTCCAACTCGTGGGTTAACACTTAACCCAAGCACGGCCATGCATTTCATGATCTAATTATTTGAGTGATCCAGTGATATCTCTCTCTCTCATGGAGAGTGGCAAATTCCATCTTGATTGACTATGTCTCACAGCATGTTTCCTAACAAACCTGAAAGTCACCTTTATAACTACCCAGTCACGGAGTAGCGTTTGGTAGTCCCAAGGTAGGTCATTTCACATCTTGAGTACATACGACAATCTCAGGTCTAAGGACATAACGTACATGATGTGTATAGAGACAATCTCATGTCGGGTCTGTCCAGCACCATGTCCTACATGTGCCTACATTATTAGTTCGACATCTCCATGTCCATGACTTGTGAAACATAGTCATCAACTAATAATGTGCCGATCCAATATTCATGTACATTCTAGTACGAACTTCGATCAGGGACAACTTTAGAATAACCATACAAGTAAAAGAGTTTCACAAACAATTCTCATAATTGCTTATCGATACAAGTTGTCTTTAATGGATATTCATTGAACTCATAATATGTCATGGATACAAGGAAATACAATCATCTCTATGATTACCTCTAGGGCATATTCCCAACAGTCTCCCACTTGCACTAGAGCTAATCTCGAAGATATCTAATACCCATAGCTTTTACGTGCGCCTCATGCTTAGGCTGTGGAAGAGCCTTTGTCAAAGTATCTGCAACATTCAAATCCGTATGTATTTTGCACATCTTAATCTCATCTCGACCGACGAACTCTCGAATGAGATGAAACTTCCGTAGTACATGTTTGTTCTTTTGGTGATTTCTAGGCTCCTTAGCCTGCGCTATCGCCCCATTGTTATCACAATACAGATTCAATGGGCGAGACGCATTTGGAACCACGCCAAGCTCGATGAGAAACCTCCTCATCCAAACACCTTCCTTTGTAGCGACAGAAGCTGCAATGTACTCGACTTCTGTTGTAGAATCAGTTACCGTCTCCTGCTTGGAACTCTCCCAGCTTACAGCACCACCATTTATGGTGAACACAAAACCTGATTGAGATTGTGAATCATCCACGTAAGTTTGGAAGCTGGCATCGGTGTAACCATTTACAACGAGCTCCTTCTCACCTCCATAGATTAGGAACACATCTTTAGTCCTTCTCAAGTACTTAAGGATGTTTTTAACAAGCGTCCAGTGACTCTCACCTGGATTAGCTTGGTACCTACTCGCAACACTTAGAGCATATGAGACATCTGGGCGAGTACATATCATGGTGTACATGATGGAACCAACGGCCGAAGCATATGGAACCTTACTCATGCGCTTCTGCTCATCAGCTGTCGTAGAACACTGCTTCTCGCTAAAACGCATACCATGTGACATAGGCAAGAACCCTCTCTTGGATTGTTCCATGTTGAACCGTTTCAACACCTTGTCAATGTATGTATCTTGGCTTAATCCTATAAGCCTCTTTGATCTATATCTATAGATCTTAATGCCCAAAATGTATGTTGCTTCTCCTAAATCCTTCATAGATAAACTATTATTCAGTGAAGTCTTTACGGATTGCAACATAGGAATGTCATTCCCAATCAATAGTATGTCATCCACATACAAGATTAGAAATACAATAGCGCTCCCACTTTCCCTCTTGTAAACACAAGGTTCTTCTTCATTCTGACGAAAGCCAAACCCTTTGATCACTTCATCAAAACGAATATTCCAACTCCGAGATGCTTGCTTTAATCCATAAATGGATTTCTTTAGCTTGCATATTTTTCCAGCATTTTTAGGATCAACAAAGCCTTCGGGTTGTATCATATACACGTCCTCTTCCAAATTTCCATTTAGAAAGGCTGTTTTAACATCCATCTGCCAAATCTCATAATCGAAATAAGCAGCAATTGCTAGAATGATCCGGATAGATTTAAGCATCGCTACCGGCGAGAATGTCTCGTCGTAGTCAACTCCTTGAACTTGCCGAAAACCCTTTTCAACAAGTCGAGGTTTATAGACGTGAACGTTTCCATCCATATCCCTTTTCTTTTTATAGACCCATTTGCACTCTATTAGTTTAACCCCATCAGGCGGGTCAACCAAGTTCCAAACTTGATTGTCTCCCATGGAATCTATCTCGGATCTCATGGCACTTTGCCATTCCTCAGAATTTGGATCCATCATTGCTTCCGCATATGTCGCAGGTTCGTCATCGTATAACAACAACACTTCCCCACGTGCCTCATGGATTCTTGCTGACCTTCATGGTAGTGGTGGTGTTTCTCTTGCCACAGGTATCTCAACTTGTTCTGCTACATTAGCATCACTCATAGAGTTATCCCCTATTGGCTCATCTTGAACTTCTTCAAGATACACCTTTTGTCCACTCTTCTCTTTATTGAGAAACTCTTTCTCTAAGAAGAAACCGTTCGAGCAACAAACACTTTTCCCTCTGATCAGTTGTAGAAGTAATACCCTAAAGTTTCCTTTGGATATCCCACGAAAAAGCATTTGTCCGACTTGGGTGTTAGTTTATCTGACATAAGTCGTTTGACATAAACTTCACAACCCCAAATCTTTAGAAAAGACAAACCGGGACTCTTACCAGTCCACATCTCATGTGGTGTCTTAACTACGAACTTAGACGGTACCCTATTCAATGTGAAAGCGGCTGTTTCTAGAGCATATCCCCAAAATGAGAGTGATAGGTCTGACTGGCTCATCATAGACCGAACCATGTCCAACAAAGTCCGATTACGTCGCTCGGAACACGCCGTTTCTCTGAGGCGTTCCAGGTGGCGTAAGCTATGGAACAATTACACAACTCTTTAGATGATTGCTAAACTCATGGCTCAAATATTCTCCTCCACGATCAGATCGCAAGGCTTTAATTTTCTTGCCACGTTGATTCTCTACTTCATTCTGAAATTCTTTAAACTTTTCAAATATCTCAGACTTATGTTTCATTAAGTAGACATATCCATATCTACTAAAATCATCAGTGAAGGTTATGAAGTATTGAAATCCGCCTCTAGCTGTCATACTCATTGGTCCACATACATCGGTATGTACAAGTTCCAATAAGTCTGCCGCCCTCTCAGGAAAACCTGTGAAAGGCGACTTGGTCATCTTACCCAATAGGCAAGCCTTACATGTCTCGTATGATTCAAAATCAAACGAAGTTAGAAGCCCATCTGAATGGAGCCTCTTCATGCGATTCTCACTTATATGACCTAAACGACAATGCCACATATAAGTAGGACTTAACTCATTAAGCCGAGGCCTTTTAGCATTAATATTATAGATAGGTTCATCATCAAGATTTAAAATAAACAACCCATTCACAATGGATGCAAAAGCCACAAACATGTCATTCTTTGAGATCACACAACCATTGTCTTTACTCGCAAATGAATAACCATCCTTCATCAAACATGAAGGTGACACAATGTTTCAACTTATACTAGGAACAAAATAACAATTATTCAATTCCATGATAAATCCTGACGGGAGGTGAAGTTGCATCGTCCCAACGCTCAACGCAGCAACTCTTGCATTGTTGCCCACGCGGAAATCAACTTCTCCTCTTTTCACGCTTCTACTTCTTATCATTCCCTACATCGTATTGCAAATATGAGCAACCGATCCGGTATCAAATACCCAAGAATTAATATAAGAATCAGCGAGAAAAATGTCTGTAACATAAACAACAAGTGTACAAGCAGCGGGAGTACCTTTACCACCGTCATCCTTCAAGGATTCCAAGTACAACTTGCAGTTCCTTTTCCAGTGATCTTTCCCATTACAATGAAAGCATTTAGCTTCAGCAGCTTGTCCAATAGCCTTGGGCACAGGAGGAGGGTTTGGCTTAGAGATCTGATCTTTAGCCATCGCCTCCTTCTTCTTCCAAGCCCTCTTCTTAAAGTTAGGCTTGTTTTGGACTGCCATCATATGGCTACTGCCAGCACCTTTCTTGATATCAGCTTCTGTTGTTTTAAGTCTGCCGCACAATTCATTCAAGCCCTTCTCCGCCCCATGCATATGGTAGTTCGAAATGAAGTTCCCATAGCTAAGCGGAAGAGACGCAAGTATGAAATCAGTGGCCAACTTTGGGCCCATTGGGAAGCCTAACTTCTCCAATCTCTGAGTGTGACCAACCATCTTGATCACATGTGGGCCAACTGTTGCGCCTTCTGCAAGCTTGGTTTCGACAAAAGCCTTGGAAACATTGAACCTTTCAGTCCTGGCTTGAGTCTGAAACATATCATTAAGTGCCACGATCATATCGTATGCTGCATGATTATTATCAAATTGCATCTGGAGATCTGGCTCCATGCAAGTGAGCATAAGGCAACCCACTTCAAGATCAGCATCACATGCTTTCTTGTAAGCGATTTTCTCTGCAGCAGGTGCATTATCAGCAGGCTCATCTGGTAATGGAGTGTCTAGAACATCTTCCTTTTTCTCAGCCTTGAGAACAATTCTCAGGTTGCGGATCCAATCCGCATAGTTTGTTCCATTCAACTTATCTTTCTCAAGAATTGAACGCAAAGTAAATGGTTGATTACTGGGAGCCATCTACAACAAAAGTAATGCAAAATACTAATACAATATATCCAAGACAGAGTAAATCATATTAAACTTTTAATAGAATCTACTCCCACTAAAATCAATATCCCTCTATTCAAACTTAGTGATTCAAGACCCGCAACTAACAAGTCTACTAGTGAGCTTTAGCATCACCGCTAGGAGACATGGTAGATCGGTAAGCAACTCCTTGCTAATCATATCACCTATGACTCTTGTTGTTGGGTGGCATCTCTATGCTTGTGTTTCCAACAACTAATGCTCCAAGGTCCCTAACCGTTAGGATAACCTTGTTCAAGTAACCAAACCTTCTGAATGTAAGTGTCCGACACGAACCTGTCTAGTCAAGGAAAATCAGTAGCACCCTAATTTCATAAACCTACCACTGATCGTACAAGACACGTGACAGTGCAAGGTTTGGGGAAGCATTACGACTTAAACATTGCTGAGGGATCGTTCTACTTCACTACCGCATATGTAGACAAAAACATTATCGTACGTGAAAGTAGAACATCATAAGAACGACATAAACACATATTTGACTTGGTATAGCCCATTATTCCTTTGGAGATCTCCATCTCCATCAATATGTTCATCATGGTGATCGCCATCTCCATGATAGAAGTATGCCATCCTCCGTGATGAGTCCACCGAGACTATCTATCACTACTGTAACATAGTGAAGTAAAATTACATAGTTGTAGGATCATCACAGATTGGCACGCAAGACATTACATATGAATGGACAATATCTGTGGCTCCAGCCATATTGTATTAATCATGACGTGCAAGCCATGAATTAATTACATACATGCACCACATACACATAAGGGCTATACCAATCACGAATACCTGCAAAACAGAGTTAACCGATTCCGACGTCTAAACTTAAAACGCCAAAAACTCAATTTTGCAAGCTGTTTTTCGCAAATCTAATTTTCGTCAAAACCGCCAAAAACTATCGTTGATGAATGCGAAATTTTCTGGCGCACGATTTTCGTTTAAGGTTTTTCTCGTTCCGAGGTCGTATGCAAAAGTTATGGCCGTTTTACCGGACAACACTTTTCTGCAAAATTTCCCTCAGACGGTGGATCCAATCCGTCGCCGCCGCGCATCGTATGGGCCTGGAACTTGACCTAGGTTCGATTCAACCAATCTTATTGATCTCCAACTCACCATAATTGGGTTTACATGTATCACTTAACTCGGATGGCGGAATTCCGACCGGTACGAGTAGATCGTTACAATACCAACGTGGCAAGATCACGAACCATGATCAGAGATTGATCTTAAACCGCGCATATCACCATATGCTCGTACCTGAATCTATAACGAGGCATCTAACGACTCTGATACCACTGTAGGGTTATGGGGTTGCTACGCTATCCAGAAAACAAAAATTTTCTACCCCATAAATGAGGAGCTAGTGCTAGTTATAGATCACGGGGTTACCACTAGACGCGCAGGTGCAGCGGAAGCGACTTGATGTAGTCGTGCGCGTTGCAGCAGTGTCGTGCAGTTGCGAGGTCGTTCGTCTCAACGTCTCTTACTCGCGGTTCGTCCTTGTGCTCCAGATGCAGCACCTCAGAGGAATCCCACACGTGCAGGGAAGAAGCGTCACACCTCTAGACTGCTAGGTCCGCGAGGAGTACTAGGCGTGAGCGTGGGGAGCGCGACGGCGGCTGCCAAAGGACGTAAGTCTAACTCACCCCGTGCCTCCCCTTGCTTATATAGGCGTTCTAATGAGCTCCCACGTTGGAGGCCCATTAGCAACCCTAAACCAAGTCAACCCGAATTAGGCTTCCAGCCCCTTAAGCGTGCGATCCTATGGGTTCACGCACACATAGACATGGCCCAAGTACTCTTACTCGACCAATAGTTGATAGCGGCCTCTAGCAAGCTGTGTCAACTCCTATGCATACGCTACGATCATATCAGACGAACCACCACAATACAATATACATGTTATTCCTTTGCCTTATGATATTTGGTCCAACTCGTGGGTTAACACTTAACCCAAGCACGGCCATGCATTTCATGATCTAATCATTTGAGTGATCCAGTGATATCTCTCTCTCTCTCATGGAGAGTGGCAAATTCCATCTTGATTGACTATGTCTCACAGCATGTTTCCTGACAAACCAGAAAGTCACCTTTATAACTTCCCAGTCACGGAGTAACGTTTGGTAGTCCCAAGGTAGGTCGTTTCACATCTTGAGTACATACGACAATCTCAGGTCTAAGGACATAATGTACATGATGTGTATAGAGACAATCTCATGTCGGGTCTGTCCAGCACCATGTCCTACATGTGGCTACATTATTAGTTCGACATCTCCATGTCCATGACTTGTGAAACATAGTCATCAACTAATAATTTGCGGATCCAATATTCATGTACATTCTAGTACGAACTTCGATCAGGGACAACTTTAGAATAACCATACAAGTAAAAGAGTTTCACAAACAATTCTCATAATTGCTTATTGATACAAGTTGTCTTTAATGGATATTCATTGAACTCATAATATGTCATGGATACAAGGAAATACAATCATCTCTATGATTACCTCTAGGGCATATTCCCAACACTCGACCCTACACATTCTCCCACAAGACCAATATTGTAAAGATCTCTCTCTTTCTCTCTTCCTGACCCATTCAGTATGTATTGCAAGTGATCTCAATAAGGTGAAAATTAAACAAGAACACACCCTATCCTAGCACACATACATGGCCTACTAGGTTTGTTGCATGGTCGAAAAAGGAACAAAATTTGTTTATTGGCCTCTAACACTTGTTCAAATTAAACAAACATCTGTTGACATCATTGGCTCGCTTGGATGGCTCACTGAAAGTTAACGGAGAGGATGTGGGGCAGCACTCCTAGGGTTGACAAAGGCGTGCCACCAGCGGGCTGGGAATGACACGCGACTTCTCATGGACACAAGTGAAAGCCCTAGTTTGGTTTTGTCTAATTGATACAACCTAATGTACTAACCATAAGCTTTAAGTGTATATGACATAGGTTAGCCCAAGTCCAAGAAGGAGCATGGATGGCACTCAAGGTGATGGAGACGGCCACAAGATGTTGATCAAGTGCTCGAACTTGGAAACTAGAAGGAGAAAAGCTAAACCCACCAAGGAGAGAAGGCAAAGGTATAGCCAATCAAGACGCATAGAGTGTGTCATCAGTTTAGAATAGTAGTCATACTATAAAGAGGGGAAAACTCATGGTAAATGCGGTTATCTAAGTTCCACTAGGTGAAATTACTTCATTGCATATGCATTAAGACCTAGTGAATGCTAACAAACCCTTTGAAATTAATTGTGAAAATGCTAACTCATGTGTACACAAGTGATTGAAACACTTGGAGCTAGCTGAAAGGTCTAGATATGGCTAGAGGGGGGGTGAATAGCCTATTAAAATTCTACAACAACACTTAGGCAAACTTGTTAGAATAAAACACGGCTTTAAGCAAGTTTGCTCTAGCTCTAAGGTTAGGCAAGCCACCTACCAATTCTAGTTACTAGCAAGATATGTCCTATGTCACACACAAGAGTTAGATAATTACAACTACTAGACTAAGCTACACAAGCTAGGCTAGAGGCTCTACTTTGCAAGAATGTAAAGAATGTAATGCAAAGCTAGAGATAGAGTGGTTATACCAACGTGAAGAGATGAATCAATAGATGACCAATCACAATATGAATCCTCGGTAGAGACAAGTTGACACAATAATTTTTACCGAGGTTCACTTGTTTGCCAACAAGCTACTCCTCGTTGTAGCGATACACCCACTTGGAGGTTCATGCGCTAATTGGCAATCACAAGTCAAACCCGTCACCGGGTGCCGCACAACCAACACAAGATGGGGATCAACAAGCTACGCGGAATCCACTAGAGATACCTTTCATGAATCTCCCGCGGGGTAGGTTCAAGAACCCCTCACAATCCACCGATCGGAGCCGAAGACAATCACCTTCCTCCGCTCAACGATCCTCGTCGCACCAAGCCGTCTAGGAGGTGGCAACCTCCAAGAATAACAAGAGCTCCGCGATGACGACGATCACCAAGTGCCACTAGAATGCAATCAACAAAGCAATGCACTTGGATTCACTCAATCTCTCTAGAATATGTCAAATATGTTTAGAGGATGAGTGGTGGAAGCTTATCAAGCAAGCACAAATGTGTGAGTAAGTAGAATGTGCAAGAGACGGCCCAAAAGGGCCGACCATATCACCTTATATAGCCCACTCACACAACTAGCCGTTTTGCCCTTAAAACAGGCTCTCTGCGCCACCTCCGGACGCAAGAAACAGTGGGGGGTCCGGACCATCAACAGCGTCTGGTGCCCCCACACAATAGAGACAACCCTTTTGTTTCCTCCTCTGGACGTGACCTCCGGTCGCGCGCAACGCGCAGTCCGGACCAACGCGCCTGCGTCCGGTCAGCTGCCGATTCAAACGGCTATCTTCCCGCTCGCGCCACAGCTTGCCACGCGTCCCCGGACGCTACTGTAGCCTGCGTCCGGACTCACTGCACCGAGCGTCCGGAAATAAATTCCCGAGCACCCGAGAGCTCCCTTTTCACTTCTTCCACACCGGATGCATGTCCGGTTCATCAACTGGACCAACACTTGCGTCCGGTCCATTTCACACAGAGAGCAACAGAGAGCGCAGAGACTCCGGATGCACGTCTGGTGCCCTACGTCCAGACCGCAAACAACGTCCGGATGCCTCTCCTCAGCCGAGCCAGCTAGGGTATGCCTCCAGACCCATATCTGATGGTCCGGACTGGCCACACACCCTGCGTCTGGACCTCTGTCCGAAGCTCTTTTGAGCTGCCAAACACTTTTCCAACTTCTCCAAGCTTCCAAGAGCCAACACTAAGTGATCTCAACACATGTGCACATGTGTTAGCTTTTAGTTCACAATTATCTTGGATTAAGTTGGTTGTTTCACTAGTTCAATTGATTTTAATGCAATGCATATGAACCTAGTGGCACATGATAACTGTAACTATACTTAAGAGCTCCCTCCTTGATAGTACGGCTATCTATCCTAAATGTGATCACATCCTCTATGATGTCTTGATCACCAAACTGAAAATGGTTCCTAGCTTTCACCTTTGTCTTCACACCATTTTCCTTTCCACCACCATGCTAGAGCTTGTGCCATCCACTTGATCCACCTTGCTCCATCACATGGCATGCACTAACCTATCTCATGATTCACACTTAGAGATCAAGGTTAGTACTTAGGTGGGTTTCATCAATTACTCAAAACCAAAACACATGGGGACTCTCACTAGCACATTTGCACAAGGGTTGAAGAGAATTAAATGTTGGAGCTGCTCTACTTGTAGCAAACAAAAGGAGTTGAATCAGGCGGTGAGCATCAGACTTGTCTAATAGCTTAGCCTAGGCTGAGCCAAATGCAACGCGGACATTAGACAAGCTCGAAGGAGCACAAGACATGACTTGGCACTTTTCACCAGAAGACCACCAGAGCCAACAAGCATCAGATGTTGGATTTGTCTGATGCACCCCAGCGGATGTGTCAGATGTGTCTGGGAGCTCTCTAGATCGCATTGCATCGGACATTGGAGAGACATTTGTCCGGTGTGCAACAGACAACAGGGGATCATACGCTCGCAAAGAGAGCCGTTGGGCGGCAACAGTCAATTCAAACATCTATTTGACGTGGGCACGACACATGGCACATCGGGTAGAGGCAAGTTTGTCTGATGCTACCACTGTAGCATCCGATGCTCCTGTGAATTGCCCAATGAAGAGGTAACGGCTAATGGCTTTATGGGAGCTCCATAAAAAGGCTTTGGTTGGCTTTTGGAGGGTCTCTTGGCCATTTTTATCAGTGATACAACCTTGTAAGCCTAGCCTAACACCTCCCACTCGTCTCCTTCAAGTGATTAGCATATTTTATGAGATTGGGAGCGATCCAAAGTGCACTAGTGATCGTTTTATTGCAGGTTTTCTTGTTACTCTTGGTGGTTGTCACCACCTAGACGACTTGGAGCAGCGTGGATTGTTGAACGCAAAGTGGTCATTGTTTTTTACTCTGATAGGTGATTGTGAGAGGGTTTTTGTGCCTATTCCCCACAGGAGAATCACGAAAGGAAACTCTAGTGGAATTGTGGCTTGTATATCCTCTCTTGTGTTGGTTCTTATGGCGCCCGAGTTGTGGATAGGGGTGTGATGCCTATTAGCGTGTGATCCACCAAGTGAGTTTATCGCCACAATGTGGACGTAGGTTGTTGGCAAGCAGCGGAACCATGTGGATAAATCTTGTGTCAATTGATATTCAATTGTCTCTTGTCCGGTTCGGTTTGCCTCTATATCACTCTCTTGTTCATACATTGATATCTTGTTGAGTGCTAGTTGTTTGCTTAGCCTTGTGTTGCTAGTTCAATAACTTAGTTGTAACTAGTTATTTTTCTAGCTATGTAGTAGTAGCAGTAGTTGCTAGCTTGCTTATTTGAGTGAAATCAACTTAATGATCATAGTGACTAGTATTGTGTAGGTGACTTCAGGGTGATGAAGAACAAAAGAAGGAAGGTCCCAACTTAAGGCGAATATTTGGGTCTCTAAATAATCTCAAATACAAAGGTTTACAACCACAAAGTTATTGAGATCTATAACTTCACTATAAACTGTGTCAATGCCCAAGGTCGTTCAAAATTTTTAAAATGTGAAAATTAAAATGAATATTTGGACCTCTAAATGATGTCACAAAAAAGATGTGAACTAAAAGGCTGTAGATGGCATTTAGATATAAAATTTCTTATAGACTCAAAGGATCAAAATGCTGAAGAGGGGGTGAATTGGGCTTATTTCAAATTTCTAAAGTAAATATGAAATCCTAAACAATGACAATTCCCTCGTGCCTACCAAAAGTGTGTCCTAGCTAGGAGAGCGATAGCAAGTCAAGTAAAGGAAGAACACCCTACACAATTCTAGTATGAAATGTAAGAACAAGTGCGTAATGTAATTGCGGAGTGTAAGAAGCTAGGGTGAAGAAAGGTTGACACGAAGACGTTTTGTCGAGGTATCGAGGAGTCGACACTCCCCCCTAGTCCTTGATGAGGACACCGCCACGTTGGAGTCAAGGACGACTCCAATTCAAGAAGGGGAGGATGATGAGGACATTTCTACGCTGGACACGCCTACACCATCGTCTTTCCCAAGTTGTAACTCATCTCCAACTCAGCTGCCATGTCGACTCCGAGTCTGTTTCGGAGTCCAGGACCAGCAAGGAGTAAAACGGACGCCCAGGACGCATCCGGACTCCGTTTTCGATGATTCACCCACGGATGGAAAGCTAATTTCATAAGGAAACCAAGGTCGTTGGTTTTAGGTCTAAATGCCTTCTGAGTCATCAGGAAACGTCGAAACAAGTCAGCGTCTAGAATCTGTTCCGGTGCTGCGTCACCCAATTTTGGGCCCATAGCCCATGTATCAACTCGGTTCCAAAGGACTAATCGACACAGTGGAGGAGATCAAGAACAAGGGACCCTGGATCACTGTAAAAGGACTAATCGACAAAGTTACATTGAACGATTCAGTTTCTCGAGCCGACCCATTTGTTTGGTTTTGCCAAAAAAATTGGGAAAATAAAGAAAAAAAATTATCAAAGTTTATGCACACTTTTCAGAGAACTTGCAGAATTTCTATAGACCACATCTCACCTGGGTTGAAGGTGCCAATTTTTGTGGTTACATTTTTGGTGATCCTTGTTCAGAGAAAAATATAAAAAAATAGTGAAAAAATAAAAAAGTTTGATTCCTACTAGTGCCTTTTGGGAAATCCAGGGAAATTCAGGAAAAAAGGAAAAAATCCGAGCCTTTGCTTGTTTTGCTTGTTCTGTGAGTTTGTTCCATCGTCCTTTGTTTCACCTTGTTGCGCTACGTCTAGATACATCTTAGGCACCAATTGTGATTTGTACTTTGGATACTTATTGAACTTAGCTAAATTTGCATTCATTATTTGTTAATCCTTGCTACTCATAGTGTGTTTTCCCAAAGCTCTATATATACTTCTATCAGTATAGGTTCATCTTGTAACTGTTACAAAGCTCAACAAACGATTGCTTCGCCAATTTGGTCTTGCTACTGTTAGACTTTGGTAAGAACACTTGCAGGACGGTGGTAAGCCGCTTGTGATTTTGCATTCCACTTTCACCACCACCACCACCAATTGGTTCCTTTTAGTTGATAGGGATAATACTTTGGTGTTATCTTTTTCTATCTTCTAACCATGTCAGGATCTCCGACGGATTTCAATGAGTGTGTGTCCAAGGGCGAGCTTACAACGTTCATCAATGAACAACGCAATCTTATGAACGAGCTGACACGCAACGTGAACAATCTGGTCACCTTTATTGAGCAAGTTGAACAATGTCGTCCACCTCCTCGTGATAATTATGTAGATGGGGATGTTTTTTATGATAGAGATGCAGATGCTGACGGTGATGCACACAACTGTCTCCGCTACAACTTCAATCGTCATGGTATGGGAGGTAATAATCATAGTAATAAAGATCCTTTTGCTAAAATTAAATTTAGCCTACCTCATTTTACTGGTAATATTGATCCTAAGACATACTTAGATTGGGAGCTTGTTGTTCAACAAAAATTTGATTCTCATAGTGTACCTATTGAGCATAGAGTTAGACTTACTACTAGTGAGTTTACTAATTTTGCTTTGTTTTGGTGGAGTGATCTTTGCAATGCTGGTAATGTTGTTGTTATGCCTCAAACTTGGAATGTTTTAAAACAACGTATGAAATCTCGTTTTATTCCTACTTATTACCAACGTGATTTACGCTTGAAACTGCAAACTTTAAAACAAGGTGAAAAAGGCGTAGAAGCATACTATCAGGAATTTCTTATTGATTTAGCACGTTGTGGTATAAATGAAGATGATAATGATGTTAGTGCTAGATTCTTTGGTGGTTTTAAATCATAATATACAGAATATTCTTGATTATAAAGAATGGCGCAATTTTTCCCAATTGTATCATCTTGCTATTAAGGTCGAATGAGAAGTACAGGGACGCACACAACAACATCCTTTCAGGTCTAACACTGGGAGGAATTTTCAGCAGCGCTTCGAGCCGAAGACGCCCAAGACATCTACACCTCCACTTTCTTCCGGGGTAAGAAAATTGTCTAATGTGCAGTTTCAGTCAAAGAAAGGTACCACTCCGGGTGCTTCTACTAGCCCCTCCTCCTCCAGCGCTAAAATCATTTGCCACCGTTGCAAAGGCATGGGACATAAAATTGCCAAATGCACCAGTCGTTGCGTTTTCATTGCTACCGAGGATGGATATGTAAGTGCTAGTGATGTTTAAGATGAATTAGTCTTTGCTGCTAACATTGATACAGATTCCACCGAGGGCGATCCAGATGAGGAGACCATTGATTCAGTGGCTGCCATCGTAGGCTATCCTAGCCTTCTTGTGCAGCGTGTGTTGAGTTCACGTGTGGGACATGAAGAAGAGATGAAGATTCAGTGCCACAATTTGTTCCACGTGTATCTCATTGTGCAGGGTTGTCGTGTTCTCACCATCATTGATAGCGGGAGTTGCGACAACTTGGTGAGTTCAGATTTTGTTGAGAAGCTTGGCTTGACCACACGACAATATTCACATCCATATAAACTTCAATGGTCCAATAATAGTGGTCAGACTAAGGTAACTAAATCAGCACGCATTAGCTTTTTCATAGGCTCTTATCATGATATTGTTGATTTTGATGTTGTACCTATGCAAGCTTATTCAATTTTGTTAGGACGTCCATGGAAATTTGATATTCATGCTTTACACTATGGTAGAACTAATACATACACTTTCATGCATAAGGACAAGAAAATTACTTTGTTGCCTTTGTCTCCTATGGATATTGTTAAACATGCTCGAGAGGTTAAAAATAACTCTTCGCTAAACACTGTTAAAAATAATGGGATTAAGTTACCAGGAGGTGCTTTTCTTGCTACAACTTCTGCTACTGTTGAGTTATGTGATAATCCTGATACACCATGTCATACTATGTTTTGTCAACATATTATGTCTTGTGCATTGCCTGCTGTCACTAACCTTTTGCAGGAGTTCGTTGATGGGATGGAGTCGAGGACGACTCCAATTCTAGAAGGAGGGGATGATGAGGACACCGCCACGTTGGAGTCGAGGACGACTCCAACTCAATAAGGGGAGGATGATGAGGACATCGCTACACTGGACACGCCTACACCATCGCCTTTCTCAAGTTGCAACTCATCTCCAAGTCAGCTGTCACGTCGACTTCGAGTCTATTTCGGAGTCCAGGACCAGCAAAGAGTAAAACAGACACCCAGGACGCATCCGGACTCCGTTTTTGATGATTCACCCACGGATGGAAAGATAATTTCATAAGGAAACCAATGGCGATGGTTTGAGGTCTAAATGTCTTCTGAGTCATCAGGAAACATCAAAACAAGTCAGCGTCCGGTGCTGCGTCACCCAATTTTGGGCCCATGGCCCATGTATCAACTTGGGTCCATTAGGGACTCATCCTAGGTTGTAGGACGACCCCAGGACCCTTGTGGTCGTCCTCCCTCCTCCTTATATCCCCATAGAGCAGCCACAAATAAATTGAGTTTTGTTTTAGAGTTTAGTTTTCCATCGAGAAACTGAATCGTTCATTGTAACTGTGTCGATTAGTCCTTTTACAGTGATCCAGGGCCCCTCGTTCTTGATCTCCTCCACTGTGTCGATTAGTCCTTTGGAACCGAGTTCTTGAACCCTCTATTGATATTCGCATCATTCATATTTGCAATTTCAGATTGCGTGTTTATGCCTTCTTGCTTGTGTTTTTCGATTCACTTGCAGGAAAAGCCTTATTGGCGAGGTCAATCAAGTTGTGCTTGGTTGATAACCAACGGAGCAGTGGTGTAACGATTGTAGGGTTCGAATCGTGTTTGATTTGAAGTTGGATCGCCAATGTCGAGTTCTCCACAAGTCGAATTTATCGGTTACCTCACGGAAGATCGGGCCACTCCTCATCAGTCCTCGTTGGAGCACCGCGCAAGGTATTGCTCCCCCCTCAACCTGCGCAAGGGTTGAGTGCTCTCTACGGAGTGGTTCTTCGCCACTCCGGCTCGGTGAACCTCCCACAACCGATCACACGTTGTTAGAGAAGGGCCGCCGACAATCCTCCGGCGATCACCTTCGTCCAATCACCACCGGACCATCTAGGTGATGTCGATCACCAAGAGTAACAAGCTTCGAACTCTCACTTGACTCACTCAAGCCTCATGAGATGGATGGATGCACACTTGAACTCTTGGATCCACTAGTGATTGGATTCTATGGATGGATTCGCAAATCACTCTCACTAGGGCTCTTGCTCTCTTCCCAAACCTCTCAAGGTGTTTCTCAGCTATCCAAATGAGCAAAGCCAGGTTGGGAAGGCAAGCAATGGGTATAAATATCCTCTCTCAACTCTAGCCCGCGGGCTGCGCAAAACAGGCGGTTTAAGTTCACATCGGACGCTTTGATGCCCTGCCCAACGGCTAGTTGCGGTTTGAAATCCTTGCCATCGGACGCTGTGTTGCCTTTGCAATGGACGCGTCCATCGCAAACTAGGTGCTCTCGAGTTTCTGGAAAATTCAATCAACGGACGCTCTGAGCGTCCATCGGCTTTCGAGCCTCTCTGGAACCTCTCTGTATGGCCAACGGACGCTCCGAGGAACTCGGCCCAGCGTCCGTCACCAGCATCCGACGCATCAGACGCGCGTCCATCGCCATGGACCTAGCGTCTGATGCCCAGAAGAAGACTCTCTCAACTCCAAACTTCGTCGCGAAGTCTATGGAAGTTGTTCTAGGCTATCTTAAGGTCATCTAGGGCTTGCTTAGAGCTAAGGTTGTCAAGTGTGCACCACACCTAAGTCATGAAGCTCTCCTAAGTCAAGCTACTCATTCTAACCCCTCTTGATAGTACGGTCAAAGATTAAATAAAGCCCTATCTATACTGAGTGTCATTCATCTCCTTGTGGCACTTAGACCTATCCAATCTAGGGCTTCATCATCTCTCTTTGAAATCTGAAACGATATCCATCTTGAGGGCAATAGATAACCATTTGATGCACATTCATCTTTGTCACTATGGCTAAGCTACTCATAGCCTCTCCAAAACACACATTATCTATAATAACTTTGCAATGTCGTTAATCACCGAAACCATGGGGCCTAGATGGCTTTTATAGACCATATCAACATTCAAGATCGTTTGAAAAAAAATCAAAATCTAAGAACTTAAAAACAAATATACTTGAGCTTCTGAACAATATTGGATAAAAGAAGTTGTAAAAAACAAAGTTGTAGACCGTACTGACAGATATAACTTTAGTATAGACCATTTCAATATCCTATTCATTTAAAAAATCAAAAAATGGAATTTCAAAATATTAAAACTTAAAACAAATATTTAAGCATCTAAAAGATCTTAAATAAAAAATTATCAACTCAAACTTGTAGACCATATTGAGTTCTGTAACTTTGATATAAAGTTAGTATTCATCTGACTTCATACGAAACAAAGTATACTTTTTTATCTAATGATGAAAAGAGAGACCATATGACATGTGGGCCCCACAACCACGTCAACAATTCCAATTAAAAAACACTTTGAAACAAAGTATTTTATTATGTTCTGAGAATTATGGAGAGTAAGTTGTTTGGCTTAAATTCAGCTACTGATTTGGCAATTGATAATTTTTCTATGAATTTTGGCAAAAAAAAAATCTATAACCAATAAAATTTTGATATTTCCGATATTACATCCAATATTTTTATTTATGTCCTCAACTTCGTCCTTTTCTCCCAGTGGAAGACTCCGGTATGCCGGATGTTATCTTGTCAGAATCATACGATCCAATTAAGTCTGTAAGTGCAGTTCATCTCATGATTTGACTACTGTTTCACAATAAATAGGAAAGATGCATTTTTTCTATTTAATTTATTTCAGTTTGTTTGTTAATCAACCATGCTTCTCGTCTTGCAGATGTAAGGCACCAGGCTCAACTATCTCAAATGATGCCGGTATGCCACCGACGACAAGAAGTCGCTGCAATTTGGAGATCGAAGAAACCTCCGCCGCCGCTGCAGGTAGTGGTTCCGCGAGGCAAGAAACGTCTTCCAGTTTCGTAGCGACTTGACAAGACTATTATTAGCAAGGTATAGAATTCTGTAATTAGGCTTTACAACTTATCGAGCTTGGCTGTCCAGGTTTTGGTAGTTGGAACTTGGAAGTGTTGCTCAGTTTTCAGAATTCATATAGCACACCGCGTGCGGCATGTCCCTGCAAGAAGCGTAAAGGAAGCACACTGGTACATGCACATAGGAGGGCATCCTTCCTTCGTTATTGAAGGTTGTTATGTTTAAGAGGGTATGGACAAGGTTGTTATGTTTAAGAGGGTATGTACCTGTGTTGACATAAAAAGTGACGTACTGTGTTTCACACACAGTAAGCCGGAAAGCGTGACTTCAATCGAATGCTCGGGTGCTTCGAGAACCGAAAACGTATCAGTCAGTTTGACCTGAAACTAACAAGGGATGAAAGTCATTAGATATAAACTGAAACGTGCCGGATAATATCAGACAGTTCCATATGTACGGCCATGAAGCCACTTGTAATGACATACAGCTATGAATGCTATCTGCCAACAGGTTTTATGGAACATTCGGCTAAAACAGACATAGAGTACGTGAACCTCCGATTGCCGAATGCGCTTGCATGGAAAAAGAACGTACAGACGAATCATAATCGAATATAGATTAAAACATAACCAAGTTCGGCAATCAGCCGAATTGGAGTCCATGATGAAGGAAACACGTAAGCAGACATGATTAAACTAATCCAGAGTCTGCATCTGTCGCACGATACCTAGCGTCATCAAAGTTTAAACATGGATAGCATGCATGAACCCGCAACACGTAACAATCTAGATTCAAACTAATTCGGCTACTATGGATATAAGATCTACTTATAGGAACAACATGAAAGCAATAACTCATTATAAATATGGATAGATCTATATAATTTAACAAGAGCCGAACCGTGTTAATCTAGATTGGGCAAAAGAGTGTTTGCAAATATGTAAAGATTATCTAAACCATGCAACACGATAACTTAATGAATCCAATAGATTTTGCCAAATCTATGAGAGTCGATAACTATCTTGCTTATGCTAAGCATATCGAGCAAATATCTACCGCACGGTATTTACTTGTAAACAAAACATAAGTAAAGACTTCTTGATTATCAATAAAGGATCCACCGCAAGATCATTGACAATAAACAAGACTACTTGCATCAACATCTAAATCCACCGCATGATACTAGACATGATAACAAGGTTGTCAAGACTTATGGAGGTCGACGGATCGATGATTCCTCTCGAAGAACTCGACGACACGACAAAAGGACTCAAAGTTGGCACGGGGCCGGTTGTATTTATTTGGTTATGAACATCCTTTTACAATGGCTAAGGGTTTATATTTATACCCTGGCTATGACATAAGTCCTAAGAGGACACGACTACAAAATATTAAAGGATGAAACATAATATCTCGACTTTAGTTCTCTTCGGAGTCTCCATTGCCTTAATTATCGCAATTGTCGTTATCAATTCGGCTCTCACTTGCCACCTTCATCGCTCCGATGGAAACCGCCCTTCTGATTAACCGATTGCGCGATCGATTGCCGAGTCTGGGAATTAACCGACCGCGTGGACTTTGCCGAATGCTCTGAGCGTCTATCCCCGCCGACTCATTGCGCACTGGCCCACTTGTCATTGTGCAAAAATCCGGTGTTAACAACCTGTGTATGGATCAAATGGAATAATGGATGCCAAAGAATTTGAGTCTGCTCTTTGATACATGCATAGAAACATTTGTTTACAACCGAACAGCTATGCTTTGTTCTGGGGTATCAACCGATTCTGCCTTACATTGATAGCTTTACCCAATGGTTTTAGAGCAGCTCATCACAAAGACCTGTGAGCAGCCGGCAGGGGAGAAGGGCCAGCGGGGAGGAGAGGGGACGACGGGGAGCAGAGCAGACGACTGAGAAGGAGGGGCCAGCCGCCAGCTGGGAGGAGAGCAGCCGACAGGGGAGGAGAGGGGCCGGCGGGGAGGAGAGCAGCCGGCGGGGAGGAGAGGGGCCGGCGGGGAGCAGTTTCCTGGTGGAGAGCGGAAGGTGCGGGCAGCGGGCGTCCATCCTTTTCCCCAGCGTCCGTCCTTTTCCTCCGTCTCCCTCTTATCCTTCCCGCGCAGCCACGCTCGCGGCAATCCTTTCCCGCGCCTGGTGCCCGCGCGCTCGCCTAGTTCCGCGTCCAAAATCCCTGCCTGGGAACACGGCAACCAAGTCGTCCATGTCCTAATCGGACGACTAATCATGATTAGTCGACGACTAATCGGACGACTAGTTTTTTGATCGAGGTAATCGCGTCGGTGTCCCGATCGACCACCAAGGATCGATAAGGACGACTAATCGCGATTAGTCGGACGACTAGAAAACATTGCTGGTATGTCGATTTCAATACACAAAAAGTTTACAAAAGCAAATACCTGCAAAGTAGAAATACCATTATCTAATTGAACACTTGAATCATCCAGGGCCCTGTAGTGTCATGCGAGATTAGCATCACAAATAGGATAGTGAGATAAGGTTGCATCATAATACAGGAAAAGAAGGGTCAAAGGAAGAAAGATATGCTTACTTCCAACGGATTCTATTCTTAAGTGTCTTCTCTATTAGTCCAATACCTTCAAGGACATTGGTAATGTCATATATGCGCCGCTTTTGAACCTGAATTGTAGGAAAAGTCTGTGAGTGTGTACCAAGTGGACAAAAAGAGATGATAACTGAAAATGAAAACAATCTGAAACCTCTAGTGTTTCTGCAGCATTATTCAAATCTAGAGTGCCATCTGGAGCTTGCTTGAGCAAGTTAATAAACTTTTTTGTCAGAAGTCCTGAGCAAGGATCAGAAGGATGGATATAAGTAACAGCAAGCATACTAAGGAAAGAACAATATAACCAAATTCAGAAATATCTAAGACATAGACTGTTATGATCACCTAGTGAACTGTCATAGCGGCACGTGCCAACGGGAGTTGGTGGATTGAGTGGTGAACCTGTGCATAGAAAGATTTTCATGTTTACCATTTTCTTGTTTGAAAACATATGTAAAAAAAGAGTTCAAAACAAAAGAACATGGCATATCATTCACCAACGTCTGCACTCACCAACATTTGATGTAGGTGTCTGAGGCCCAGTTTTACTGTTCTTAGCCTTTGCCTTAGAAGCTTTAACAGTTTTACCAGAGACTGGAGTGAGCATTGGACTGGTAATGATGCAATCGTTTGACTCAGCAGTATCATTTTCTACAGTTGTGGATTTCCTTTTTAGCTGTAGAAGAGAAACAGACTTGTTACACAGCTGTCATTAGGAATTGCAAACATCATCCAAAGAGGTTATCAATTAGCATCCATGACAATTAAAATATTAAGAATATGCGAAATTCTGATGGAAGAATTTGCGTATGTGATCTAGGAAACATACAAAGTACTAACATCACATCATCATTAGTGGATGTAGTCATCTTAGAACCTAATAAAGTGTATAAATGGTGTCATAACCCTAAGCCGAAACAGCTGAAACTAAGCCTATCTGCAGTTTTAACCTAAAATAAATGGCACAGAAGTTCCATGCGAACTACCCGACAAAAAGAACAAGCATAATTTGCATTGATACGTTACAAGCTTGCACATTTCAACATCTTGAATAACAGTAACGCCAGATGACGTACGCTTGCATAGACACATACCGGCAGGAAAAAGGTACCGGATATTTAACATCTATAATAAAAGAAAAAAATCCAAGTTCTCTTTTATTTGGCAATGCCATAGATAGAAGTTTATAGCGGAGCACACCTAAATCGTGGTACAATCAACTCCTACAGCAAGCCAAATCCTACCGACAGCCACATAGCATGTAAGCTATTATGGCAATGATTAAGGGGAATATGTAGTAGCATCTGTTGACCAGAGCTCCCTCTATACCAGATCTTTTTGTGGGCTTACATAAATCGTTTCTGTTTCCGACTTAAAACTTTCCCTCCATTTCTGAATCTCGCTGCAGGGACAACTGTGTGAGATAAATTCTTTTCTGATAAAGGATCCTGGTTGCATAACAATTACAGTTCCCGCCTATCTGACACCATAACTGCGAGTACGAAGCATTTGAGCTTCGGGAAGACTTCCAGGGAGCAATGAAACTGGTCAGAATTTCACGCGTTCCTACTTGTGACCCAAATCCATACATATAAACAACAGAAGACAGAAAAATCGACCAACAATACGGCTTGAAGCATGGGTCTCCGAACATTGTAAGCTTGACCCGAGAAGGGGAAAACAAATCCGGAGGTCCTGGTGGAGCAGAAGCATCATCTCACCGGCGTTCGTAAGACCAGCCCCTCCTCGATAGTATCAGGAGGAGGAGCCCCCGCGCCGACGCCGCCTGAGGTGGCGACGGGGGCCGTGGCCGCAGCCGGCGTGGGAAAGCGGTGGTACTCGTCGGGCGCGGCGAAGGGCGGCCGCGACGGCGTGGCGAAGGACAGAGGCCGGCGCAGAGACTGCAGGATCTTCTGGGCGGCCGGCGGCCTACCGCTGCCAACCCCCGACATATGGCTTCGGGTCTCCTCCCGCGCCCAGCCGGCGGCGACCCCGGATCTCTCGCGATCGTGCGGAGGGGGCGGGGGGGCCGGGACCCGATCTACGGCGGGGAATACGAGGTCACTCGTCGGAGCTAGGGTTCCGGCAGCGGCGGTGAGCGGGGACCGGCTGGAGGCGGGCGGTGGGTGGGGTTAGCAAGGAGAGGAGGGAGAGGGAGGGAGGGGGGAAAGGGGAACAGAATAGAGGGAGGGAAGAGAGATGAGAGAAGCAAGCAGAAAACGAGGGAACGGGGGGGAGGGAAATTAAGTAGAGCAGCGTTTGGGAGGGGGCTGCAGATGTACATGGACCATGGGGGCAAACGGCCGTCCCCCTGGGCCGGATTTCTAATGGGCCAGACACGCGCCTTCGTTCTTGGGCTGCCCCGCGCTTCGTTTCGTTTTTCTTTTAGGGTCAGTTTGGAACGCGGAATTTTTTTCTATTCATGTACTTTTTCCTGTGAAAATGAATTGATTCCTGTGAAATTCCTACGTTCCAAACAGGCCCTTAGTATTTTTATTACCTGGCACTTCGGGTTAACTTCCATTCGAACTCAGCGAAATTTCGAAAAAAAAGAGAAAATAAATTATTCAGTTTTTTTTCTCTAAGACTTACTTCAAAAATGAGCCATTAGAATCTCAAGAAAAACATTTTCTGTGCAGGATTTCTCTGGCCGTTTTTTCACGATATTAATTTTTCCGCAGCGCAAGCTTAGAAAGCAGTTGATGTATTGATGAATGATGATGCAAGGAAGGAGTGTCGCAATTATTCCACGCTCCTGGAAATATGAAACAAAGCCAGTCAACTATTTCTGTCTCTTAATGTATGCCAACCAGTGCTGCCAAAACCAGCTGGCGGTAGTTCGCGGCTCCCACTGTCCTACCCACACGGTATTGATGTTGCCGCAGGCCGCAGCTCACGAGAGAGATTGCCCATACACAAAGGACAGGAAGGAGCAAGGCGGAGGAGAGAATTGATTATATGAAATTATTAAATCCTCAGCTTGCTGACGAAACATATGTGGATGGGATGGACGAGAACGCAAAGAACAATCCTGCTTGTACTTTCTTTCAGGAAGAAGAGAATAGAGTGACGTGGTTGAGATCGGGTATCGTTTTCAGATGTGTGGCGTGTGTTCGGAGGAGATAGAATTAGTTCCAACAGTAGTCCCTTGTAACTAACTAAAAAGTACTCCGTCCGATCTAGTTTATCTGACATAGGGGATACCGAGAGCCAATTAATTAGTTAGAGTTAAACGAAACGTTTTTAGGTATGGATGGCCCGCAGCAAAGTGTTGCATGCATACATATACTCTCAACCATGGATGCGCCCACTTGAGAAAAATATGCACGCACAGCTGGCTGCGCGGCTATTACTCGGTCGGGTTAATACACAGCACGTACTTTCATAGAGCGTCTTGGTCTCTGGAATTTAGCTTCGTGCGTCAGATATATAGGACCGGAGAGAGTAGTTATTGTTCTTTTTTTTATCGAAACCCTAGCGCCTGGACGTCTGGACACGACATCGCATCCGGACGTCGGGACGTGGCTCCAAAACCTGAGTCGTTCCCGCGTCCGCATTCCACTCGTGTCCCGCTCCAGCGCTCGCATTCTCCATCCTGCCACAGCACCCGCACCTGCATCGGTTGTAGGGACTTGCACCCATCCCCACAACTTGCACAACGAAACCCACGGTTGCGCCCCAAGCAGCAAAGACAGCCATCGGCCACGGCGCCACGCCATGCAACACCCATCATTATAGCATGTGCAACATTTAGGTCTATTTTTAAAACATCCAGGTGCCAACACTCGCAACATACAGAAGAAGATAGACATACGTATGTAACACTTGCAACATATATGTAAGAAACACATGAAAACATTAGATGTAGACGCTAGCAATATACGTGTACAACCATTACGACATTGCCAATATATACAACATCCCATCTAATTTTACAAATTCGCATAAAACAACTAAAACATGTGTCTGAAAGAACCGAAACACTTGAAACATGAGGTTACAACATGCTTGAAAAGACGTCCAGAAACACTTGAAATCATACAAATCAAACACCTTGTTCATTAACGAGATGACTTAATGACTCAACGATCGAACCGACATGAAGAGGGCAAAACAGTCCCACTCACGCCCGCAGCTGCCCAACGACTTCCTTTGGTTCACACCCCTCTATTCCCAGAACGACCTCTAAAAGAGATACAGTATACTAGACGCATAAAGTGAGAAACATTTTAGGCATAGAACGACTATTGTTGGAACAGCAGTGATACTATAAGTCTTGTTTAGCTTCACTTTAATTCACTCCAATCCACATGTATTATATAAAAATTAGTTGATTTTCTATCCTAATCAACCCTAATATGTGTAAATTAGGGTGGATTAAAGTGCATGTTTGGATAGACTATAAGTACATTTAGCTATTAATTGTTAGTCCATGTGATATACATAGATTATTAATAAAGTAGTGTGTGATGTTAGTCGTCCTCAATATTATCCTTACCCAACTGGCTTGTTTAGAGCCTTGGTACAGTGGTATCGTATGTCTAATATGCCTCAAGCAGGGCCACCAAATGTGGTGAAGTTCACTTTTGCAAGAGTAGCATATGTCTCAGTCACACCTTAAAGTATTGCCTAGTAAAAACAAAGTTGAACATAAATTTTGTGCTAGCAAGTTATCTTGAAACCAACGTGCCAAAATGAACATCATTTGATATTATGATCACTTAGTTTTTCTTCTTAATGCAATCTTCGTTGTCTATCTGAAATTTGCCTGCATGGAAATTAAGTGGGGCAATTATTATTTTTTTGTTATAACCATTCTAATGTGAATAGCCTAATATTGTGAAAATTAGTACACTATGAAGTTGAAGAGATCGAGCAAAAGCACATGAGTGATAAAAGAAAAATGTAAAAAGATGTAGGCCTGTATGAGTTCATGATAAAAGAAAGCCATCATGGATGGCGGTGTTTAGCTTCAACTAACAATACTCATTTAGGCATTAATACGTCCTAGATTTTTTATGAATGTTTTTATTATCTAAAATAACATATTACAAGTGTAAGAATGAAAAAATGATGACCCTCTCAGCTTAGATGAACCATTCAATTTTATATATGTACTGGATGCTCATGAAAATTGAGAAGAATATAACAAAACAAGAAAAAGGTAAAGAAATCACACCTACTGTTGATTGAATGAATTCCTTAAGATCTCGTCCTTGCTCTGAAAATTTTCATACACAAGGCATAAGTGTGATACTTTTAACCCCATCTCATGATCAACAAGGAGTGTACCAGGTGTTAAGTTATATGATATTGATTATATATTACTTCACATATCCAGAAGGTCGTGGAGCAAATTGAATAATGATGCAAGCAAATTATGCAAAGAACAAATATTGTACTATATTTAGAATGTGAGTTGATGTTAACTATATAGATTTATTTGGTTATTACAATATGATACTTGGTGAATGCATTTTCATATTTATGGTTTGTACTTTATAGCTACTGTGCATGGGAAAACAATAGTTCAAATATTCAAGCACAAGTATGAACAAGATTTTGAAGTATCATTTCAATATGAAAATATAGTACAATAATGAAAGATTACAACATATTAAAGGAAACAGAAGAAGTTGGAGCCACATGTTACGGTCATAAATCATAATGATTGTCTACAATAGTTAAACACCCGTCAACAATATGGCATTGCCTGCTAAATGACCACAACAACTATCATTTGATAGCTTTAAACATACGTTGCCATCATGCCACCAACTGATTGAAATATGAAATTATACCTTGTTAAAATCTTTGACAAACCTTTGCTTTCAAAGACACATTCTCCTCATACTTCATCTAAAGTTCACAAATTTCTTATGTTGCCAACCAAGAGTGACCAAAGGCAATTATTTATTATTATATATAACATGTCTAAAATCACATAAACTCTTTAGTCTAGCATGTACAGAGAACACCCTTTATCCTGCATGAAGAACGGTTTCCAAAAGAGCATTGATGTTTGACTTTTTGAGTTCTAAAAGGTTTATTACTTCACATGTAAGTAAGAGACACGACCCTCTCCAATATTTTTTAATCATTACTATTTTGAATAAAAAGAAGACAAACATAACACTAGATTTCTATGTTGAGGAACTCACATGAGAAAAATGTTGGATGTTATGATAGTCATGTGAGCATAATAAAAGAAGGATCCATGATGCTTCAAGGTAGAAAATCATTATAGACGAAATTGATATTATCACCATTTAGTACAATATATCATGTTCCAAAAATCATAGGCAAAACATTTTCTGAACATAAATTCTTCGGTTAGAATCATTCCTTATCTTTACAAACTCGATTTCAAAATGTAAGAGCATCTCCAACAGTTTGTCAAAATTCACTTGGCAAATATCATGATTTGACAATTTACTAAAATACATGACAAGTGAAAAATTGGACTCTCTCCAACAGTTTGGCATAATTGTTTGGCAAATCTTTGGTAAACTTGCATCAGGAACCCTAAAACTAAAATAAAATTAGTTTTATGCCCTTCCACCTCTGGCAAACTTGCATCAGGAATTTTGAGAATAAAACAAATTTATTTTGTACCCTTCCACCTCTACGTATGTCGTCCGATGCGCGCATATATGCGTGCGCGTGGAGGGGGAAGATTTTCCAAGTTGCTAAAATTTGACAATTTTGATGACAAACTATTGGAGGAGTGATTTTTCTAGTTTTGTCAAAAAATAAAAAATAACAAATGAGTTTGACAAACTGTTGAAGATACTCAAGGCATATTTTGGGTAATACAAGCATCACCCTCATAGAATTATTGATTGATTTTTAGGTGGTGCAGTAGCTCTCACTCATCTCTCTCCTATGACCGTCTCTAACAAGTGATTTTTTAGGGTGATCCAAAATAATTTTCTAGCATATCTATAGCCTTCAACAAAGACAAAGTATTGAAGACCCAGTTTAGATGATAGGAGAGATATAACCTAAAAAGTTTTTTTTTCTGATGTATCGTTAGAAAAGAAGAAAAATATGGAACCCTCCTATCTATAGCGTTAGTTATTAAACATGGAATAATTTTTTTCAGCTGTAATGCTTGCAACACATGGTTTTTGTTGCATGTTGGAGATAGTTTAATATGAGATTTTTGGATCTAGGTCATTACAATTTTACGAGTTTGGAGATATGTCATTACAATTCGTCTATTTAGACAACTGTCATTATAATTTCATCTATGTTTTATCCACACCATTTTCTACACCTTCTAGGTATTTTCTACGTATTTGGGCCCACCACTGAGCATGTATGCCTACAAAAACGTATACAGCCGTCAAGTCCCTGCCTCCTCCCGTTAGAATGAACCCGCCGTCGCTCTCTACTACGCCGCTCTGGCCGTCGCGGCCCCGGGCGAGAGTCGCTCCGCTCGCAAGGTTCTAGATCTGGTGGCGCGCCGCCGGTGTCCCTCCTCCGCGCACATGCTCAACAACCGACACGAGTTCCCCGCCATGGCCACCATTGACGACCTCTTTGTCTTGTCCATCAGCACAGAGACGTCAGCATGGGGTGGCGGGGTATCGGCCGCGCCATCGCGTCGCATCTGTCCTCCCTGTACGCGAGCCTGGTGCTGGGCTGCTACGCGTCGCGCTCTGGCGGTGTCGCTCCCGCGCGGTGGCCTTCTGGGCGGACATCTTTACTCAAGCAGCCGATTTGATCAGCTCTTGAAGATGACAGATCACAGATGTCTACTGGTTTCTTCCCAAACAAGCTGACACATTAGCATGTCGAGCGGGCAGAGCCGTACGTCCCCAACAAACCGAAACTGTCCATTGGTTCTTGGTTTTATTTCTGTGGGCGACCGACAAGCCATGGATTGAGCAGAGACTGAGATACCTCTGTCCTGAATTGTAGGAGCCAGCAGCCAGGGGCACTTTGGCTACGAGCGATTAGATTGTAGCCACATGCTCAGAGGCAAGTCATGTGGTGGGTCCCCGACTTCCCGATTCTGCTCAATTGCCCTTGGCTGGTTGATGGAAATGTGTGATGGCGGCGGAATCGGCCTTCGGCGGCGCACACATCCTGGAGGTCAACGCCAGGATGCTTGATGACACGAACCCGTTGTAGCTGACACCACAACAGAGGCCTTCGACCGCGTGCTCGTCGTGAACATGCACGGTGCGTTCCTGTGCCTCCTACGCGTCGGCAGCGGCAAGCGGACCGTGGCCAACCGCCTTCCACGTCGGCTGTGACCTCGCGCTGGGCAACCCAACGGCAGCCGCCATCGTGCAGTGCTGCGGCGCAGTAGCACGCGGCGTGGATGCGCACGCCGTGGAAAGTGGTGACGTCGACCACATCGAAGAGGTGCGGTGTCCGTTGCCACCGTAGCTGGGGTCAGGAGCAACGCCGAGCACGACATCCATGGCGGGGTGAAGCGTAGCCCGTCGTGGGCGAGCGCTCGTCCGACGCAGGCGGGACTGGTTCTGACGGAGGAGGCCGGGACTTAAACGTCCGTATGCCTACCTGACTGATAGTGGGCCCAAATACATGGGAGACGTAGAAAATGGTATGTTCGAGTAAAGGATGAAATTATAATGACACCGAATAGACGAATTATAATGATATATTTCCAAACTTACAAAATTGTAATGGTGTAGATTCAAAAAACCCGTCTAATATCTACCTCAACCATAAAAACTAGAGTATATTGAAATGAAAATTAGTTTAAATATACACTCCAACCTATGTATTTTGACAGACATACATACACATCAAACAAGGTCTGAAACAGACGCAAACCTGAACCTAAACCCTGAATCCAGACTCAGCTCTCCCGGTCCCTCTACCTCTCCGTGTTGCGGCGGCGTGGAGGTGCGGTGGCGCGGGCGAGCGCGCGCCCTCCTGGCGCGGTGGTGGGGCGGTGCGACCTCTGGCGCGGAGTTGCGGGGCGAGCTCACCACCAGGCGGGCCACGCCGGTGTGCGCGGGTGCGGGGCGACTCGAGCGAGGGCGGGCCCCGCCGGTGTCTACGGGTACCGGCGATCGCGCCCCTCGGAACGGCGCTGCGCGCGCCCCGGCGCGGGCAAGCCCCACGCGGCAATACGGGCGCGAGCGGCCCCCAGCGCGCGACGACTCCTACAAGAGCAGACCAATAAAGGACCACCTCGTTGCCTTCCCTGTTCGTCCTCTCTCGCTCATCTTCTCCGCTCCTCCAGTCCAGACTCCCAATTGAAGCATGGCCAAATAAAGTGGTTGTGGCTCTAGGCGTGGATTTTTCACCAATGGCAATCGAGTGCCTCGTGCTAGGTATGCTGCAGTGCGCTCCTCTCTTCACCCTCCTTCGAACCCAATGCTCGGTTACAACCTCACCAACGCTGGTGATTGCAGGGGCGGGGCAGGAGGTGGGGAAGAGCTGCGTGGTGGTGACCATCAACGGGAAGCGCATCATGTTCGACTGCGGCATGCACATGGGCTACCATGACTACCGCCACTACCCGGACTTTGCGAGCGCGCTCCATGGCTGGGGAGCGCCTGACTTCACCACCGCCATCTCCTGTGTCGTCATCACGCATTTGTGTGTTGCAGATAAACATTTTACCCTTTCCTCTTTTTTCTTGATATACTGGCAATTTTCTTCAGATTCTTGTGCGATTGATTGTGGGCTGAGGAAGCTTGTGCTGTGCAGCCACTTGGATCATATCGGGGCGCTGCCCTACTTCACCGAGGTCTGCGGGTACCATGGCCCCATCTACATGACGGTGAGCTATAAACACGCGGTTATTGTTTGTGTTACTAGGCCAACGAAAATTGTATTAACAAAAGTTGCTTCACGAGAATTTAACTGTTAGTTGGAAATTGTTTATAACTTTTTTCTTATATAAAAACTTAATAATTATTTCCATGGTAACAAAAATCATAAGTTCCTTGCCAATATGAAATTACAATTAATATTGAAACACAAAAATCCACAAACACCATAAATCCGTGTTAAATTGAAGACATCATAGTAGAACGAACCTTGGGTTTCGCAAAGATATGTCTCTTAGATTGGCATCAGCTATAAGTGTAAAAATGAAATATGCAAGCATATCACCCCTTGCAATATCTGAGTAACTTCCTGGAGCACATTGAAATTGACTGAAACATATTTGGACATCTTTTTCTTTTCATGATGGAGACTGATGCAGACCTGCTGTGCAAGATTGAATAGTTATTCTTCCAAGATCAGTATATAGATGGTATAATAAAACTGAGGCACCAACCTAGTTTCGGACTGGTGCTGATGTTGAAGTCTAACAGTGCAGAAGTTAGTGTTTACTGAAAAGCTAATTGAAGCAGCAAGCACATGAATAATATATTAAGTAAGGCATGCTGAAGTTTCAACATTCCAGTTACGACTGAATGCGTTCAATTGCAATGACCTTATTCTCAAACTGGAATGATACATTCAAACAATCACTCAACTTACAAATGTGTGATATCAAAACCCAGTTACAGAATCACCTGAGGAATCATATGGTTAGCATTATCTTTGCAATGTGGATACATCATTTGGGCTGGATAGTAAAGGTAGATTACAACCCTAGTAGATGGCCCTGAAAGATTATGATGTTGATAGAAGTAAACAGGTAACTACTAACTACTTCTATGTTCAAGTATCTGGGAATTGATGTATTTTTGTGATTACCAATTGCATAGAACTGACTGCAGTGGAAATCAATCAAGGAAGAATGCATCAACCCCTGGTACCACACAAATATTTCTCTGACCAAGCAACCGATACCTACTTTCAGGAAGAGAAGCTTGGGAATTGTATTTGTATATCTACATCTACATATCTAAGAATATGCCCAGAACCATGTATTTCAAGAACTATAGTATATATCTGCATCTACATATATATGAAGAGCCAAATATAATGAAACAGTTTTGATGCGGTTGAACTTAATCCATAGAAAAAAAAACTAAAACTTTTGCACCTGATGATCTTCTAAATTGGCTAAACATGCTCTACACAACATGTGAATCAATTAATTGCAAAAAAAAAACATGTGAATCAATTAAAGGCCGAGCAATCTGAAAAAAAACATATCTCAAACCAACTCTCATTTTGGCACAGATATCTATGGCAAAAATATTGAAGGTAACATGTATCAACACGATTTTACCCCATTTGCTAAAAAGTATCCTCAGTGCTCTTATGCTAATACCACAAATATAATTATGCACTTTCTAGCTAGGCCACTTGTACACTACTGAAAGCATTGAGTCATAGCGATAATTAGGACTAAAATCATAAGGGAAAACAAATGCTTTCCTAGACACAATTGTGCATCCAAAGGCCTTGTTTATATGTCAGCGTATGGATGTGGGGAATCAATCAAACCCAATGAAAATAAAATGTATCATATGGAATAAAATCATAAATAAAAATGACCAGAGGTTGTGTGTGTGTGTGTGTTTGTGTCTTGTAACACTCTTCTTCTGATAATGCACTGATATGCAGTTCTCCCACGTTTTCGAGAAAAAAAATATGGAAGGAAGAAGGAACAAACCATTCTCCTTGTTTTTGTGCAATCTAGTTCAAACTCTCTTTTCCTTGGCTGCATCTAAATTAGGCAAAACAAATCCACATCCATCAGTAAGACCTCAAATCGAAATCGAGGAGCATGACTCATTCTATAGTTTGATGGGAAGCAAACTATTATTAGCGGGCCAGGAAAACAAAGAAGAAAACACTTCTACGGTCTTCCATTGCAGGGAAATGGTGATCTCTCTGAACTGCCATTGCCCTAACAGGGTAAAAATCCATTAGGTTTCGGGTGCCCGTTGCCATCTCAGTGTGTTAGAGTGGAAAAATGGACGCTGATAAAAAAAACCAGAGCAGGTGGGGTGATCACTGGGGCAACTAAGTGCGACGGTGGGCAAAGTGGGGTGGGACCTGAGTTACTCCATACTTTTTAAGTAGTAGAGATATATAATGTGCCTGTTGTTGTCTAAACTTAGCTTCAAGTAAATCCTGGTTTGATTGGGTTGTTTAAAGTTTTGATGGTACTGCCTCTGATGCAAGAAGTATGCTTGGGTGAATGGTCTTGCATTATTGGCTTATATGCTTGGGTGGTTGTCTTCCTTGGTCTCCCACTTCTAATACGAAGTATCTATATGTCGCGATGATTGATGGTCACTCCATAACTTATGTCATGGTACCTCAAACAGTATCCAACAAAGGCTTTAGCTCCATTTATGCTCGAGGACTATCGGAAAGTAACGATGGATCAGAGAGGGGAGGAAGAGCAATATAGCTATGAAGATATTCTTAGGTGTATGAAGAAAGGTAATCTTAGTTCAGTTTGGGACTTCTAGTACGTGTCTACTTAGACACTGATGCTGGTGCAGAAGTAAGCTTGTATCATAATCCTCTTTACTTGTAATACTTGTCCTTTCAGTCATACCAATGGACTTGAAACAGACTGTACAAGTAGATAAAGACCTAGTGATCCGTGCCTATTATGCTGGACATGTAAGTTTCTTACACTGTTGTTCATTCAACATTCTGCTTAGTGTTCTTTAAGTAATTTGAAGTCAAGTATTGATTTAGTTCTCTACTTTCTAATCTAGTAAAACCGTTGCCAAACTCAAGGTTATAGGGGCTGCCATGATTTATGCAAAAGTTGGGGATGCTGCTATGGTATACACTGGGGATTACAATATGACACCAGATAGACATCTTGGGGCCGCACAAATTGATCGCCTGAAGTTAGATCTCTTGATAACAGAGTATGGTCTAACCTCAAACTCTAAACATATTTTTCTGTTGTGGTTGCCTTTACTTGGATTTGTAACCGAGTGTTGTTGTGATTTATGCTGCATTATATCCATAGTTCATTTCTTCTGTCTTCACACTACATATTTTTTTGGGATGGAGGAGGACCCTGACTATGTAGATGATAGTCATAATTGGTAGATGGCCGACCGTGTTCACCTTGGCGCCATATATTTGGGAAGAGAGGGAGGGGCGGTATTTTGCTGGTCAAGTCCCACTGATTACATCTGCTATAAACACCAAATTCAACAACCTTCTACGTCCAAGCACTAACAAACCAATCGCTAACAAGTCAAAGCAATCCTGGAACTGGCCAAACCAACTGAAACTGAAGGCCTTGTAACTTGTCAAGCAGTTGTTGCCGTACTCTCTGGCGTGTTACCGCTATGTTCATGCCACGCCTGTACCGCTCTTCTTGGAGCATCTGCTGTAGCGCTTGCCCTACATAAAAACAGTCTAGAGGGTATGTTTTACCTATTTGACTTTTCATTTGTGTGATTGTCTTGGTTGATATCAGATTTTGGGAATATGTTCAGACCACCTGTTGACCATTGCTTAGCTCCTGTTGTAAGCCAATCTGTTCTCCTGGACATCATTTGGATTATACTTGTAAATTATCTATATAGTGCTATTACACTTGCTATGCAGTTGAATGTACTAGTTTCTAATGCTGCAATAGTCAATGAACCTGCATTTGTTTTATGGTTGCAGAGGCTTAACGTTTTACTGTTATATTTGAATCAAGAGCATCAGTTGTTGTGAATGATTTTTTTTCCTGTGTACATAGCCAATTAACTAATTTTCTTTATGCAGATCAACATATGCTAAAACTATACGTGATTCAAAGCATGCCCGTGAGAGGGAGTTCTTAAAAGCGGTATGAAAAATCTGAACTTTGATGCAGTGTATAGATCTGTAGATTTTCATTGCATGTGTAGCAACCAATGCTTTTCTAATGGTGCACTATTCTATTTTCTAGGTTTTGGATTGTATGTGCTTAAGATTATTTGGGCACAACGCAATCCACTAAGTGTATCTATGTTTTTTTTATTCCTGATGTTTTGGTCCAAGAAGATGCATTCTGACTGTATTAAGCCAAAATCTTGTGCAGTGTACACAATTGATTTTACTTCCATGGCATAACTGAGTATATGTTTCCTCTAGGTACATAAATGTGTTTCTGGTGGAGGTAAAGTTCTAATTCCAACGTTTGCTCTGGGAAGAGCTCAGGTATCCTTCGTCTCTCTTAATTCTACTTTATGAGACAAAGTGGTGATTAAGTGTGATAACTATATATGACTTCAATGAGCAAGTTTCCCTGTGAAGTACCACCCCGAAGGAACACTGTTCAAAGGTTTCATAAATTGAGTATCCATTTATGACGCCTGTATTTCAGGAACTATGCATGTTACTGGATGACTATTGGGAGAGGATGGACTTGAAAGTTCCTGTTTATTTTTCAGCTGGTATGTGTGGTTTCTTGAAAGTTGAAACCTTCTTGTATTTTTCTGCTGCACGTGAAGTTTTACTTGTTTATTTGTGCTATAGGTTTAACCATTCAAGCTAACGTGTACTACAAAATGTTGATTGGATGGACTAGCCAAAAGATCAAGGACAGCCATGCAGTGCATAACCCTTTTGACTTCAAGCATGGTATGGTTCAGTTCTTCAAAAGCTAATTGTCCAATCCTACTTTGAGTGAAGATGAAGTGCACATGATTGAGTTCAAAATCTAAATGTTCAGTAGAATTTTAGCTAAGTAACTAACCCTCCAATTTATCCCTTTTTTTTTGCTATATTTTGTAGCTGTATGACACCAATTGGTTTTTATATTTATTTAATGATTTTTTTAGTTAATCATAATATTGATAATAATTGTTGCTATTTCACTTTTTATGTGATAACCACAATTGAGATGTGAGGTGTTCTGTCTTTTATTTGCAAATATTGAAATAACAGAGATGGTATTTTTCACATTTCAGTTTGCCACTTTGAGCGTTCCTTCATTAACAACCCTGGTCCCTGTGTACTTTTTGCAACACCTGGTATGATTAGTGGGGGGTTCTCTCTTGAGGCGTTTAAGAAATGGGCACCATCAGAGAAGAATCTGATTACACTTCCAGGGTATACTCCTTACTTTTCTTGTCAATTCCATTTTATCTAATCTTTTGAATCACTCTTATTCATTCATATAGCAAGCTTTACCAAACCTTTTATTCTACAGTTATTCTGATGCCGCCTTTCTATTTTCTTCGCACAGATATTGTGTTTCTGGAACCATTGGTCATAAGTTAATGTGTGGCAAACCTACAAGGATTGATTACAAGGACACTCATATTGATGTCAGATGTCAGGTCAATTTTGATCTCATTTCATATTTTGCAAAAAAATGTACAAATTTATAAATAGTAATGACAAGAACATGGTCAACCAGAAGGACACTCGCCAAAAAAAGAAGGAAGCCTTGTAAATCACTAGTGTGTATCTTTACCATATGCTTATATATTGTTGAAGTCTGGCTTTTAAATTCGATCCATATCAATCCCCACTTATTGTTCTGCACGATTAAATTGTACTCACTAAAGGTGGCTTGCTCAAGGCCCTTAGTTGTCTAGTGTGGTTGTCTGGTTGTGGTCGTTTTCTGTTTCTTTTTATGAGTTTTTTGTGAGTAGTATGTATTGAGGGAGGGGCTTTCTAGTCTCCTCCCTGTTTTTGTACATTTTGCACCTTATTTTAATGATATGGCACCTGAGTTCTCCTGCTTTGTTTGATAAAAAAAATTACTCATTACCATTCATGAAGCATATATGAATGTTAGCACTCAACACAATAGCTCTCCACAGGAAACATGTAGTCTAGTAATCGGAGCTTTCTCTGAGATTAATCATCATGTTCGAAGTTCCTGACAGAATGCTGCTGTCAGTGTCTAATGTCTTAAATTTCTGTTTTTGTCTCTTTTGGCACTCTAGATTTACTCGACCCTTGTATTTTTTTCAGTTCAGATATCACACTGAGTATTTTTGCCCACTTCTTTTTTTACCAGATTCATCAGCTAGCATTCAGTCCTCATACAGACTCCAAAGGGATTATGGATCTGACAGAATTCCTGTCACCCAAACATGTAATTCTCGTTCATGGTGAAAAGCCTCAGATGGCTTATCTGAAGGAGAGGATCGAATCTGAATTGGGGATGCCTTGCTATTTCCCAGGGAATAATGAATCTGTCTCCATTCCGACAACCCAGAACCTTAAAGTGAGTGCCACAGAAAGGTTCATTACAAGTTGTGCTGTGGAGCAAGGTCAACGTAGCCTGCACAAGCGGAACCTGATTCGTGGTACAGGTTTGTCAGAAATGATTGGCAGTGATGAGGAGGCGGCTGAGGGCGTTCTTCTGATGGAGAAACACAAGTCTCCAAAAATTCTTTGTGAGGATGAGCTCCTTGAGGTGCTGGGCATGGAGCGGCATCCTGTCCAGTTTGAACCAATGGTCTCCACAATTGTAGCTGCTGTTGAATCGGAGTTGCAGCGGGCTAAGGCAGCGGATTTAGATAGCGATGGCAAATGAATGCAACAGTATAAGTATACATTGCCTTAATTTGGCCCATTATTCTTAAAATGCTGGTAATGTCATACACCACTTAAGTATTACCGACAACGACAAGCCTTTTTAGGGTCCTTGAGAGTTACCACCAAGTTATTATATCTAGAGAGCTAGGTACCAAATTTTGTTGCCTCCGTAGGTACGATTTCCTTGTGCCTTTTAATACCTCCCAAGGGTGTACTATATTATCCATTAAATTCCATGATCAGATTAGAGTAAATTCACCGATGGTTGAACTTGTTTCGAGTTTTTATTCTCAGTTTAGGTATTTACAAATTGTATACATGAACTCTAAACTTATCATGTGTGTATGTACAAATTGTACACATAGCTCTCTAAACTTATTGCACACGGCTCTTTAAACTCCCAAAAACTGTTTAAAGTTCTCATCCCCGCTCTAGTAGTTGCAACTGCATACTTAGCTTTCTAAGCTGTATGATTGTATCATCCCGGCTCAAACCCTCCGTATTACATTGTTTTTGAAAATTCTCCGTATTACATTGTGCTCACCATGCCATGTTGCATGTGGTTGCTTCACTTTTATGGCCTCGCTACGGTCGTGTCGCCGGGGCGCACCTGCGCTGTGTTGATGATGGTGTGGTGCTCTACCCATCTGGTCATACCCTTGCCGCATTCGCAATTGACGCTGATCCTGCTACACTCCTTACGTGTACCCGTACAACATATGTATCCTCATTAACACGATAAGGCTGCATCATGGGCGAATCTATGTTGCTCCTAGTGGGTATGAGGTGTGGCTGCACCCATAATTTTTTTGAAAAATAATAATTATATTTAATTTTTCACCATATATGTACTCATAGAATAAAAAAAACTATGCACCCACAAGACTAACGTACCCTTATGATTTTGCTCTAGCTCCGCCACTGGGCTCCATAGCAGACTAAGCCCTTACTCCACAGGTATCGTCGTTAACATGGTAAGACTCTACAAGAGAATAATAATCCCTTGCTCGACTTGGATTAGTCAGTCAAGGGCTTGAGGGCTGTACCCATGGCCATGGGTTGGGCCCGTGCACGCTCGGTGGAAACAACGCAGGATGGGTTGAGGATCCCGTGCTCTCTGGCTGAATATATCCGATTGGCGAGACAATTACGTCGCCCTCGTTACGGCTACTTGGTGCCTTACTGAAAAGTAGGGATCAGGTCAGGTGCCGGCTCCACCTCGCGAGACATAGGGCCTATTTTCTACAAGTGAGGACATGCACATGTATGCCATGACTTGCCATGTAGCCACCTTGTGCAGAATGAACGGTGACACCAACAAATGTGGATGATTGTAGTGCACTAATCCGACTGTCACTACTACACCAATCCTCGGAAGATTCGAATGACTTACAATTTGGGATGGAGGGAGTAAGACATAATATAAGATGTACTGTACTCAAAAGTTGAAACTATCTGTAAAGATCCGACTAGACTTTCCTATAATAAACTAAGAAACCGAACTAATCCTTCAGAACTTTTTCGGACTATATACAGAGATAGTCCATTGCAGCTACTATCCATCAGCACCCCTCTCACCCAGCACATGGCGCACAACATCGAAGCTCTATTTGAGTTGACGTAGAGTAGGTACCTTGTCATACTTATTAGTTGGAGACTAAAAACATCGACACATAGTTTTAGTTGCTTTATATCCATGTAAGCTTCTGAAATGGAACGACTGTTTTGGCCATTTTTGGTTGCACCGTCGACAGATTCACTTTTTTTTTCACCGAAAAGCAGGAGCAATCGGGAGTCTTTTCATGAAAATATATTCATTTGTACTTAACTAAATACCATGCTGTTTTAATTGATTGATTAGTTATGACTGAACTCTTTGTTTACCTTAAGTTAGTCCAAAAATATTCAAATAATGAGTCAAAAATGGTGGAAACCTCTTGTGCTGCCTTTTATTTTCATTACGAACCTCCCATGATGTAAACTGATATATAATAGTGGAGATTCTACGCCTTTAGAATCATCTCGAGGATCAGCGTGTGCCTTGCTTTGTACTTATATGTCATCGTAGGTTATGAATTTACTTGTTAAAATTCATTAATGTTTCAAAACAAAATTCATATGTTAAAATAGTTTTCTTTTCACAGAGCCCGATGACGAACATGAGGAGCCATTTTGGACATTTGGCACCTTTCGTCAATTCCATAAGAACAGAAAGGAGCCACTTTACCAAACGCTTTTCTAGTTTAGAGAAGCCACTTCTTGGAAGAAACTAGAACTGAAGTTATTTTTAGACGAGTGAAAGTGAAGTTCTCCCAAAGCCTAGTAGTTGTTTGGTTACTAGTCACACTTCATTTTAGATAAGTTCGATCAAATTGACAATATATTTGGTCTATGACTAACCTTAGATAAGATTCTTTTGGCCTTCATATGTTATATATTAAAAAAGTATCGTAAGTTTCTCTTTATCATGACAAAGTATGGGCTTTAATTTTTTAGCCACATTTTTAGTGTGGACTTACTTAGAGCATCAATAATGTACATCCGGTAAGAAGGAACAACAGTAGTAGTAACTCTTCCACTCACATAGTGTACATAAGGTAAGAAGGTGGATCATGTAATAGAAAAAATCAGCAATCCAACTCTAATCTCTTCCTACACTTTCGGTTGTCAGATCAAATGATGCCAATTTTTTTTAATTCATCTTACCATGTAGCAGGATTACTATTGGCAACAACTATATCGGCAACAACTACTGCGCTTCTGATACTCTCTCCATAATGTATTTTATCCGTTACATTCTCTTAGTGTCTCTTCTTAGCTCCCATTATGGACGCCTTTAGGGGGTGTTTAGATCTAGGAGATGATAACTAAGAGGACTAAACATGATCTAAATATAAAACTAATTACACAGTACTACCTCTGTCCCTAAAAGAATGCAATTCTCGCTTTTCGAGAAGTCAAACAGTTTGAATTTTGACTAATTTTATATAAAAAGTATAGACATTCATGATATGAAATAAGTATCATTAGATTAGTTATAGAATATATTTTCATAATAAAATTAATTGGAGACATAAATGTTAATAGTATTTAATATAAAGTTGGTCAAACATGAGCTCTGTTGATCGACACAAATCCCATAGTTGCATCTATTCCCAGACGGAGGTAGTAGTAGACTAATTAGTGAGACGAAACTATTAAGGCTGTGTTTGATTTCATTTGTCACCGACATTTGGCAAAAGATTTGTCATTTGGTTTGGTGTTTGGATGGCTTAGCAAATGGTTGCAGGATCTGTCCCAAATGACTCATTTGCCCATCATAAATCACATGCAGTTATATTTGCCAAGTTGAGTGGGTGGGGGCAATATGTCTGGCACAGACTCCCATGTGTAATTGCCACAATTTACCACCCTATCTTGGCAAATGGAAAGAGACAAAATATTTACCATTTGCCAAGTTTTGTCAATGGTGTTTGGATGCATTTGCCAACAAATTGGCAAAAAGTGCCATGACAAATGTTTTGCCAATGCATCCAAACAGGCCCTAAACCTAATTAATCCTAGCCGTGGAGCCACTAATTACTAGGGATGAAAATGAGACGGATATTTATTCGACCGAATTCGTTTAGAGGAGTTTAGACATGTCCGTATTCGAGTCCGAAGATTAACATCCGATACCGTATCCGTATCCGAATACTAAAATCAGTATATTTATGATGTCAATATCTAATCGTATCCTATCCGACATTTCTGATATTATTCGTATTCGAATCCGAATCCGAAAAGAAATATGAAAACAAATACAATGTGAGCGATATCCATTCGTATCCGATTCGTTTTCATCCTTACTGGTTACACCGTTGACACCTATGTGATTCACGCTTTTTAGGAATATAACCCTACAGGCTACAGGCACAGGCGCGCAGGCAGGAGCTCGTGTGGCGCTGACACGTCTCTATTTAAAACCTCCTCACTCACTCACCCAACAGCCCGGAAAGGAAACCCATCGCACCAAATCCCCAACCCAAACCCACAATCCACCCATCACCTCCTCATCCACTCCGGGCGGCCATGGCCTGCTCCTTCGCCGCCGCCACCACCGTCTCTTCCGCCCCCACCCCAGCCGCCAGGCCTCTCGCCGCTGCCCCGCAGTCCGTCTCCGTCGCCCGCTCAGCGGTTGCCACCGTCGCCAGGTCGCTCCGCCTCGCCGCCTCCAGATCCGCGAGGGCCACCAGACTCGTCGCCCGCGCCGGCGGCGTCGTAAGTTCTCCTCGCGTCTTGCCTCTCCTTACCGTACTGCGGGTTTGCTTCTCACCCTTGTACTTTGCACTCACGGTTCTCGCCCTTGTGCCTGTGCTCCGTAGGATGACTTGCCGCTGGTCGGGAACAAGGCTCCAGACTTCGAGGCCGAGGCCGTGTTCGACCAGGAGTTCATCAACGTATGTGCACCTCTCTCTCCGCTCAATCTCGCGTGGTTTATGTAGCAGAACCCTCAAATTGCTCCTAATACCCTTTTATGTGGCTGGCGATGACATTGCTCTGTGTGCTTTTGCAGGTGAAGCTCTCTGATTACATCGGGAAGAAGTACGTCGTTCTGTTCTTCTACCCCTTGGATTTCACGTTCGTCTGCCCGACCGGTGAGGATAAACAGTAGCATTAGTATCAAGAAGACCCGTCTGGAGTGGGTCTATGAGATTCTGATAAACTAACGCCTGATACTTGCAGAGATTACTGCCTTCAGTGACAGATACGAGGAATTCGACAAGTTGAACACTGAGGTTCTTGGCGTCTCCATTGACAGTGTGGTACGTTACAATGCCCTGGTATTCCATGATATGATGACATCTATCAGTATGAATCAGTTCAATTGTTCTTAACGATAAGTGAGTGTAGTTGACATCTGATACCTCCACTGTTCGTACGGGGATTGTTATCTCATTTGTTACATACTTACATGTCATAGTTAGCTCTTGAAGTACATTTCATCTTTCATATGTACTAGCTCATAATGGAAATATAATTATTATGGTTGAACTTACCCTATAATGAGAAATTCACGTGCTACTGCTAGGTTATCTTTGGAGCACAACTGCTGTACTTGTGTTGTATGCATGGTTCTTGAGCATGGTCACATTCAATGTTTTCTAGTCGTCCAGTCGAACCTAGTCGCCATGGGACCAATCAGACGACTAATCGTGATTAGTCGTTGACTAGGCCGATTAGTCGAGCCTAGTCGACCGTGCTGGTTGTCCAAGTCGTCCTATATATCAGGACATATACCTAATACCTAATATATATATATATATATATATATATATATATATATATATATATATATATATATATACATCTGCAGAAGCACAACTTCTTAGGATGGATGATGGAGAACCAGAGAATAGCAGAGGGACATCACAACAAGCACCAAGTAACTTAGCAGAGATCCAGAGAGGCTGCAGAATGAGGAATAGGGGAGGGGAGAAGATGGAGAGGGGAAGTCACATACCGTCGTCAGAGTAGCTCATCACGAAGACCCGTGTGCAGCCGGCTAAGGAGAAGGGCCGGCGGGGAGGAGAGCGACCGGCTGTGGAGAAGGGCCGGCGGGGAGGAGAGCAGCCGACAGGGGAGAAGGGCCGGCGGTGAGAAAGAGCAGCTGGCTGTGGAAGAGAGCAGTTTCTCTTTGCTGGAGAGTGGAGGCGCCCGTGGCTGGAGAAGGTGAGCCACCGATGGTTGGAGAAACTGCGCGGGAAAGAGAATGCAGGTGGCGGCTGCTGTGCGGGAAGAGAAAATGGAACTGGGAAGAAAATAGGATATAAAGGGTAACCCTAGCAGGCCAAAGAAACAGTGAGTCTAATGGGCCAGAAAGCCAGATGCCAGCCCAACATAAAAATGAAGTCACCAACTAGTCGTCCATGCCCTTATCGTCCGATTAGTCGTGATTAGTCGACGACTAATCGGACGACTAGGTTTCTAGTCGCCCTGATCGAATCGGTGACCCTAATCGGACGTGCTGGACCGATAAGGACGACTAGAAAACATTGGTCACATTATTTCTCAAATTCATTCTGGAAAGTATGTTCAAGAGTTAGTAAAAGTAGTTCTACAAATACACAATATTCTATAACAGTAAGGTAGTGTTTGCTTTACACTTGTCCGTTTCAAATTTTGTCAAAGTAGTAGGACCACACATGCATTTTCTCATGATGAAACATATGTGCTGTACTGCTGTCCATTACAATGTAACTATTAATAGAAAAAAAAATCATCTACATGAACACAGTAGCAATGACACTAGGGATGAGAACGGTCAGGAATGGTACTATAATACAGAATCTGAAAGCGGTTGATATCTGATTTTCCCTTTTTTTTTTATCAAAATAACTAAAAAGGGCGTACCCAGTGCCGTAGGCTCCCGCACTGCGGGGTCTGGGGAATGAAAAAAAAATGGTTGTCATAAAATCACAAAATGTCAACTTTCATGTTATGATAAAAATGGAAACGGTATGATAATACAGAACAATATTGGTTGGTACAATTTTCCCATACCGGTTTCACCTCTAAGTGACACATCACTATCCAGTATTCATTTTCAGATTTTCTATTGGGACTAAGCATTCACGTTACACTTGTGTCCTTAAATTTAACCTTTCTTGGTCCAAAGAAAATGTCTTTTTAGCTTCATAATCTTTTTAAATTGATTGTTTCTGTTTGCTAAAATACTTTACAAATCTTTGGAAAATTCTTTAGTCCTTCCATTTTTAAATATGCACCATTGACTTTTTACTATAGTCCTTCCATATTAGTTAATTACTTAGATGAGTAAAGTGAAAAACTAGATCTGTCATCAAATGTCAAATATTTATACAAGAGACAAATAGTCCAACAAATAAAAGAGTAAGGTTAAACAGAGGGAGTACTATGCAAAATACCCTAATGACTTCTATATTTGAAGTCTTTATCAGCTATCCTTGTATGGTTTGTTATTACTCTCTCTGTTCCAAATGATACATTGTTTTGGCTTTTCTAATATCTAGACATAGTATATATCTAGGGTTCTATGTGCATAGCAAAAGCCATGTACCTTAAAAAGCCAAAATGGCTTATAATTTGGGACGGAGGGAATACCTCTTTATATCATTGTATGTGGGTGGTCAAAAGTAGAAATCTTGACATATAGATCTTGGGTTTTGGTTACTGTGATTTCATCATAATCATAACTGTTGTTAATTGCTTTAGTGTTTGTTTGGATGCAGTTCTCCCACCTTGCATGGGTGCAGACAGACAGGAAGTCTGGTGGGCTTGGCGATCTTAAATACCCACTTATTTCTGATGTCACCAAATCAATTTCAAAGGCCTTTGGTGTTCTGATCCCTAGCCAGGTTTTTTTTTTCAACCACTGGATATTCTTCTCCAGATTCTTCCCCTGTGGAGTCCTTTTGTTTTCCATATTATGTTTCTGTTTGTTGCTCTCTAAATCTGAATGTTCTTTGGGCAGGGTATTGCTCTGAGAGGACTGTTCATTATTGACAAGGAGGGAGTGATTCAGCACTCTACCATTAATAACCTTGCCATCGGTCGTAGTGTGGATGAGACCATGAGGACCCTTCAGGTATGTTCTATGTTGGTTATGCTACATTTCTGGTAGGCAGTTGCTCGACTTCAGGAATTAGAAGTTTTCTGTGCTGCTACTTAAAACATAAAGTAAAAAGAATATGTACTTTGTTTCATGGTGTTTGTTATACACAACTTGAACAAGATTCAACACTGGTGCATTTTACATGATTAATTGTTTGTTAACACTTGACAGTGTAATATAGTTCTCCATTTGCAGGAACAAAATAAACTATTTCTAACCCAAATGCTTTAAAATTACAGAAGAATTATTGAAAATATGTACATTATTTATGTGACCTACTTTCCTTTGGCATTAGAGTACAAGCTATTTTACTATAGTGCTGTACTAAATATAACTGTCAAAGTACTACACATACTACTTTTCATAGGGTAAGATGCATCGTAGGCTGTTGATCTTGGATGATGTTATGTAGTTTCCCAATGAAAAAGGATAAGCATAATCCCAGGATTGCAATTGCAGTACATCATTGGGCATTTTGCTGAGCTGGTTTACGCCTGACCCAGTTACATAGTTGATTTTGCCATTTTCTACAGTCCAGGGGTCACAATAGGAAGAATACTGAAGTTGACATCACATTTCAATGTTTCACCAGGCATTGCAGTACGTCCAGGAGAACCCAGACGAGGTGTGCCCGGCCGGATGGAAGCCAGGGGAGAAGTCGATGAAGCCCGACCCCAAGGGAAGCAAAGAGTACTTCGCGGCCATCTAGACTCGCCGTCATTGAGAAGCTTTGCTACTCTATCATGCTGCCTGTGAAGTGCCCCAGCGGTAGGTCCGTGTGGAGTTTTGCGAAGCTCGCATTTTGACATGTCTCTGCCTTGAACCGAGTGTAGTAGCCCCTGTGCTGTTGTGCATCCCCGATTGAGTGCTGTTCTTTGCCACTTTGTTTAATTTTTCACCTGACGAATAAGGTTCATTTGGCACGTGACGTGATTGAGAGCTCACGCTTCTGGTGTAGTTTGTTGGGCTTCTGTTTGTAGCATTGTCTGGTATAAGTAAGCGTCGCGTCGATGCTGCATTGCTGCTACAACAAGGCCTTTTCAAATTTACGTGGGCAACTACAACGTGAGCTGCAGTTCCTGGCCCAAGCTGGTATGCAAAAACGCAAGACCCACCCTCCGGGGGCCAATAACTGAACCTCCTCTGTTTTTGCAGGCCCGTAATGCCTGTTGCCATTCTGGACTTGGGCTGTGTTCATACAGGATCTGCAGTCTGGATCTTTTTTCCTGTTGTAGTGTTGTCTCTGTTTTTGCAGGCCCGTAAGGCCTGTTGCCATTCTGGACTTGGGCTGTGTTCATCCAAGATCTGCTGTCTGGATCTTTCTTTCCTGTTGTAGTGTTGTCATAAGGAAAAAGTTTGCTCCCTTAATTTTTTGAAAGTTCATTTTTTCTCACTAAACTTTAAAACTGAGCCAACCGCCTCTTTCAACTTTTAAAACTGTACGTTTTACTCCCTGACCCATTAGTGGGTTTCAAGGCGATTTTATCTTTATCTTTTTTAATTATTTCGGTTGAATCTTTGAAATATCATAGTAAATCACAGAAAAATCATAAAATAAAAAAAATCTAATTTTGTTGGACTCCACATAATTAGATCTACATAATGAATATACAATATAGTATGCTTTAGTACAAAGAAAATTGGTTTGGTGATATAAAATTGGTAGATCGGGAAGTGTTTGACTTGGAACCGTGGGAGTTGAACATTTTTTTTTAATCTTCCAACGGGACCTAAATAAGAATATATTTTTAAAAACACTTCGGTGTTTAAAACACAGACACACAGGAGCTCTTTCGATGCAACAAGTTACAAGTTAAACCATTGTTAAAATTGCAGTATCTTTTGAAGTGCACTCAGCTCCTATATTTTAGGTGCCTGAACTTTAACATGATTTCAGGCAATACCCTTGTACTATCAATTAGTATAAATAAATTGTTACTTTTGTGATTTGTTACTTGTCTGTGTCATAACATATCAAAATTTTATCCCTTTCTGACTATAGAAATAATTATAAATTGTTAAATTGTTTTTGTGCTAACACATATAAGATTTTGCTAGGTTTGTGGTTTTGTATTATCGAAACCAAATTGTATATTATGTCTATAAAAATTACATTGAACAAAAATTGTAATTCTAGCACAAAATATATACAATAATCCTCATCTGGCAACTGAAATTTAGCAAATCTCTTTGAAGTGATATATGATATTCGTTAGTGAAGAGAATTTGGCTTCTTCTCCCCCGGTAGCAGTAAGAGAATTTGGCCGAACACTCCTACATGCTACAGGCTACATGCAGCCATTAGGCCGGACGACGCGCCAGCTTCTTCTTCTTCTTGTGCTGCTATACAGTGCTACTCTCCCATCATCTCTAGGGGATGCGGCATGTGTAACAGTTTTCCTGAATCCTGATCGAGCATCATGCAGTGGCCACAACGGTTCGCATGCATCTTGGAGTCACAAAAGGGGACTAGCTTGACTTGGACGCAGCATGCATGCATCTCGCAGTAGTAGCCACAACAACGTACGGTTGAAAAGGAATCAGTCACACGCACACACACACAAAAGCGAATGGTGGAATGACCATACGTGCAGATGAGAGTGAGAATTAATGGAACATGAGGAGAGGAGAGGATCGGAGACGGACCGGACGAGCTTACCTTACCGGCGGTACGGTCGGTCACCAGCGGGCCGGCCGGCCATGCATTCTTTCCAAGTTTCCATACATGCATGCTATACAGTAGCTTTAGGGTCTGTTTAGTAAAGCTGTGCTCCCTAATTCACTGGTGAAGTGATTCTGTTGCTGAAAATGATTCTCTTCGATTGTTTAACATAAACTCTCAAAATCAGCATAGAGAATCACTTCACAGAATCAGGTAAAACTATTTTTTTTAGCTCTCAGCCTCTTAGTTCATTTCATAGAATCACTTCACAGAATCAGCAGAGAATCACTTCTCGCTAGAAAATACGTTTAGCAGCTAGGAAGTGATTCTGCCTGATAATCAACTCCGTAGAGCGCTGCCAAACCGCCCCTTAGCTTCGATCTGCTTCTCCTTGCAACGCAACGACTCGCACGCAGGTACGGTGTGCATGTGCATGCGCCGCTGTTCTGCTGTTCATGACCTAACCCGACACCCCGGTCACCTGTCATCACCACCACTAGATGAATGAAACCGAAGTGATAGCACGTAGGAGTAGCATGTAAAATCTGCCATGCATGCATCATCTACGTCTGATATATTCTTTGTGTGTAGTAGTGACTACTAGCTACGGAGTAGTAGTGACTGACTGCAGTCAGGGTACTGCATGCATGCAGTGCAGCACATTCAGGATGGAATGACCTGACATGGGGCATTTGCTCACCAGTTAGCACTGTTCAGACAATCAGACAGCCATTCAGCTGCTGCAACTGTTCCTTGTAGTAGTAGTAGTGCTTCTCTTCTTATCGGAGTCAGGTCCTGGTCAGGTCAGATCAGGTTCGTTCAGGGTAACTCCATGGAGTACACGGTACTTTATGGACCTGTTTGGAACTACTCCGCTCTACGTTTTTTAGTTCTGCTCCATATTTTTTAGCCAAACGGTTTCAGCTCCACACACACAACTCAAAAAAAAAAAAGATAAAGTTATGAGAGCACCTAAAGAGGTACTTCACAAACTCCACATTTTTATGAAGCTGCTCTACGGTGGAGTTTGTGGAGCAGTCCCAAACATACCCTATACGTACCCTTATTAAAATCCTGCCGCTTTTAGCGCGGATAATGCCACCTAAGTGCTTTTTAGCTCCCCCTCTTCTTTACTCTTTGCTTTGCGCTGCTATGAACGTAACTCCTTTGAGCAGATTATGGGGCGGGGCCCATGGCTGGAACAGCTAGCGAAGGACGGACCAAACTGATCTTGATCCATTTCATTAATCATTATATATGAACCCAACCTATCGACAGGCCCTCAGCTGCTTGTTCCCTTCTCTCTGCTTTGTGATCAACCCTTAACCAAGCAAAGACTGGCTAAGAGAGAAAAAAGTCCCAGATCAACAACATCTCTTTGCCTTGCTTTGCTCATCATATGATTCTATACATACTCTCTTTGCCCATTTCCCTTTAATTCTTTGCCAAATGTTTGCGTTTTTCTTTTGTGTCTTTTTTGTTTTTTTATTTTCTAGAACAATATTTTCCCCTTCTGTTGGCTTTGTTTGTGTTACTACTAGCAGTATCACTTTCCCATGGAGCTCTCCTTTTCTGGCGTTTTTTTGCCTTTGCAGAGTAGCCCACTGCACTTTGCCATCATTAGGGCTTGTCCTCTTGCTGTCCTCTGGGCCCCAATTCTCATTGTGGTGATGACCAGAGCTTTTATTTCTTGACTGTGACTCTGGGTTAGTTTCCAAAGAGACATACCGGGAGAAAGATCGATCTTAGCTTATCTTACATGTATATTATAGTAGTAAAAAAACTAAACTTCTTAGCACTAAAAAAAACTTTCTAAAGATGGCCAAATGATATAGTATGAGATATACAGATATACTATGTGTAAGTTATCGATGGGGCACATTTCTTCATGTATGAGATGAATGAGCTAGGCATGAATGAGGGTGACTTCCGGTAGGAGTATCAACAACTTATGATCGATTGCTGCTTCTTTTCCTGCACTGTTTCACATCCCTATAAAGAACAACGTTCTAGCACGGCTTTCAGTGCAAACTTATGTGATTATGACCTGGTCAATGGCGCTTATTAACAACACTTTGGTGCACATGATGCTTTGGCTTTTAACTCTTGATGCTGATGATTACTGTTCACATCCATAGAATGAACATGAATATCACCACTAATAACGTGAAATGCCACAATATATAGTCCATGGTCACTTTGACCAACCACACTGCAGTAAGACTATTGCTTTACATCAATGAGTTTTTAATAACTTTGGTGTAACCTCTAAAATTCACAAAATAGCTCCTCGAGGAATAGAAAATCTTGTATATATTGATTGTTGTTTTTTAATAACTAACAAGAAACAATTCATCTTGAAAGTGTAGTCCATTCATTTTCAACATATGTTGTTTTGGACACCGGTGTCTATAAAAGAAACTTTAAACATTGCTTTATATAAGAAAAATACAAAGTTTGTAATTATTATTTACTATATTGTGAAATTATTATTTTTACAACAAATCCAATGGTTCTAGTTTCATATGACCAAAACCCTAAGAATGCATGCTCTATTAAGGTTGATTGGATTATATGGTCTAAAGTTTATTTGACTAAAGTTGAGCACTAAAACTTTAGACCACTTTAGCTCACTTGTGTAGTCAAGTTTTTGTGAGACTTTTTTGACAACTCACATATATTATACTCCCTCTATTATGAAAGAATAGATTCCTGGAGTTGTGCTAAGTCAAACTTTTGAACTTTGACCGAGTTTTTAGAAAAAAAATTTAAAACTTATGTTATCAAATTAGTATCATTAAATTTATCATAAAATATATTTTTACATGGTGCTTACTTTATGTCTAGATGTTATTTTTTCTATAAAGTTAGTTAAAGTTATTTTTTTACTAGCATAGATTTTATGAATTGATTTGTTCTGGGATAGAGGGAGTATTATATTATAAAAGAAACCATATTACATAGAGACCCTCAAAAGATGATCTAAAACATGAAAGCCCCTTAAGGACTTCTAGACAAGTAGACATGCAAACACACATTTACCATGAACATGTGTCATGAAGCAGAGTAGCATACGACTTCACCTGGAACACAATCGAGCAGATGGCCGGAGGAGGTTCTAGAGGCGACATAGATGCATGGAACCAGGATGAAAGGACCTCGCAAAGAGGTCTAACAGGGTTGAGGCAGCCGACAAAGGAGACCAACTCCAACAAATCGAGGATGAAATTAAATCCGTTGATGGAGGCTAACTAAAAGCCAAACTTAGAACCTAGGTGGATTGCATGCTACAAGATGGGCAATTGGAAAGGATGATGTTGGCATGATGAAAAATAGGCCTAGATGGCTTGCAGACGGACGAACGTGATGATGGAGGTGGACAAGATGGCTAAAGCTGATGCCGAAGTCGGATTCCGCAATACAAAAACCTGAATACACCAAGGGCAGCCGAATCTGCACCACAGGCACATAGAATGACAACAACGAAGGAAGAATTAGGGGTGGAGACACAAGGATCAATGCAGTGGCGAGCTGAGAGATGAGGCTCATCCATTCGGTAGAGAGAGAAGATTATTTTATTGATATGACTCACCTTGAAGCCATGGTGAAAGGGCACAAGGTTGAAGATGGCGATGGTACGGTGATGACTGCAAAGGGACACAGAGCAAGTATCGAGAGCTGGACACTTAAGCACTAAACTTCATCTACTGAACTATAGGAACGAGGGGCCGACCCTTTCCATTTTCACTGCCGGCGAGGATGACGGAGGAGAGCGAGGGGGTCAGATCTGAGATCGCTTCGCCTAGACTCGGACAGAGGAAGTTCAATGAGAGAAGATTGTTCTTTCTTTCTATGTTGTTGGCTAGAAAGTCAACACTTTAGACCTCCATGGGATCAAACATGGCCTAAATATGATCGGTCAACGGATTTAACTTCATGCTTTTTAGGACATCATATATTTTAGAACACAGATTACTGTTTTAAACATTTACCCTTTTCAATTTACCTGATCTTACCATCTAACTACATACCTCATCTCCTTGTAAAGAGAGTACATAAACAACTATAATAATAAGGCAACTGCTCCGGTACTCCTCCTTTAAAAAAAGCACCAATCTTAAATAAGCCTATTAAGCTAATTAATGCCTTTCTTATTTCTTTGTTACTTGGGTCACTGTTGGGCTGAACCCGTCCAGCCCAGCCCGAGTCCACCCCCCATCGGCACATTTTTTTTCTTTAGTGCCGCTCCGATACTACGTCAAAAGAGACGTCGAGACGACGTTAGCCATTACTACTGAAGCATGGGCGGCACCTCCTGATCCCATTTGCAAGTGTTCTTCGAAGCAGAGGAAAGTGAATCCAAAATGCTCGGCACAGTCGATAGGAACAAGATAAAATACAAGTTCTACACGGATATAAATGAAATAAAATACATTTTGCACGGTTGCTCTACTTGTAATGGATATCATTGCTAGGATACAAATTCCGTCGCCGCCACCTCCGAACCTCCTTGCCGGTTGCCAGCACACGACGAAATGTCAAAATGGGATCGGTGATGACCGTACGAGGGGGAACGAGGTACCACACCTGGCCCAGTGAAAGGTCTACGAATGGCTAGAGGATGAATAGCCTAATTAAAATTTCTACAACAACACTTAGCAAACTTGTTAGAATAAAACACGGCTATAAGCAAGTTTGCACTAGCACTAAGGTTAGGTAAGCCACCTACCAAAACTAGTCACTAGCAAGATGATCTATGTCACACACAAGAGCTAGAGACTTAGTGCTCCACTACTAAGCTACACAAGCTAAGCTAGAGGCTCTACTTTGCAAGGATGTAAGAATGTAAATGCAAAGCTAGAGTTAGGAAGATTATACCGACGTGGAGAGTAGCAAGAAGATAACCAAACAATCACAATATGAAATCCTCGAAGAGAGACAATGTGATACAAGATTTTTCTCCAAGGTTCACTTGTTTTCCAACAAGCTAGTTCCCGTTGTAGCGATGCACCCACTTGGAGGTTCACGCGCTAATTGGCAATCCAAGCCAAACCCGCCAAGGGTGCCGCACAACCAACACAAGATGGGGATCCCCAAGCTACGAGCAATCCACTAGAGATACCTTTTGCGAACTCCCGCGGGGTAGGTTCAAGAACCCCTCACAATACACCGATCGGAGCCGGAGACAATCACCTTCCTCCGCTCAACGATCCTCGTCGCACCAAGCCGTCTAGGAGGTGGCAACCTCCAAGAATAACAACAGCTCCGCGATGACGACGATCACCAAGTGCCACTAGAATGCACTCAACAAAGCAATGCACTTGGATTCACTCAATCTCTCTAGAATATGTCAAATATGTTTAGAGGATGAGTGGTGGAAGCTTCTCAAGCAAGCACAAGTGTATGAGTGATGTGAATGTGAAAGAGATAGCCCCAAGGGCCGACCATATCACCTTATAGATCCCACACTCAAACACTAGCCGTTTCCACCCTTTTTCCTCTTCTCTGCGTACCTCCGGACGCACTTTTCACATAGGGTCCGGACCATCATCTGCGTCCGGACCCACTGCCAGCCGAGAGCCAACGGCTCTGAGAAGGACTCCGGTCCCGAGCTCCGGATGCGCGCAGCGTGCCAACCGGACCAACGGTCCTGCGTCCGGTGCCCCTACCATTCAAACAGCCAGACTCCCGCGCTTGCCACAACCTGCCACGTGGATCCGGACGCACGCAATAGTGCGGGTCCGGACTAAAGCCTCCTGCGTTTGGAAATATAATTCCGAGAACCCGAGAGCTCCTTCTTCTTTTTCTCCCACCGCGGACGCATGTCCGGTTCACCGACCGAACCATCATCCTGTGTCCGGACGCTCCACACAGAGAGGAACAGAGAGTTTCGAGAGAGTGCCAGACTCCGGACGCGCGTCCGGAGCTCTGCGTCCGGACCTTACACAGCGTCCGGACTGCTCTTTCAGCCGAGCCGACCTAGGGTGTGCCTTCGGACCCATCGCCGATGGTCCGGACGACACCAAACCCTAGCGTCTGGACCTCTGTCCGAAGCTCTTTGAGCTGCTCAAACACTTTACCAACTTCTCCAAGCTTCCAAGAGTCAACACTAAGTGATCCCAACACTTGTGCACGTGTGTTAGTTTTTGGTTCACAATTATCTTGGATTTAGTTGGTTGTTTCACTAGTTCAATTGATTTTAATGCAATGCATATGAACCTAGTGGCACATGATAACCGTAATCATACTTAAGAGCTCCCTCCTTGATAGTACGACTATCTATCCTAAATGTGATCACATCCTCTATGATGTCTTGATCACCAAACCAAAAATGGTTCCTAGCATTCACCTTTGCCTTCACACCATTTTCCTTTCCACCACCTTGCTAGAGCTTGTGCCATCCTCACTTGATCCACCTTGCTCCATCACATGGTATGTACCAACCTATCTCATGATTCACACTTAGAGATCAAGGTTAGTACTTAGGTGGGTTCATTAATTACTCAAAACCAAAACACATGGGGACTCTCGATCTCCCCCATTTTGGTAATTGATGACAACCCTTCCATAAAGATATGAAATATAATCATTTTTGAACTTGATTTGCTTGTCCAAGCATTTTAATCAAAGATTCAAGATTTGGACAAGTTACACAAATTCGGTTTGGTAGTTATTAGCTCCCCCTACATATGTGCTTCATGATTTTGGTTTAAGTTTTGCACATATGTATAGATAGGCATTTTGGGAGAGGAAATGGCTACCAAATGATGCTAAGGTTTAAGAGTAGACCTTTGAAGCGTGATACCATCGGAGTGCGGAATTTATGATCACCCTTAGCACCATGATTAGCTAGACATCACTTGAAAATTCAACAACTAGAGAACCTTGTGAGATCAACATTAAGAACAAGGTTTCTAGAGATCACTTGAAATTATTATCTAGCTTATCATCCTATGCATGCTAGTTGATCAATCATCATTCAATTTGTATCACTAGCAAGCACCACACAAGCATGTATTTTGAATTTAAAGTACTTGTGCAACAATACATATGAGGATGCAAACATTCAAATGCAACAAATAGTGTTCATGAGCTTGCTCCCCCTATTTGTATGTTCTCTTTCAAAATTGATTTTTCATTTTCTCCCTTTATCATGTTTCTCCCATTTTATATCTTTTCAAATTCTCCCCCTTGATCTTTTATCACAAAAACTTCTCCCCCTTTGTCATCCAATTGACACAAAAAGGTAGAACCAATTATAGATATTCAAGTTTTAGCTCCCCCTTAGTGTGAGATAGGGTGAAAGATTGTTTTCAACTTTGGTTTGAACTAAGCTACTTGCCCAAGATATTTAATTCGGTTTAAACCATAGACAAGCTTCTTCACACATGCTAAGATGGTTATCTTGCCTATGTTGAATTAAACATTTGAGTTCATAGACATAGATCAAACACTAGGATTGCAAGCACATCAACATGTCATATGCCACCACTAGTTCATATCAACTCATAGAAGCTATAGTGGCACCATATAAGCATCAAAGACATTTTATTTTTCATGAATGAGCCTAGAAGCATGAGTTATGTCTATATGCTCTACACAAGTCCTAACAAGGTATGCATGAATGCTCTCAAATCAACTTTTACCTTACATTGTTGGAGTAGAGGCATGTCATATAAGTGGGGGTGCATCAACTCATGTTGGAGAAATCAAGTATGTTCAACTCATTCCTTAGCTTGCAAAACCTTTTCTCATCTAGTGGCTTGGTAAAGATATCGGCCAATTGATCTTTGGTGCCAACACTTGTAATAGAAATGTCCCCTTTCAATTGATGATATCTAATGAAATGGTGGCAGACATCAATATGCTTTGTTCTTGAGTGTTGAACCAGATTGTTGGTGAGCTTGATTGCACTTTCATTGTCACATAGCAAAGGCAGTTGCTTGAATTTGACTCCAAAATCATTCAAAGTAGCTCTCATCCATAGGATTTGTGCACAACAACTCCCCGCACTAATATACTCGGCTTCGGCGGTAGAGAGTGCCACACTATTTTGCTTCTTTGATGACCATGAGACTAGTGATCTTCCAAGCAATTGACAAGTGCCCGATGTGCTTTTCCTTTCTATCTTGCAACCCGCATAGTTCGAGTCGGAGTATCCAAGTAACTCAAAGTTTGATCCTTTAGGATACCACAACCCAACATTAGGTGTATGCTTCAAATATCTCAATATCCTCTTTGTGGCCTTCAAATGACTCTCTCTTGGAGAAGCTTGAAATCTTGCACACATGCATACACTAAACATGACATCTGATCTTGATGCGGTCACATAGAGCAAGCTACCAATCATTGATCTATATAGCTTTTGATCTACCATGTTGCCACTAACATCACCATCCAAATTTCCATTTGTTCCCATGGGTGTACTAATAGACTTTGCTTCATTTAGATTGAACTTCTTGAGCATGTCCTTGATGTACTTGCCTTGACTAACAAAAGTCCCATTCTTCAATTGTTTAACTTGAAGACCAAGGAAGTAACCAAGCTCTCCAAGCATAGACATCTCAAACTCTTTGGCCATCATGTTGCCAAACTCTTCACAAAACTCTTGATTGGTTGACCCAAAGATAATGTCATCAACATAGATTTGCAACACAAACAAGTCCTTTCCAATCTTTTTGGTGAATAGGGTAGTGTCAACCTTGCCCATAATGAATCTCTTAGAGAGGAGAAAGTCCCTCAACCTCTCATACCATGCTCTTGGAGCTTGCTTCAAGCCATATAATGCATTTCTTAGCTTGTAAACATGGTTGAGTTTCTTGTCATCTTCAAAACCGGGTGGTTGCTCAACAAATACCAATTCATTTATGTACCCATTGAGAAATGCACTCTTCACATCCATTTGATAGAGCTTGATGTTGTGAGCACAAGCATAAGCCAATAGAATCCTTATTGATTCTAGCCTTGCCACCGGTGTATATGTTTTTCCAAAGTCAAGACCCTCTACTTGAGTGTAATCTTGTGCAACTAGTCTTGCTTTGTTTCTCACCACTATTCCATCTTGATCTTGCTTGTTGCGAAATACCCATCTAGTGCCAATGACATTGTGGTTCTTTGGTCTCTCAACTAGCTCCCAAACTTGATTTCTTGTGAAGTTGTTGAGTTCTTCATGCATAGCATTCACCCAATCAATATCTTGCAAAGCCTCTTCAATCTTGGTTGGCTCAATAGATGATACAAAAAAATAGTGTTCACAAAAAGAAGCCAATCTTGATCTTGTTTGTACACCACTAGTGATATCTCCAATAATATGATCTATAGGATGATCTCTTGCAATAGATGTAGGTTGGAGTATTGGAAGTTGATTGCTTGTACTTGGTTGATCATTTGGTAGAGTAGATGAACTAGCTTCTTGATCTTGAGTTGGAGAGGATGAACTAGCTTGATTTTCATTGAGTTGTACATTGGATGAAGGATTCACTTGATCTTCACTACCTTGCTCATCATCCACTTGCTTTGGCCGAATGTCCACAATATCCATATTCTTCATTGCATTGGCCAATGGTTCACCTCTCACATCATCATGATTGTCCTTCTCATCTTGAGATCCATTTGTTTCATCAAACTCCACATCATGTACCTCCTCAACTATGCCATAAATAAGATTCCATACTCTATAAGCTTTGCTTGTAGTTGAGTAGCCAAGTAGGAAGCCTTCATCACATTTCTTCTTAAATTTGCTCAATCTTGCACCTTTCTTCAAGATATAACATTTGCATCCAAATACTCTAAAGTATGCAATATTTGTCTTTCTTCCATTCAATATCTCATAAGATGTCTTCTCAAGCATCTTGTGACAATAGAGCCGGTTGCTATAGTAGCAAGCCGTGTTGATAGCTTCGGCCCAAAAAGAATCACTCACATTGTATTCACTAAGCATAGATCTTGCCATGTCAATGAGTGTCCTATTCTTCCTCTCAACAAGCCCATTTGATTGAGGAGTATACTTGATCGATAATTGATGCTTGATTCCATATTCATCACATAGCTCATCAACTCTTGTATTCTTGAACTCACTACCATTGTCCCTTCTCACTCTCTTGATAGTTGTTTCAAATTCATTTTGGCATCTCTTGACAAAGATCTTGAATGTATCAAATGTTTCATTCTTGTCACTCAAGAAGAATACCCATGTATATCTAGTGAAATCATCAACTATCACAAAGCCATATTTGTTTCCACCAGGGCTAGTGTAGGTGGTTGGTCCAAACAAGTCCATGTGCAAGAGCTCAAATGGTTTGCAAGTACTCATCATGCTCTTACTAGGGTGAGTGTTTACAACTTGTTTGCCAGCTTGACAAGAGCTACATATCTTATCTTTCTCAAAGACCACATCTTTCAAGCCTCTAACTATATCATGCTTGACTAGTTTGTTTAATTGCCTCATTCCAACATGACCAAGCCTTCTATGCCATAACCAACCCATGCTAGATTTGGATAGCAAGCAAGTTTACAATTGAGTTTCTTTGGCATTGAAATCAACTAAGTATAGATTCTCATATCTAAATCCTTTGAATATCAAGTTAGAGCCATCTACACTTATGATCTCTACATCATCAACTCCAAAGATGCATTTAAATCCAAGATCACAAAGTTGAGCTATAGATAGCAAGTTGAAGTTCAAGCTCTCTACTAGCAACACATTGGATATGCCCATGTCATTTGATATAGCAATCTTACCAAGCCCTTTGACTTTCTCTTTGCCATTGTCACCAAATGTGATAGATTCAATCCCATTGCAATCATTTTGCTTGATAGAGTTGAACATTCTTGAATCTCTGGTCATATGTTGAGTGCACCCACTATCAAGCACCCAATGCCTCCCTCCGGCTTTATAATTGACCTACAAAACAATTCAATTCTTCTTAGGTACCCATACTTGCTTGGGTCCTCCAAAGTTAGTGACTAAGGACTTAGGAACCCAAATAGCTTTCTTCTTTGAGCTCTCATTGGGTGTACCCATGTACTTAGATATCACACCTTTCTTGCCCTTGGTAAGCATATAACTAGAATCAAAGTGAATAGATGCATGTGTAAATTTTATCTTGCTTTGGTTTAGTTTGCAATATTGCTCATCATGCCCTACTTGCTTGCAACTAGAGCAAAACCGACCATTGCTCTTCACAAAGCGAGGCTTTGGAGTTGCAAAGGCTGCCTTGCCTTTCTTGGGGGTATAGCCAAGTCCCTCTTTGCAAAGGGAGAACCTTTGGCTACCCAAGCACTTAAGCAAGCGGGCGTCTCCACCATAGGCATTGCCTAATGCTAGAGTGAGCTTACCAACCTCCTTCTTAAGGGTCTCATTCTCAACCATTAATGTAGTGTCACAAGTGACAACATCACTAGTAGAAGAGTAGAGTTAGATGTGCTACAAGAAGGGTTAGTTGGGGTGATGATGATGGTTGATAGAATGATTCATCAATTATATCACAATTTGTTCCCATGTTACATGTTGAAACATGCTCTTTATCCTTTTGCTCAATAAGAGATGAGTGAGCCTTTTCAAGCTTAGAGTGAGCTTTGCCAAGCTTCTCATGGGCTACCTCTAGCCTCTCATGAGAAAGATTGAGCTCATCAAAAGATTGCTTGAGAGCTTGAAGCTCTTTCTGCAATGCTTTGCACTCCTTTCTCTTGATGTCAAAGTGAGTCTTAGCATCATCCAACATTTCAACTAATTCATCTTTAGTGGGTTCATCATCATCATCATCATCATCACTAGAGTCACACTCATCATCAGATTGTACCTTAGTTGGCCTAGCCATGAAGCATGTCGATGGAGTGTCAAAGAGAGAGATCTTGTTCTTCATAGCAATGCTTGCAAGAGCCTTCTTCTTGCTTGATCTCTTCTCATCATCACTTGAGTTATCATCATCACTTGTATCACTATCCCAAGTGACAACATATGAGCCTCCCTTCCTGCTCTTCTTGAGAAGCATCTTGCTCTCTTTCTTTTCTTTCTTCTTGCCCTTCTTCTCATCTTCATTGTCACTATGAAGAGGGCAATCCAAAATGAAGTGATCCTTGCTATTGCACTTGAAACACCTCTTGTCATTGTTCTTGCTCTTGAAGGAGTTCTTCTTCCTTCTAGCTCTATAACCCTTCTTCTTCATGAACTTGCCAAATTTCTTGACAAAGAGGACCATCTCTTATTCATCATCTTCATCATCATTGCTTGATTCATCACACTTTGCTTTGCCCTTAGATGATGATGTGGCTTTTAATGTCACACTCTTCTTCTTGTCTTCCTTCTTCTCATCCTTGTTCTCTCTAATCTTGTCTTTGTCTTCTCTAAATGTGTCATCGATCATCACCTCACCAAGAATTTGGTTTGGTGTTGTTGTGTCCAAACCATTCCTCACCAAGAGAGTGACTAGCATCTCAAATCTTGAGGGAAGACTTCTTAGGAACTTGAATGAGAAGTCCTTGTTCTCCACCTTCTCTCCAAGCGACTTAAGGTCATTGACAAGCACCTCAAGCCTATTGAACATTTCGGGCACGTTCTCATCTTCCTTCATCTTGAAGCTAGCAAACCTCTCCTTCAAGATTTAGTCCTTTGCTCCCTTCATGTATTGAGTCCCTTCATATGACTCTTCTAGCTTCTTCCAAGCCTCATGAGCACTCTCCAAGTTTTTGATTTGTTCAAAGACTTCCTTGGAGATTACCTCATGTATTGCACTCAAGGCAATATCATTGTTTTGGAGCTTCTCCTCTTCGGCCGCGGTGGGTGCCTCTTCATTTACCACCTCAAACTTCTTGTCGACCACCAACCATATATTTCGGTTGATTGATTTAAGATAGGTGGTCATCAAGGCCTTCCAATAGCTATAATTGTTGCCATCGAACTTAGGTGTCCTCTTGGTGTTGTTGATTTGAGCCATTTTAACACCGTGGGATGTTAAGCCTTTGAGTACGGTGTAGTAGCTCTGATACCACTTGAAAGGTCTAGGAATGGCTAGAGGGGAGGTGAATAGCCTAATTAAAATTTCTACAACAACACTTAGCAAACTTGTTAGAATAAAACACGGCTATACGCAAGTTTGCACTAGCACTAAGGTTAGGCAAGCCACCTACCAAAACTAGTCACTAGCAAGATGATCTATGTCACACACAAGAGCTAGAGACTTAGTGCTACACTACTAAGCTACACAAGCTAAGCTAGAGGCTCTACTTTACAAGGATGTAAGAATGTAAATGCAAAGCTAGAGTTAGGAAGGTTATACCGACGTGGAGAGTAGCAAGAAGATAACCAAACAATCACAATATGAAATCCTCGAAGAGAGACAATGTGACACAAGATTTTTCTCCGAGGTTCACTTGTTTGCTAACAAGCTAGTCCCCATTGTAGCGATGCACCCACTTGGAGGTTCACGCGCTAATTGGCAATCCAAGCCAAACCCGTCAAGGGTGCCGCACAACCAACACAAGATGAGGATCCCCAAGCTACGAGCAATCCACTAGAGATACCTTTTGCGAACTCCCGCGGGGTAGGTTCAAGAACCCCTCACAATACACCGATCGGAGCCGGAGACAATCACCTTCCTCCGCTCAACGATCCTTGTCGCACCAAGCCGTCTAGGAGGTGGCAACCTCCAAGAATAACAACAGCTCTGCGATGACGACGATCACCAAGTGCCACTAGAATGCAATCAACAAAGCAATGCACTTGGATTCACTCAATCTCTCTAGAATATGTCAAATATGTTTAGAGGATGAGTGGTGGAGGCTTCTCAAGAAAGCACAAGTGTATGAGTGATGTGAATGTGCAAGAGATAGCCCCAAGGGCCGGCCATATCACCTTATAGATCCCACACTCAAACACTAGCCGTTTCCACCCTTTTTCCTCTTCTCTGCGTACCTCCGGACGCACTTTTCACATAGGGTCCGGACCATCATCTGCATCCGGACCCACTGCCAGCCGAGATCCAACGGCTCTAAGAAGGACTCCGGTCGTGAGCTCCGGACGCGTGCAGCGCGCCAACCGGACTAATGGTCCTGCGTCCGGTGCCCCTGCCATTCAAACAGCCAGACTCCCGCGCTTGCCACAGCCTGCCACGTGGATCCGGACACACGCAATAGTGTGGGTCCGGACCAAAGCCTCCTGCGTCCGAAAATATAATTCCGGGAACCCGAGAGCTCCTTCTTCTTTTTCTCCCACTCGGGACGCATGTCCGGTTCACGGACCGGACCATCATCCTGCGTCCGGACGCTCCACACAGAGAGCAACAAAGAGTTTCCAGAGAGCGCCAGACTCCGGACGCGCGTCCGGAGCTTTGCGTCCGAACCTTACACACCGTCCGGACTGCTCTTTTAGCCGAGCCGACCTAGGGTGTGCCTCCGGACCCATCGCCGATGGTCCGGACCACACCAAACCCTAGCATCCGGACCTCTGTCCGAAGCTCTTTGAGCTCCCCAAACACTTCACCAACTTCTCCAAGCTTCCAAGAGCCAACACTAAGTGATCCCAACACTTGTGCACGTGTGTTAGCTTTTAGTTCACAATTATCTTGGATTTAGTTGGTTGTTTCACTAGTTCAATTGATTTTAATGCAATGCATATGAACCTAGTGGCACATGATAACCGTAATCATACTTAAGAGCTTCCTCCTTAATAGTACGGTTATCTATCCTAAATGTGATCACATCCTCTATGATGTCTTGATCACCAAACTGAAAATGGTTCCTAGCATTCACCTTTTCCTTCACACCATTTTCCTTTCCACCACCATGCTAGAGCTTGTGCCATCCTCACTTGATCCACCTTGCTCCATCACATGGTATGTACCAACCTATCTCATGATTCACACTTAGAGATCAAGGTTAGTACTTAGATGGGTTTCATCAATTACTCAAAACCAAAACACATGAGGACTCTCACCCGGTCCACCGGCCGGCGCTACTCGGAATGGCCACCATAGGGGCCCTAATCGGAGGAGGGATTGGAGGTGCTGCCTTCCGCTGTCTCGTCCACGGAGACGAAAACGACGGCGGCAAATCCTCCCACCACCGAACGAGGAAGGATCAAGACCTGCACGCGTGACTTTCTCTCTGGATCAGGGCTTGGCTCGGGCTGGGCTTCCATGAGCTAGGCCCATGCGGGACCCAATTGCAAAAATGATTTTTTTAATTTTTTTTTTGGAATTTGTTGCTTTGAGATGTGTGCATTTTTTTAGAAAGAGGAGTACCGGAGCAGTTCTCTAATAAGGCTGGAATACCTTATCTTGGCGACAATAATATATATTCTCCCTCAACTCACAAAAGATGCATTTTTAATTTGTTGCAAGAGGAAGATGTTCAAAATGTCACTCAGATTTCTGAAAGAAAAACAGAAAGTGATATGTGAGCATCTGCTTGAGTGACACTTTATTCCTAGCTCATACTTTGAGTCCGGAGGGGATCGAAGATCCTAGCCGTACACGCTTCCGGATCGACTGTGTCTCCATGCAGATACACTTGCTCCAGGCTCCAGCCAGATTGATGATTGTCCATATTGTTACAAATCGGTTGATGAGGCCCTGCAGCTGTTCTCAAAAGATGAGAGGCCACATCTATCCATTCATCAGACGGATCAAATCGATCGATCGTTGTATATATCATCATCATTGCCTACTGCGGCATGCAGAAGGGCCGGGGATTATTCCCGGTGGCAGTTTCTTGTTTGCATGCAATACACATGAATATATGCATGTATATAATTCTACGTACAAGTGCATGCAAAAAGTGTCATTGTACTGGGCGGTATATGCGGACATGCATGCCACTAGCTAGCGTGTTTGTTGCCTGCTGGTACATTTTTTTCTTAAAAGGTAATATAGTATATTAGTTTCAAGTTTCCAAAAATTGTTTGCACCATCCTTTATATCAGTGGCGGACATAGGGCCTTTATAATGTGGCGGACATAGGGCCCGGGCTGCCTGGGCTGTAGCCCGGGGCGCAGCCCAAATTCCAGGGGAGCAGATCTTAAAAAAAAAAGGAAAATCAGCCCATTAGCACCCCTGAGCCCATGAACTCTCAACCCTAGCTCCTGCTTTTCCTCTCGCGCGTGCGCCGTCACCGCCCGACGCCGGTTCTTCTCGCGCGTTCTCTCTCCTGTCTCCACCATCTGCTCTCCCGTCCGGAGTCGCCGTCCGCCGCTCTGCTCTCGCCCCAGTGCCAGCGCAGTGCCTGCGTGTCGCCGTCCGTACGCGGTGGCCTGCAACCCCAGCGCCAGCGCGGTGGCCGCGTCGCTGTCCATATCCGTCCGCGGTGGCCAGCAAGCCCTTGCGCGGCCACGCTCCTGCCCTACGACGATGGGCGATCTACGGACCACGACGCCGCATCTGTGCGCTCCACAGCAGCTGCATGCTGCAGCTCGGCGGCTCGGCCACTCGGTGGGAATCCCTAGCTCTCGTGCCTTATTTTGCCTCTGATTTGGTTTTCCCCAATCTTTACTATTAGTGTACTATGTAAAACGAGCAAATCTGCTAGTGTATTGTGTTGGGCGAGTAAAATTTTTTTGCCCTCTATTTCTAGTTTATATGCCTTCATATATAGTTGGACTTGATGATGTTAGCTTCATGATGGAAGCAGAAATGAGACGGAACAAAACACTATACTAAAAACACTGCATAGACCAGTAAAATCGATCAATCTGTAGAGGCAGTTGAAATAATGCTGTAGCTTGAACTTTAAACTAGATGGTCCAACTTAATATACTTTTTTTGTTAATTAAAAATAATATACGAATGTAACATATCGACATTAAAATATACAATTTACCAAACACAATACAATGCAAACAAATTGAAAGGAGTCTTACCAATATCTTAAAATGAGCAATGAACTCTAACATTTGTTTAAAGTAGCTTACTAAGTACCATAATATCTTGATCCAAATTACTAGGCTGGTCCGTGGCTCTCACATGGATTAATCCCTACCTACGCTCATATATAGTTGGAAACCACATGAACTTTAAGGGGAGATATGTGTTTGCTTTTATTCAAATATAGGACCTCTATAAATAGCATCATTTAAATCCCACCTACACATATACATATTGCCTGATAAGGGATGCTATTCTCTTGTATTATCCTACCTAACTTTGTATTGCATATTTGGCACCATAAATGTGTCTGAATAAAAATACATAATTAACACAGTTGTAGATTATGTTGATCATTACAACTTTGTTATAGAGAAAGTCTCCATCTGAGATCGTTTGAAAATTTAAAACTAGTATTTCAAAATTCGAGACCTTATAACAAACTTATCTATAATAATCCCTTAAATCTAGTTATGAATCACTCACATATTGATCTATTGTTAAAAAAGTACCACTAAGTAGCATAATACCCTAGTAAATTCTTCTAACCTATCCACTTCTATCATTATTAATATTATAAAAACCCATATATGTTGTGTGCTACCATATTTAGATCAGGTATACATCCTTGCATGACCAATAAGTACATACTCAAGCTAATAATTCAACTAAATATATATTAAGGACACATGGTGTTACCACACATAGATGACTACGAATACGGATGTAAACCATATGAACAATATTTATAATAACAATATATAGAAACTATAATATCTATATGAGTATTATATGTTAGAAAATAAACAAAAAGAAGACATACACAATCTTGATTAGTTGCGGACCTAAATTTATTCCAGAATTACTAATATTTATGTCTTCAAAGATTGTATTGGGCCCATGCATGTTATTGGTGCATTAGATGGCGGACTATGGTGAAATATTCCAAAATATAATGAAGACAACCAGCTAGATGCATGTTAGCTTAACACAAGATATGCTAAAAGTGTCTTACTCCGAGAAATGGATGACAAACACTAGAGTTTATGCCATATGTTCGATCGTGTGTGGTGTGTGTATATATATAGTTCCTCTCTCCCACAACAGTAGACATTTAGGATCTATCACAAGTACCAACAATGCTGAAGGTAAAAGACCTTAGTATCTATAGAAATAGAGAGTCATTAGCTAGGGAGTGAGAGTGACAACTATTTTGGAATAAAATTGGAATGCTATAAGATCAATTATGTTGGGATGGAGGAAGTGGCTAGTGAAAATTATGTTGCATGTGTGGCCCCAAGATCTATTGGAAATTAAAAAGGTGAATCAGTTTACCAACAAGCAATGCAAGGAGCAAATGGAATCTGCGCTGCTCTGGGGGCAAGCATCCCATCCCATCCCACATACTCGTCCTCTTCATGCACCAAGGTCGGCTATATTTGGCAAACAGGCACAGAAAAAAGTTTGCTCGGCACACAAAAGCAGAGACGATCGATCTATGAATAATGCACAAAGTCACAATGCAAACTCATTCGTTCCCCACCAATGATTAAGGCATAGCCGCATTAGATCACCCGAGACACCACTCAAGATCTTTCCACAGGTTCTGAATCTGAGGAGGATCAGCCTGCATTGCTCACTTTGATGCATATGGAGTATCGAAATTAGGGCTAACAAAGGTTCAGCATTAGTTTTCTTGTTTAGAGGCTGCGGTGCAGGCTCTCTGCTCGGCTGAGTTGTTGATGACACAAATTCATGAGCACATGAAACAAACAAACAAACAATCTAGTTAAAGATACTGTGCAGTTAGCTTGTACTACGTACTACTCCTACTCCTGCTACTCGTAGACGGCTAGACTCCTAGTACTAGGTGCTGCTACCTGAAAATGAGCAGCGATACAGTGTTGTAGACAGGGACAGATGAGAGGAGAGCGATGGAGAGAAAGAAAGCTGATCAGGCCGCTTTGTATCTGCTTTGTCAGCACATGCTATACCCACTTTTTCACACCACAAAATTCACTTTGGACCAAAGAAAAAAAATTCTCTAAAAATGAAATTAAAAACAACTGAGCCCTCCCCCGCAAGAAAAGCACAAACCCAAACACCAAAAAAACCATCCATACTTCACCTCCATCAGCAGCATTCAGTAGCAGCAGCTAGGAGTAGTACACAAACACTGCACCTGCAAAAAGATAAACACAGGCAACACAAAACCAGGCTGCTCGCATATAAAGCAGCAGCAGTAGTTGCCCAGAGACACCCAGTGACTCCTCATCGACCGCCCATCTTCTCATAGTTCCACACACACACTGCACGTCTTTGATTTTTTTCTCTTGCGCTAGCTTAATCAAGCAAGACAAGATAAACGCCTGGGCTTTGCTTGAACTGCTAAGGGATGAGAGCCGGGGCCTGCACGGTGCAACAGGCGCTGGCGCCGGAGGCGGCGGTGGTGGTGAAGCAGGCGGTGAGCCTGGCGCGGCGCCGCGGGAACGCACAGGTGACGCCGCTGCATGTGGCCAGCGCCATGCTGCACCAGCAGGTGGCGTCGTCATCGGCGGGGCTGCTGCGCGCCGCGTGCCTGCAGTCGCACTCGCACCCTCTACAGTGCAAGGCCCTGGAGCTCTGCTTCAACGTGGCGCTCAACCGCCTGCCGGCCTCGGCCTCGCCGCTCCTCGGCGGGCACGGCCACGTCTACTACCCGCCGTCGCTCTCCAACGCGCTTATCGCCGCCTTCAAGCGCGCGCAGGCGCACCAGCGCCGGGGGTCGGTGGACACGCAGCCGCAGCCCGTGCTCGCCGTCAAGATCGAGCTGGAGCAGCTCGTCATCTCCATCCTCGATGACCCCAGCGTCAGCCGCGTCATGCGCGAGGCCGGCTTCTCCAGCACCCAGGTCAAGGCCAACGTCGAGCAGGCCGTCTCTTCCATCGAAGCAGCAAACAACTCGGTCCCCACCAACAACCCTAACCCTAGTGTAGCAGCTCCGCCCGAAGAGAGAGAGACCAAGCCTAATAAGCTGCAGCTACCCCTCGACCAAGTGCGCGACGAGGACGTCGCCGTCATCCTGGACTGCCTGGCGGCCCGGAGCAAGAAACGCGTCATGGTCGTCGGCGAGTGCGCGGCCTCGGCCGAGGCGGCGACGCGGGCGGCGGTGGAGAAGATCAAGCGCGGCGAGGCCCTGCGCGGCGCGCATGTGGTCAGCCTCAGCGTGTCCAGGTTCCGCGACCTGCCGAGGGACGAGGCGGAGAGGCTGCTCGTGGAGCTGCGGTGCGCGGTGAAGGCGGGCGGCGTGCTGCTGGTGGTGGAGGACCTCGGGTGGGCGGCCGAGTTCTGGGCCGGGCGCGCCGAGTCGGGAAGGGCCAGGTGGCCGTCGAGCTGCTGCTACTACTGCGCCGTCGAGCACGCCGTCGCGGAGGTGCGCGCCCTGGCGTGCCGCGGCGGCGACGGCGTCTGGCTCATCGGCTACGGGACGTACCAGAGCTACATGAGGTGCAGGACCGGGCAGCCCTCGCTGGAGACTCTCTGGGGGCTCCAGACGCTCGCCGTCCCAGCTGGTAGCCTCGCCTTGAGCCTCAACTTCGTCGGCGACAGGTAATCATTCATGTTTGCATCTGAATTTCACTGGAATTTGAGACAATGCGTGGCAAGCAGTAATCATAGAATAACAGTACAATACTCGATCGATCGGCAAAATGCATCGATCACTTTGGGTATATGTGCCTGACGAAATAAACTTATCACTTTGGGTTCGTCTCTGTCTGGCTGGCAGTGCATCTGCAATTGTAATCAATCACCAGTCGATCAGCACGATGACCAAGTGCGACGACGACAGAAGTGGAAACGGATCGGCGCCACGTTGCCTGTCGCTTTTGGACGCAGGTGGTTCTTCCGGCCACCTGACGGCCGTCTCCAGCTTCCGCGCCGACGACTGCTCCGCAACCGCAACCGCAACCAAGTGCGACCCGGCGGTGAAGTCGAGCAGTATCCCTCCTTGGCTTCAGCATTGCCGGGATCAGGTAAAGTAAACACTAGCCCTGTCACTGCGTGCACGTCTAACGAGCCTACTAGATTAGGATTAGGCTACCATTAAAAAATTGACATGCGACTGTTAATAGCTGCTGTGCATAATGCAGGAGCCTTCCCGTTGTAAGCAAAGCTCGACATGCGGTGGCTCGCCGTCTCATCGTCATCACCGGACGACGACGGCTCTAAACTTCTCCACGGTGGTGTCACCGTCCTCCTCGGTCTCGTCGTACGAGCAGCAGCACTACCACACGCACCAGCCGTACCAGCCATGGCTTGTCGTCGCTGACGACGCCCACGAGGCCAAGCACAAGGCCAGGTGCGCTGCCGTCCAGCTACTACACGTCGTCGACGATGAGGACGTGAAGCTTATAAGCGCGATAAAGGTCAAGTCCCACGACTCGAGCGCGTCCAATGGCTCGGTGGAGTGCCGCTCCCGGTTCAAGGAGCTCAGCGCCGAGAATCTCAAGGTTCTCTGCTCCGCGCTGGAGAAAGAGGTGCCATGGCAGGCGGAGATCGTGCCTGAGATAGCGAGCACGGTTCTACGGTGCCGTTCCGGCATGGCGAGGAGGGGCGACGCCGCTGTTTCGAGCTCGAAATCGGCGTGCGCCAAGGAGGACACGTGGATGCTCTTCCACGGTGGCGACGCCGAGGGCAAGGCGAGGGTGGCCAGGGAGCTGGCCCGCCTCGTCTTCGGCTCGCGCAAGAGCTTCGTATCCATAGCCGCCGCCGGCAGTGGCACCACCGCGTCGTCTCCGGCGCGGTCGGACGCCGGCTCTTCCGAGCAGCAGCGCAAGCGGCCCCACCGGTTGATGGAGGCGAGCGACCACGGCTGTCACGAGAGCCTCTACGAGGCCGTACGCGACAACCCGCACCGCGTCATCCTGGTAGAGGACGTCCAGCAGGGTGGCTGGCGGTGCCAGAGGGACATTTTGGAGGCCATCCATAGCGGCTTGGTCCGGAGCAATGCCGGCGGCGACGAGGCAGCCATCGGCGACGCCATCGTCGTTCTGAGCTGCCAGAGCTTTGACGCGTGGTCGACAACCTCCTCGCCACCAACGACCAAGAAAGCAAAGGCGGAGAAAGAGGAGGAGCCGAAAGAGGAAGAGAGCACAGGTGACCACCACCGCAAGGAAGCCATAACTACCGCCCCTGCGTCGCCGTCTTCTTCACCTTGCTTTGATTTGAACATGGACGTTGAGAACAACGATGTCTTGGAGAGTTGCTTCACTGATGCTAGTCTGCTCAAGGCAGTGGATCGGACATTTTTCTTCAGACGACCTGATGAGAGTAGTGATTAGTTTAGTGACAAATTACCTATGTTTAACTATTTTATTTTCTCTCTTTTGTTCTTGTCTGTAACGTTGTTGGTCAGTTTTTTGTAGCTTGTTTCTAAGATTTTTGTGTTGGAAGAATGGAGCTTGCATGCGGTACTCTTGTGGATTGAGCATGCAGTGGAAATTAATTAAGGGAAAGCTAGATTGGATGAGCTAATAATAGAGAGAAAGAGGTATATTGGTGTGTTGCTAAAATTAGCCATTAGCCCATCTGAATATACTAATAGGAGGAGTTTTGCGCTCTGCTAGAAGCTAATTAGACACACGCCGTCTCATAGACGCCTTAGCTTCATTTGAGCGTGGGGTTGTAGGTGGAGGGCTAATAGCAGATGACTTGGACATTAAACCATCTATAGATCCACACCTACACTATCGTCAACATCATTCGACCCTGCTCTGATCCGAGATAGAGTTTCGGCGGCACCTCTCTGTTGTTCTCTAGATACACACTCTCCATATTAGGGCATGTATCTGGAGAGCAGCGGAGAGGTGCTGCCGAAATTTTATCTCGGATAGGAGTAGAGCATGAAAACTAACCTCATCTACACAACCACGGGTGGGATTAGGACCTATCCTCACCTATTAGACAGTAGGAACACCATGTACATGCAATTGCTAGTTACATTACTCGATGGTATATATCTTAGAGGATGGATGACCGGGCATGGATGTATACGGGCCGCCCAAGTCAAGGTGCGATGACCGATGAATGGATTGAGAAGACCAATGCTTTCTTGGAATTTGTCTTTCCCCCGGAGAAAGAAGTGCGCTCAACTTGGTGTCCCTGCAGTAAATGCGCAAACAGACGTCGACAAACAAAGGTTGTAATGGGGCGGCATATTTGTAAGAATGGGTTAATGCCAGACTATACCCGGTGGACACTACATGGTGAAGAAGCACGTATGAGAGAGGAGGTAGTGAGGCCACGCGTCGATGATTATGATGCTGATGCTGTTATATGAGACATGTTAGATGACTTTTATGAAGCTCATTTCGCTGAGGGAGATAGGGAGGAGGAGGAACCAGAGACAACCGCAAAGGCGTATTATGACATGTTAGACGCGACACAGAAACCCCTTCATGGACAAGCAAAGGTTTCCCAACTCGATGCCATTGGTCGTGTAATGACATTTAAGTCCCAGTTTAGCTTTAGCCTTAGATCGGAATGACAGGACGTTTGCCAACAAAGCGGAGCGGGTAATCGGCGAGCTGTGGGTAAGTTATATCGCACACATTTATTGTACAGTCTTAAAATACATAATAGATACATCACGCCTCTCTCTATATGTACATGTGCAGGATTTCTATAGATGCGAGCCGAGACACGAGGCCCACGCAGACACTGTGGTTCGCCGAGTTTGCAAGAAACTCGTGTCAGACATGCACTACGAGGCACGTGTTTAGACCATCGTGACTTACCACGACGACGTCCTTAAGGAAAAGGTCTCCAAAGCTGACGCAAGGACCATGAGGCTCACCCGACAACAGCACGAAGATGTAAGTATACAACTTTACTATTGATTTTATTTAAGATTTATTAGGCTAAATATGATATTCATATTTGTCACTTGATATGTGTAGACGATTCTATGGTGGTGCTCCCATCATACCGAGTGCTGGAAACAGATGATGGAGAGGTGGTGCGCCCCCCGATTGGGAGTAGACGCATAACGCTTGCCGGGAGCGGCGTTTGATGAGGCCAGGCACAATACACTACCAAGGAAGCCAGAGCCTAGAGGCATACACGTCCACTTGGGTACATCAATGACAACAATTTAGTGCAACAGTTAATTTGCATGGTTTCTAATCATCTTGTTGGTTTTCTCGCAGTCAGCAAAGCATGACAACCAGCCTTGCAATCTGTTCAAGACATTTGCCTTGTCCAAAAAGGGCACAGCGTCATCGAACGTCGACTACAACCTGGATGACCCGCCAGAGAAATACACTAACCCGAGCGTCCACAGCCGCCTTACCGAGTACACTTCCAACGGTAAAGAATCTCCATGGACCAGACTACGATCCGACCACCGAGGATCTTGATGGAGAAGTCATCATGAGGTTGGGAGGCGGCAAGAAGCATGGACGATACTGGATTGCCGACGGTGCACTCGACATAGCTAGTACGCCCAGTCTCAGCCAAATTAGAGCGAGGGGCAGATCGGGCCCGGTCATACGCGAGCGCCCAAACACCTCACAGCAGCAGATGCATGCACTCCAGGTTATTTCTGTTTTATTCGCCGTTCATTGATTTGCCTTAGCTTTGCATTCGTCTAACATTTGAATGAAATGTTGTAGGCCCAGCTGGAGGATGAGAGGAGGCGACGGGAGGAGCTGGAGGCGAGGATGGAGGTTGATCGGCAGGCGACGGAGGTTGAGCGGCAGACGATGGCGGAAGAGCGAGTACTCAACCATCAGAGTCTTCAGAAGATGTTTGAGTACATGCAGATCCTTGGCGCCGCTTAGTGTATGACTCCTCTGGCTTTGGAGCTGCCTCCACGTCCACTTCCACCTCGACCTATATACTTCGACACTCCTGTGAGTATGAATGTTTTAGTTTATATGTTTATGCTTGTGGTCAAAGCACAATAGCACTTGTAACCTAGCATACTTCGAATGTTAGAAACATATATTTCACTTGTGTAACACATGCAACCTCTTTACTTTATGTAGAATCAATCGGCGGCATCAAATGCTTCGACTGCTGGCTTGGGAGCTTCGTCGGTCTATGGACCTTTCCCGGGCTTGCGAGGATCGCCGGGATCAGTTTGTGGGCCTCGTGACCCTGGACCCTCGTCGCGACCGCTTTGGATTGAACTATGGATGTTTTGTGAACTGTGGATGCATTGTCGTGTTGAACTATGGATGAATTGTCACATATTGTGAGATATATGTGATGTTTGTGATGTGATACGTGTTGTTTGTGATATATATCTTCTGTTTGTCTAGATAGAACTAAAAAAAATAAAAAAGGTAGGTTCTGGTTGCTTTGCCGACTGTAGCACTCGACAAACCATGCCTTTATCGAGTGCTATGGTCATGACACTTGGCAAAGGAACCATTCCAGAGGACCTGGGAAGGCCCTTTACCGAGTGCCTAGGTGTTGCCGAGTGCTATGGTCAAGGCACTCGGCATAGTGGTGGAGATTTGCCGAGTGTCCTGCATGGAGCACTCGGCAAACAGGTGGAGATTTGCCGAGTGTTCTGCATGGAGCACTCGGCAAACCCTCCGTCACCGTGCACTTTTTTTTGCCGAGTGCATCTTTGATTTGCCGAGTGCCCGACAAAAAACACTCGGCAAAGAATCTTTATCGTTAACATCGTTACCGTGTGCCCTTTGCCGAGTGTTGCACTCGGCAAAGCGTTTGCCGAGTGCCGCAAGCACTCGACAAAGGGCCCGTCTCCAGTAGTGACTTGTTGTTATGCTTATCAACTCAACCAACAAATAAATTCATTCTTAACTCTTATCCACCATATTTCAACCATCACCATGTTTATTTGAACTACTCTCTTATCCTCTCTCAAAGAACACTATTCAACCAGCCGACTTTTTTACCACCTGAATAGAGTGAAGATGCATGCACTCTTGTTTCTCTAGTATTCAGTTCGGTCGAGTATGAGTTGTTTCTATAAGCAAGTCTGAATTACTTAATTCATACTACCTCCATCACCAAAAGAATGCAATTCTTATTTTTTTAGAAGTTAAATAGTTTGAACTTTGACTAATTTTATATAAAAAATATTAACATTCATTGTATGAAATAAGTATCATTAGATTAGCTATAGAATATATTTTTATAATAAAATTATTTGAAGACATAAATGTTAATAGTATTTAATATAAAGTTGGTCAAACATGAGTTATCTTGAATGACATGATTACCATAATTGCATTTTTTCCAGACGAAGGTAGTATCATATTATTCGCTTGTGCTTACTCTAATATTCAGTTATATCGAGTCCGAGTACTACTATATTTGCTTCCTTTGTTAGTCGAGTCCGAGTACTACTATATTTACTTCTTTTGTTAGTCGAGTCCGAGTACTACTCTGATATTATATTACTCGTGTGCTTACTCTAGACAAAATGTATGATGAATTAGTGTTTTAACCTCTCTGTGTTCATATAATCAGTTTTGAGGATTCCCTGAAAAAAAGAAAAAAGAGAAAAAAAGAAAACAAAAGAAGAAAGATAAAATAAAAGGGGATGATCTTTGTGTTATCTCCTTCTATAGGTGGTGTTTGTGATTTTCTTTGTGTTCAGGTTCACGTCTTTAGTAACAGTCTAGGCTAGAAGAAGCACAATACTACCGTTGAATGATTATTTAGCTCACTTTTGTGACTGACGTGGTGCTAGCATATGTCCTTATGCATAAGTTAATGATAAGGGATGATGGGAAAGCGAGAAGAAGAAAAGCGTGCAAGGAAAGGGATCAAAACTACAGTGATATGCCTCTTTTGTTTTCTGTGGTCATCTAGATAGTGTTAGTCTTACTTGTCTAGTTGTTATGCTGTTAGGTGATACGTGGTGATACTCATCTTACTCGTCTGGATCAAAACTTGGCCCACCTACAGCATGTACGTATACGACTACAGCTTAACAGGTGTTGTTGCTACGATACCGATTCATTCACTTTCAAGGTTGTAGACTTAGTAATTGTTGAGCCCTCTTGTTGAGTAAGGTAAGAATTGGTAAGAGCTTCAGAAACATGTATTGAGTGAACGTCTTATTGTATCTACATCCTAATAGTTATAGGGATTTTATTTCTTCACATATTTTCTTGTTGTCCATGTCAAGTTCCGAGAATGGTAAGAACAATACTACAAAACATGGCTTTGGTCGATTGCCCGAAAACGGATACAGTCTCGCCTCATTTTGCGTCCGGGACGAAAAACCCCTTTAGTTTTGTAGGAGTCTAAAATGACGGGGTCTAGACAACCAACGAGTAAATTTCTAAGCGTATCGGAGATCGGATGGTTACGCCCGCAGAGCACAAGATTTATACTAGTTCGAGCATGAACGCCCTACATTTAGTTTTCTGCTGAGTCGTGTTACCGAGCGCGAAGAACTCGTAGAGGGGAGCTACAAGCTTTGGTGAGAGAGGAAAGTGGATTCTCAGGTCTCGTGCGTATGAGGTTCGAGGTTCGTGGTGTGTGCTCGCGTGGATGCGAGTATGAGTGTGTGCGAATGAGTTCAGAGAGTTTTTGAATGTCGAGAGAGAGGATTGGAGGTCTATTCTCCCCCTTTATACATAGGGAGAGATGGAGGAGTATAGTAGGGAGAGAGAGAAAATGTGCGCCCGGCGTGGGCTGCTAACTTGGGGGACGCTTCTGGCTCTTGTTTGCCCTCCTTTCCCGGGGAAGCCTGCTTCTGTTGGCACGCCGCCCGGGTACTGTTCGTCCTTGAGGAGGCTGTAGCTGCGCGCCTTGTAATCAGTGACGCCCCTGTTGCCTCATCTGGGCATGGGCGGAGGTTGGCAGAACAGGGTGAAGCACCCCCACGTTCCGTTGTACAGGGGCGAGTACACCCTGCTCCCTGTTCAGGTGTCCGCCGGAGGGATGGCAAGTGTCAATCGGAGGTCCGGTCAGTACTGGAGCTTGTACCGCAAGGATTCAATAGGGGCAGGAATGGCGATCCATGCCTTTTACCCCCATCCCTGAGGACGAGACGGTACTGTGGACCTTTTGACCATGGATTAAAGTGCACAGTGGGTCGGAGGAGCCTCCGAGGGCGGGTGATGTCACGGATGACGTCGCCTTAGTTCGGATGAGGCGGAAGAGCCCCCGAGGGTAGATGGCGTCACAGATGATGCCGTCCTTGCTCGAATGGGGCGAAAGATCCTCCGAGGGTATGCTGTTGCCTTAGCCAGTTTTGGGGTGGTCGTTGCTCCATCTTGGGCGAGGCGGAGAAGCCCCCGAGGATGGATGACATCACAGATGACGTCACCCTAGCGAGGGCGGGGCGGAAGGTCCTCCGAGGGGGTGCCGTTGCTTTAGCCGGTTTTGGGCAGGCGTCAACCTGGCTCGGGCGAGGCGGACGAGCCCCCGGGGATGATTTTTATTTTTGCGAAGCGCTGTGATGGGGTACCCTATTATCAGGTATCCGACAGTAGCCCCCGAGCCTGCGATGTAGTAATGGACTACACCGGAGGCTTCCGAGAGTGCTTGCGGTGTTTTGGTTGAGTCTTTGGATTCCGGTGGGTGCGCGCTAGCGCACCCGCAGGGTGTAGCCCCCAAGGCCTTAGGAGAAAGATTTTTTTTCTCTTAAGGGCTTATCCGGTCGAGCCTACAGTGTTTGGCCCTTCGCCCCTCTCAAAGGATGAGAAGCAGAAGAGGACTGCCCCGTACGCATGGAGTCAGAGCTTCGCTTGCATGCCAGCCCTGCCAGGAGGCGTACTGTTGTACTTGGACTGATGTGCTCTGAAGTGACAAATCGAGACTGCACTGTGCCGTCTTTTGGTCTGAGCGTCTGCCTGATCAGTCGATGTTGGGTCAGCATCGGCCTGGTCTGACCACGCCTCTATTGACCTGAAAGTGGGTGCATCGTGCTCTCCCGTTTGAGGGCGCTGCAGATACAGCGCCCTCGTGAGGTCGAGTTTTTGGAACAGCATACCCCGAGTCTGCCATCTGCTTGGCCATTTATGGCCCTGCCGCGCCCCCTCAGAAACTGGCACTGACGCGTAGTGCAGTTTTAATTGGGGTAGGCGGAGCGCTGTAGCTGCATGGGTCGGCTATCGTGTGGGTGCCCCTGGCGGGCTATAAATAGGGGCTGCCGGGGATAAAGCACACCACCCCCCAACATGGCTTGCCTTTTCTCCTTCCTCGGAGGCCTTGATGGAGACACCCTTGAGCCGCCCTGGCGAGCGGCCTTCTGAGAGTACATCGGACCCAGGGGAAGTTCTGCGTCGGAGGTGCCACCGTCTCGTGTCATTGGACAAGAGAGGTCGAGGGTGACCCTACGAGATTCGCAGTTCTTTCCCTTGGTCTCATCCTCCGAGGCGGTGGTGCCCCATCATCGTCTCCCTTCGCAGAGGACCGAGTATGCATCTACTGGAAAGACTGTGCGGTCTGCCCACGCGGTCTTGTAAGCCAGGCATTCCTTGGCCCTGCTGGTGGCGATGCCACTGTCGGGAGACGGTGGGCCTGTGGGTCGGCTCATCCGGTTGCGCTGGCGTGGGGTCGTGACGGCGTCATCATCCACAGCCCTAGAAATCAGGCAGGCATCACTCGTGCTCCAGCGTGGGGGGGTGCCCTAATCATGTAGCACCTGTGTAAGCACTGGTGCTGCATACCTAGTTGAGCTTCGTGGTGGTGGCCCTGAATGCTCTCCGGTGCTGGTGAATTTTCACACTCGGTTTTCCGAAGAATACCGAATGCTAACCATATGTGTGCCCAGGATGTCCACACACCACATATAGTAACAAAAATAGAGATTATCAAAGACAATGTTTTATTATATATCAAAACATAGCTACAAAAAGACTTACATCTATATCAAAGCATCACGGAAACTATTCTTAGACTTTTGTCTTTGGCCTCCATACTCCAATGGGACGGTTGACTGGGGGAGAACTCGCCTAGCTCTCTTGGAATTCCAAAATAAACTCTTCACTTGAAACACCATCTGGTACCCATCTGGGATTTTTATACAAAGGCGGTGACAACAAGCGTCAGCTCACCATGCTCAACAAATATATCTATGGGGATGCAAGCTCAAAAAGGCCGACTCAGGTTTAAGCGATAAAGAATTTTCGTTGGTCAAGTTTTATTAATACATAACATATAAAGACATAAGTTTAACCCTTTCCCATGATTAAGCATGTAGCATCAATATTCCATCTCATCATCATCTCCATTTTATTGTAAAAATAGGTAATATAAATGGAAAGATCCAGACCGCTCGTATCCGTGAGCACAACTATCATGATAGATTTTAGAACTCTGCAGAGTTTGTACAAGTTACCCTTGAGTAGTGTTACCCCTGTGCCTGAGGGGATCAACCTCTTAGCTCACTACCAAGGTAAGCCGGCAGGGTTCACTACGAAGTCTTACAACCTTGGCACCACGAGTTGGTAACCACTAACAAGCTAGAGAAAACTAGTTTTACGACTAAGATCAGAGCCATGTGATCCTCAAGGTTGTACGGACTTCCTGGGTTGTCTGTCCCAAATACAAACCTTTACGGCTCTCTAAAATAATGCATCTCCAGCCCCCTCCTAGTCTATTTAAAAGTTATCATTATCTTTTGATCACAGGTTCCAACCTTCCATTATACAAGTTTCATAACATAAAGTTGAGCGTAGCATTACTTACAACTAAACTTATCATGCTTAAACCCCCCCATAGGTGACAAGGATGTGGTACAAGTGAAACTAAGTAAGTCTATAAGGTTTGAGTAAAATAGACACATGCATTTACATTGTGATGATTATTTTGAGTTGCTAGGTAACAAGGAATAACATAGGCTATACTTTCCTCCAAAAGCTTTGAACTTTTCCTTCTGCCAGATCATCCTTGCATAGCTCCACTTCTAACGGCGGCAAACAACTTGAACATGCATCACATTTGAACCTAAGAACAATACACCAAGCATTAAAACAAGACATAAAGGTTTTGAAAAGGTAGGGCTTGTACTACTAACGTATGAGCGCAAAAACACTAACCAAAACGGGAGCCACGATCAAAAGATGTGAGAATCGAAAGATACACATGGAAATGATTGGATTCAAAAGAGCAAGGTGGAGTTTGGACTAGCATAATCATATCCATCAGAACAAAAAGGATTGGATATGTGAATATGTACTTTGGAACATATCATGATCAATCAATGCACTAAGACGGATGATAGATCAAAGGGAAACGTGATATGGTGATTTGTGCATCGGTTGACCATAACCGGTGGTGGATAGCAGTGGTATGATGATCGACTGCATAGCTATAAAAGAGACAAAAGGTGATACATTATATGGGGTTGATGGGTACTACATGGATCATGTGGTGACAAAAGGATATGATGTTGCAACCATCGGATAGCTAGGGAACAAGATTGCAAGATTTCATTGTTCGATTGTTGACATGACAAGAGCAATGGCATGGTGATGTTTATAACTCCAATGTTGTGGTTCATATGGACAAGCCAACTTTCAGATATGTTTGTATGTATGTAGTAAACATGGTGGTTGAATGGCTTGACCACTGAAGTGGCGAATCAACGGGAACGTGCATGCCAACCGGCATCAGCGCAACTGCAGGGCAGCAGGACAGCAAGCACAAGATAAGAACATATCTCTTTCATACTTGACACTATGAGCATGAAACGTTTCAGAGACATGTGCAAGTATATTAATGATATTGTAGACAAAGGGTGCATCCATGGGGTCAATAGATCAATGGGAACGCGATTGACAAAAACAGGGCGATCTGCTGTTGGACAGCAGGGTGAGCAGAGATATCAAACACTATATCTCAGTCATTTTGGATTGCATAGACAAACCAATTGGTGGGATCATGTGCAGGGATGTTATGAACATGTATATATAAAGTTCTTAGTATTTTGGATAGTGGATTGACGGGGAACGCCAAAACAACTCAGTGCTGCAAAACTGTCCAAACAGCAGGAACATCGGCATGGGAATGATCATATCTCGAATTTCACAACTCGTATGACCAAACCAATTTACAGAGATGTGTTCAAGGATGTAATAAACAACTATACCAAAGGGTTTGTTCACTGGAGTCACGAAACTGTGAGGAACGTCGAATTCCTCAACAACAGCGATTCTGTCCCTGTTGACAGCAACACCTACAACATGTAAACATTGCCGGGGATCAACCAAACGTCATCAAAGGAACATGAAATTGATAGGGGAACATTAAAACAATGAGGGGGAGATGATGGAGTATTCTTCACCATGGGGAAGGCGTGGAGGAGGAGCAAGGAGACACATCGTGATGGCCGGTGACGATGATTTGGTGCGGTGGAGCGCCGTTCTTGCGGTCCGGTTGATCGGGGCGGCCATGGGGAAGGAGGAGGAGGAGGTCCTGGTCGTCTCCTTTCTGTTCTTGGCGTGGGATAGGAATGGGTAGGCGTGGGAAACTGAAGGGGAGGCGTGAGGGGGTTGGGAGATAAAGGGGTAAGGTTGGGAGGTGAAGGGGTGGGAGGCAAAGGGTCATGCTTGATATTATCTTTGTCTTTTTGATATTTATTTTGTACAAAAAGGAGAGGAACTAGGGGGTTGACGTGGGAGAGGGATAGGAACAGTTATATGGCTGGTTGAGCTTGGTCTTGGTCCACAAGGAAGAGGAGGATGGTTGGGCTTTGATCCGAGGCGAGAGCAAATGCAAGATTTGGACCGGGTTTGGTCCGAAGCGATGTTGGAAGGTGGAAAGATTTGAACTTGAACCATTAGCATAAGAGAGATATATGGGGTATAGTTTACTAATGGACTAATCATATAAAGTTGTCCCAAGACAAGAGAACATGGAAGGCAAGATGTTGGCCTTGGCCCGATAAATTCTCAAAAAGACAAGATTAGGGTTTTGCGGAAAACTTAGATCAAAAGGTGGGATCAAGGTCGTATAGATTTCAAAGATTTTTCAAAAACAAGTTGAATTTGATGAAGAGGAGAAAAGGTGGAGGGGAAATATCATCCCATGTGAATGTTGCCCAAGGCAAACAAAGCACAAAAAGTTAGAATAGAGATTAACATTGATACAAGACATGTGATTAATTTGTTTTGAACAAAGTGATGGTAGCATTGAGAGAGATAGAAGAGATACAATGATTGGTCATCTAGCATAGAGTTTGAGAGTTAGAGAAGACTCAACCAAAAACAATTAGGAGCTCAAATATAAGGAGGATAAATAAAAGATAAAAAGAGAGCAAAACAAGATATGACTAGAGAGAGTTTTGACAACATGAAAGATAGAAGATCCATCAAGGTTTTTGGAACAAGGATCAAGGTATATGGTTTCCAAGGAATTCACGAAGGATTTTTAGGTCATGAAAACTTATCAAAGGTTAAGAGAGGTTTTGTTTTGGTTCAAACCCTAGGCGCATTTGAAAACTTTAAATTCATTTTTCATACATAAACACTATGCAAAGGCATGAAATGCATCAAACCATTGAATTAGATTTTTAAAACATTTTTGGAAACTCACATTTTCCACTAAATAAATTGTCAACAATTAACTAAATAAATGTTGGAAAATTTTAGTAAATATTGAAATCATTAATTTTCTTTTATGTTTTCTAAGCCACATCCCAAAATAGAAATTTTGGGGTGTGACATGAATGCCCACCAGAGCTGCCGAGGCGTTTACTCGACCGGAGGGTACTCCTCGGCAAGGTGCTCGGAGCGCGCCCAGGGCGAATGCTTGACCAACTCGTCATGCCTTTGCCCGGCAACGGAGTCGACCATGCATGTCTTGGAGGTGGTGGTGATGACGTTTTGTCTTAGAAGACGAGACAACAACACCTGGCTCGTTGGAGGCAAGCCCGATAGGCAGCTCATTGGAGAGGCGCCACTGGTGTGTACAGGGCATTGAATGCCTGCCCTGTTTTCCTTTCCTTTGGCCCTCTACCGGGATCCCCCTTCAGTCCACCTTGTAATCGCCCTGATGTTTCGCGCGTGTGCATGTCCGCCTTGTTTGTCCTGTTCCCCTGGTCCTGGAATGGAAGGTAACTCTTTGCGACGATTAGTGTATGAAAGACGTTGTATTTGCTTTGTATTTACCTGTGTGGAACTTTGACACGTGAGGTTTATGTTTCCGCCTTTTTCTCACCTGGTTGCGAGAACCATGGTGAAGTGCGATGCCGGTTCCCAAGTCTCTACCCGGAGTAGAGAAATCGTCTTAGGACCTTATCGTCTTTTGTTCGTTGCCCGCGCATCTCTCCGCAAGAAGGGGGAATATGAGCCAAACCATGCTATCCTCGAGGCGGACGAACCATGGGTGCTCTTTGAGTTAATAGCGGGCAAATCTGAGTGGGGTGTTCGGTTCCCGTTCGCTAGGGTTCCGGCTCGTGGCCCATGTCCTTGCTCACCCCAAATCGGTTTCATCTAGTAGCCAGGTTCGTTCGATGGGTCCCGGGGGCCTGCTGCCTTCCTTCGATAGGAATACCATGAACCAATCATCCATAAAGAACGGACTCAAATACGAAATCTGAGAATGACCTTAGCATCTGGTTGCCAGGCTGATGACCGCTAGCGCGCCCATTCCCTATTCGCCCTCACTCTATCGTCCTGAGTCGGCTGTTTCGACCCCCGCTGGGGTGGCCTCCGTATCTCTGGACCGTAATGGGACGTCGGGGCGTCTATATCCCTTGTCCCCTTGTCCTTACCTAGGCCCATAGGCCGTCCCCGTCGATGTCGGTGCATAGGCGTCCGTACAATTTCTGCAGACGTCAGTTGAGTTGGGTCGGAAGTCAGACTGAGCCCTGTTTGCGTCTGTGGGTAAACATGGCCCTGGCCTCGGGTGACCTTCATCGGCTGCGAGCTCTCTGGTGTTCCTGCGAAATATCAGAAGAAACGTTCTTGCGGCCTAGGAAACAAATTGAGCGGGAGTGGTGTCGGAGCAACAGGTCGGAATGAGGCAAGTTTTTTTGAAAGAAAAACTGGGGGAAAGAGCCCCCTGCCCAGCCCCCGAGTGAGACGTGAACCCACGAATGGGGACCCGTCTTGCTCAGCATCCAAACTGAGTGCTGCTTGCGCCGTGTATACTAGATCTTTTAAAGGAAAGATACGTACGTATACATATGATTCAGAGGGGAGTGTTCAGGGATAGAAGCGACGTAGCTTTTTGATGTTCCAGGCGTTGGAGAAGACCTGGCCGTCAGGCCCTATAGTGGCGATCTTGTAACTTCTGGGATGGAGGACCTCCACCACGACGTAGGGTCCTTCCCATGGTGGCATGAGCTTGTGCTTGTCCTTGTTGCTCTTCTTGAGTCGAAGCACCAGGTCGCCGACGTTGAGCTTGCGCTTTCGTACTCGACGGTCGCGGTACCTTCTCAGGGCCTGCTGGTATTTTGTAGAGTGTAGGAGGGCGATGTCCGTTGCCTCGTCCGGCTAATCTACGACGTCCTCCATGTTCTCCTGGTTGCCTTTTCGTCGTAGGCCCTCACCTGCGGCGAGCCATACTCCAGGTCGGTTGGGAGCACGACTTCCTCCCCGTAGAGCATGAAGAAAGGGGAGCAACCGGTTGCTCTGCTTTGTGTCGTCCTGAGGCTCTAGAGGATGGCTAGGAGCTCTGCGACCCAACGGCCTCTGACTTTTTGAGCCAATCGAAGATCCTCGGCTTGAGCCCGTGCAAGATCACCCCGTTGGTGCGCTCGACCTGCCCGTTCGTTTGGGGGTGCGCGACAGCCGCCCAGTCCACACGGATTTGACTCATGTCACAAAAGGCCATGAACGTTTTCCCGGTGAACTGGGTGCCGTTGTCGGTGATGATCGTGTTGGGTACTCCGAACTAGTGTATTATGTCTGTGAAGAACAGGACTGCCTGCTCTGATTTGATTTGGGCCAGAGGGCATGCCTCGATCCATTTCGAGAACTTGTCGATGGCGACGAGTAAGTTATCGAAGCCCCCGGACGCCTTGCGCAGGGGTCCTACTAAGTCCAAGTCCCAGACCGCGAAAGGCCACGTGAGGGGGATGGTATGTAGTGCCTGCGCGGGCAGGTGAGTTTTCCTGGCGTAGAACTGGCACCCTTGGCAAGAGCGTACCACCTCCGTGGCGTTCGCTAGGGCTGTTGGCCAGTAGAAGCCTTGGCGGAAAGCTTTTTTGACGATCGTGCGGGGGGCTGCGTGGTGCCCGCATTCCCCCGCATGTATGTCCTCCAGCAGGCTCACACCCTGCTCTGTGGGGATGCAACGTTGCAAGATCCTAGTAGGGCTGCACCTGTAGAGCTCCTGGTCGATAATGACGAAGGATTTAGCGCGCCGCGCGATGCAGCGCGCCTTATTTCTATCATCCGGGAGCTGCTCCCGAATTAACCAGTCCAGGATGGGAACTCTCCAGTCGGGAAGGGGGTCGTCGTCGCCGGCTAGTGTGTCGTCCGCGCCGCTTCGCGTTTCCTCGACGTCCATGACCTCCTCCGTGGATGTCGCCGGGGCCTCCGTTTTGGGATCTGCACGCCAGATGACAGACGACATGTGGAGGTCGCTGGCGAAGACTCTGGGGGAACGGCCCCTCGGCCGGAGGCCAACTTCACGAGGTTCTCCGCCGCCTCGTTTTACTTCCTGGCGATGTGGTTGAGTTCCAGGCCGTCAAACTTCTCTTCTAGGCGGCGGACCGCCTGGCCGTACGCCGCCATCTTGGGGTCGTTGCAGTTTAACTCCTTCATGACCTGTTCGACTACGAGCTAGGAGTCGCCCCTGCGTCGAGTCTTTTGATGCCTAGCTCCGTTGCTATGTGTAGCCCGTTTACCAGGGCCTCGTATTCTGCGACGTTGTTGGACACTGAAAAGAGTATACGGATCATGTACTTAAGCCGGACCCCGAGCAGGGAGACGAAAACCAGGCCGGCGCCGGCGCCGGTTTTCATCAGCGACCCGTCGATGTACATGGCCCAGCACTCCTGGTTCTCCAGCGTCGGTGACAACTGGATTTCGGTCCATTCGACGACGAAGTCTGCGAGAACCTGGGATTTGATGGCCGTCCATGGCACGTAGGAGATGAACTCTCCCATGAGCTCGAGCCCCTAGTTCGCCACTCGCCCCGTGGCCTCGCGGCTCTGTATCACCTCCTCGAGGGGGTAGGACGATACGATGGTGACATGGTGGCCATCGAAGTAGTGGGCCAGCTTCCTCCGCATGATGAGGACCGCGTAAAGGAGCTTCTGAATCTGAGGGTACCTGGTCTTAGTCTCGGATAATACTTCGCTGAAGAAGTATATCGGACGCTGGACTTTCAACGCGTGGCCCTCCTCCTCCCTTTCGACGACGATGACGGCGCTCACCACCTAGGTGGTGGCGGCAAGGTATAGGAGAAGATCCTCCCACGGCGCTGGCAGAACGAGTACATGAGCGCTTGTGAGAATCGCCTTGAGCTTGTCCACGGCCTCCTGCGCCTCGGGGGTTCAGGCGAAGTGTTCCGTCTTTTTGAGGTGCCGGTAAAGGGGGAGGCCTCGTTCGCCAAGGCGTGAGATGAAATGACTCAGGGATGCGAGGCACCCCATGACTCGTTGTACTCTCTTTACGTTATGAATTTCCCCCATGCTAGCGATGGCGGAGATTTTATTGGGATTGACCTCGATGCCGCGCTCGGAGACGATGAAGCCGAGGAGCATGCCGCGCGGCACCCCAAACACACACTTCTCGGGGTTGAGTTTGACGCGCTTGAGTTTCAGGGCTTTGAATGCTGTCTCAAGGTTGGCGATCATGGTTTCCGTCCATTTGGACTTTACCACGATGTCGTCCACATATGCCTGGACGGTCCTCTCGATGAGGTCCCCAAAAACTGAGCGCATACACCATTGGTACGTGGCTCCCATGTTTCTGAGGCCAAATGGCATGGTGACGTAGCAAAAAGATCTAAATGGTGTGATGAAAGACGTCGCGAGCTGGTCAGACTCCTTCATCTGGATTTGATGGTACCCGGAGTATGCATCAAGGAAAGGCAGCGTTTCGCACCCCGAGGTGGAATCGACAATCTGATCAATGTGTGGGAGGGGGTACGGGTCTTTGCCGCATGCCTTGTTCAGGCTGGTGTAGTCAACACACATTCTCCATTTCCCGTTCTTCTTTTTCACTAATACTAGATTAGAGAGCCATTCGGGGTGGATTACCTCTTTGATGAACCCAGCCGCCAAAAGCTTGTGGAGCTCCTCGTCGATGGCCCGTCGCTTCTCCTCGTCGAAACGTCGTAGGCGTTGTTTCACCGGACGGGCGTCGGGTTGGATCGTCAAGGCGTGCTTGGCTATGTCCCTCGGTATGCCTGGGACGTCAGAGGGACTCCACACGAACATATCGCCGTTCGCGCGGAGGAAATCGATGAGTGCCGACTCTTGTTGCGAGCATAGGGAGGCGCTGATGCGCAGCATCTGGCCGTCCATACTAGACGGGTTCAGCGGGATCTCTTTTACCCCCTCGAGCGGGGTGAAGTTCCCTGTGCCTTTAGAGTCGGCTCTCTCGTCGCTAGTTGCTTCGGTCCTCGCCGCCAGTCGCGGGCATCGTGCCGTGGCCATGGCATTCTCACAACTGTCCACGTCGCACTGGTATGATTCCGCAAGCTCGGAGGTGACCGTGATTACCCCGTGAGGTCCCGACATCTTGAGCTTGAGGTAGGTGTAGTTGGGGATGGCCATGAACTTCGCGTAACACAACCTACCCAACACCGCGTGGTACGCATCGTGGTAGTGAGCGACCTCGAAAGTGAGAAGCTCGCTCCGGAAGTTATTCGACTCCCCGAATGTCACGAGTAAGTCGATCTGCCCAAGGGGTATGGACGGCTTCCCGGGGATGATTCCCTAGAAGGCAACCCCCTCCGAGCAGAGCTTCTTCCTGGGTACCTTTAGGGCCTCGAAGGTGTTGTAACATGGGTGGATAGCGTCCTGGATGGGTAACACGGGTCGGGTGGTCAACACGACCGAACGTGATGTCGGACTCCGACCAGTTGAGGAAAACAGGAGCCGTCGGGGCGGCCGCGAAGACCTCGCGCCGCTCGTGCTCCTGCCGACACTTATGGTCATTGGTCCCCGAGCTGCCAAAATTCATGAAGCATTCGTTTACGGGGGGGGGGGGGGTAGGGGTCGTTGCGATCCCCACCCCCATTTTCAACGACTGCGAAATGTCTAGCCATGTTGTCACACTGCTGGAGCGTGTGCCTGACCGACATGCTGTGGTACGGGCATTGTTTGGTGAGCATGTCATCGAACTTGCCCCCCTTCATCCCGCCATGGGGGGGAGGAGCCTTGCGATCCGCCGATGTGACCGCGTCGTCACCGCCGCGCTGCGGCCTGCCCTTTGCCTTGCTAGGGCGGGAGGTCGTTCTGACACCTCCCTGCCCAGTGTGTAGCTCTTGGCGACACCAGGGAGGCGTCCAAAGACCGGCCGTCATTTTCCTTCCTCGAGTTGCTGCCCCGCTGGGGGTCCTCGAGGTGTGGCCACTGGGGGTCTGAGGACCGCGGGCCGCCCCGCGTTATAGGCGTCGGAGCTCCCGTCTCGCGTACGGGTGTGTTGAGACCGGAAGAGAGTGGCAACCCTCCCACGAGCTGCGCCGCCACGTTGGTGAACGCGAAGTAGAGGTTGTGTAGGGACTCCTGAGTTGCCTGGGGTCCCATCAACATGTCGAGCTAGCGCTCGGACTGAGGATAGTCGGCCCGGTGGATAGCTGTCTCGCGAGCGACTTGCTCCCCGGAGGGAGGCAGGTTGAGGTGGGCCATGGATGCCGAGATGGCGTCCACGGCTACCTCGGAGGAAGCCGTAGGGCGACAGAGGACTAGGTCAGCCCCCTGCCCATGGCACTGGACGTCTAGGCTACCAAAACAAACAATGGAGCCCGGAGCAAAATCAACGTGGCGAGAAGCCATCCGATACTCGAAAATACGGGTGACACGCAAAGCCCCCTACCTGGTGCGCCAACTATTGGTGTCTAAAATGGCGGGGTCTAGACAACCAACGAGTAAATCTCTAAGCTAGTCGGAGATCGGATGGTTACGCCCGAAGAACACAAGATTTATACTAGTTCGGGCACGAACACCCTATGTCCAGTTTGCTGCTTAGTCGTGTTACTGAACGCGGAGAACTTGTAGAGGGGAGCTACAAGCTTTGGTGAGAGAGGGAAGCATATTCCCAGGTCTCGTGCGTATGAGGTTCGAGGTTCGTGGTGTGTGCTCACGTGGATGCGAGTATGAGTGTGTGCGAATGAGTTAAGAGAGTTTTTGAATGTCGAGAGAGAGGATTGGAGGTTGCGAACACATGGTGGATAAGTACCCATGTAGTTCAGTTTTGTGATGAGTGATTGCCCAACACTTGAGCGGTTCAGTTTGAGTGGCTTACCCTAACCCTTTGCGATAGAAAATGTGTGCCTGTCTATCGGCTTGTGGTGTGCAGGTGCTATGCCTAGTGACAGTGGTCAAAGGCGTGGAGAAGGTCGAGTAAGGCTTACTATGTCGATGGACTGAGAGCGGTGAAGGGCGGAAGCGGGGCTCGGACTGAGGGACCATGGGCGCCGGCGGACTAGCTATGGTGGCTAGTGCTTGGCACCGGCGAGTGCGAGAAGACATGGACGTAGACCGAGTTGACCAAGTCAATATGGCGGACGAGCGGGTCGAGCGGAGGCTGATGGGACTCGGAGTCCGACCGGGCGAGGACAAGGTGGCTCGAGTCTAGCGGTTTGGTGGTTTGGGCCTCAAAACCATCGAAGGACAGTTTTTGAGTTTGGGCCTCAAAACTCGGGGTTCGGTAGTTGAGCCCAAAGCTACTGGTGGCGGGTTTCCTGGGTTTGGGCCTCAAAACCTAGGCGGAGCTTCCGAGGAAGCGGGGATGGCACGTGGCGGAATCCTAGAGGTTGCGTCAAGGCGATGACAACTCCTGGCAGGAAGCGGGGCCGTCCATTCAAAATGCGGGAGATATTTTCCGGAGCTTGGACTGCAATGCTTAGGCTAGGTAGTTCACTCAATGTATCTAGGGGGGTCTTTGGGAAATAGCGAAAGCCCGATAAGTAGGGGGTGAAGGGGTATCCATCATCCCATCTCTTGAACCCTAATCATTTGCCCCAACTCTCTCTCTCTACCCTCTCTCTAGTTCATGAGATCCCTAGGTTGATTTCACCAACCTCTGTACGAACTTGAGTATGTTGCGAGGAATCAGAGGCCGTAACCTCCGTAAGCCATGGTGGCTTCGGCTTCTTGATCGTGTCCCCGTTTTGCTTGTGTTCTTCGTGTTTTTGCTTTTGCTCCCTCTTTGTTCCCGAGATGATTTCTCTTAGTAGGGAGTAGCTCTTGAAAATCCGATTGAACCAAGTTGTTCGTAATCGTGAGGAGCATCTTTGCACCGAAGGGTTTCTCCTCAAACCTCACGAGTACGTAGATCGGGCGATTTCGTTGCGGTGTTCTTCGTTCTTGAGCTTTTCCCCAAATCTCTTCTCCTCCCATTGCTCTAAGACAAATTGAGCAATGATTTCTTCGGGATAGATCCCCAAGTGTACAAGGATCATGCCTACAAAGTTTCGTTGCAGTTGGAGTTCATTTGGTTGAGTTTTGGGAAGATTTGACGGAGTGAAATCGGTTTTTGTGGGTTTTCTGCGCTCTGTTCGTGAGCTCCAGACCACCCTTGGGACCATAGCGAGTGGTCCTGTGGTCTTGCCAAAACAGAACAGCACAACCCCTAGCGTCGGACCATACCTCCGGACCACTTGGCATAGTCCTGTGGTACCTTCGGACCACTAGTCCGGAGGTTGGGAGCTCACTGTGTTGCTGATTTTTCCGTCGGACTACCCTCCGGACCACCCAACAGACCATAGCACCGGACCATAGCGAGTGGTCCTGTGGTGTGGCCGAAAATCTGCAGCAAAGCACCTAGCTCCGGACCTAAGCTTCAGACCACTCGTCTCTGGTCCTGTGGTCACTGACTGAAGTAGTCCTGTGCTCGTTTCTCTCTCTTGTCCGGACTCGGAATCAAGTTCCGTTTGTTGCGTTGGATTCGTATTCACGTAAGGAACATGATTAGGTACTATTGAGACCAGTTCTCATAAGTATTTTTGGGTGTGTTCTTGCCTCTTCTCTTTAGGGGTTGAGAGTACCGCTCTCGGTGTATCGGTTTCGAGTTCGTGGCTTCGATCTTTCTCCATCTTCTCCGACCGCTCCGCTGCACTTTTAGGGGTCTTCCTAAGGTGTGCACCTACTTGTTAGGTCGTGTGCGAGTCGGTTCTTCTGAGGTCAAGTTTTTGGGTGTGAGTTTTGGACAAGGACCAAGTCTTTGAGTTGGATTTTATTTGGCTCCCATTCACCCCCCTCTGGTCGCCATTCTCGGTCCTTCAGAGGTCCATTCTCCCCATTTATACATAGGGAGAGATGGAGGAGTACAGTAGGGAGAGAGAGAGACTACTTCTGTTCAGGTCGCCATTCTCGGTCCGTTAGAGGTCCATTCTCCCCCTTTGAGGTGGGGGACGCTTCTGGTTCCTGTTTGCCCTCCTTTCTCGGGGAAGCCTTCTTCTGTTGGCACGTCGCCTGGGTCCTGTTCGTCCTTGAGGAGGCTGTAGCTATGCACCTTGTAATTGGTGACACCCCTGTTTCCTCATCTGGGCATGGGCGGAGGTTGGCAGAACAGGGCGAAGCACCCCCGCGTTCCGTCGTACAGGGGCGAGTACACCCTGCTCCCTGTTCAGGTGTCCGCCGGAGGGATGGCGAGTGTCAATCGGAGGTCTGGTCAGTACTGGAGCTTGTATTGCAAGGATTCAACAGGGGAAGGAATGATGATCCATGCCTTTTACCCCCATCCCTGAGGACGAGCCGGTACTGTGGACCTTTTGACTATGGATTAAAGTGCACAGTGGGTCGGAGGAGCCTCCGAGGACGGGTGATGTCACGGATGACGTCGCCTTAGTTCGGACGAGGCGGAAGAGCCCCCGAGGGTAGATGGCATCACGGATGATGCCGTCCCTACTCGGACGGGGCGGAAGATCCTCCGAGGGTATGCTGTTGCCTTAGCCAGTTTTGGGGTGGTCGTTGCTCCGGCTCGGGCGAGGCGGAGAAGCCCTCGAGGATGGATGGCATCACGGATGATGTCACCCTAGCTCGGCCTTGGCGGAAGGTCCTCCGAGGGGTGCTGCTGCCTTAACCGGTTTTGGGCAGGCATCAACCTGGCTCGGGCGAGGCGGACGAGCCCCCGGGGATGATTTTTATTTTTGCGAAGCGTTGTGATGGGGTACCCTATTATCAGGTATCCGACAAGTCTCGGTTGGAAACACCAAGCGGGACTAAAGGTCCCTGCCCAATGGCTAGGTGGCCAGGGTGTGTCAGGCAGGGACTTTTAGTCCCGGTTGGTGTTTCCAACCGGGACTAAAGGTGGTGATTTAGTCCTGGTTGGTGATACCAACCGAGACTAAAGTATTTTTCCTGGTTTGTACCACAATCCGGGAGCAAATCGCGGACTTTAGTCCGGGTCCGTGTTTCCAACCGGGACTAAATCTCCAAGCCCCTATTTGAACTGTTCTCTGCTCCCCCTCGAGCTCACTGTTTGCCCGAGAGCAACACTAGCTTCTTGCTGTTCTTGTTGTGTTCTTGCTTGTTCTTGATTGTTCTCCGACCATCGATCGATTTGGACATTTCTACACCTCCTTCAACTTGTTTGAAAGGTTACTTACTTCATCCTCTTATGTTTTATTGCATCATATGTCATTTCTTGCTCTCTAATCACTTTTTGGAAGGCTACTAACTAAAACATTATTATCTAGCTCTCATGTTGACGATCGGTATGCGTATATATAGTGTACTCGCTTAAATTTGTAATACTTTAATTTACAACTTGTGATTTTTCATTGCTAGTATGCATTCGGCCATTTTTCATGGATTCTTGGATTTAATAATTTAATTTATTTAGGAAAACTAGAAAATATAGAATATTGGGTCAAGTAATCAATTAAAACATATATATATATATATATATTAGAAATGTGTAGTACTTTAATTTACAACTTGTCATTTTTCATTGCTAGTATGCATTCGGCCATTTTTCACGGATTATTGGATTTTTAATTTAAGTTATTTAGGAAAACTAGAAAATATAGAATATTGGGTCAAGTAATCAATTAAAGCTTATATATATATATATTTTAGAAATTTGTAGTACTTTAATTTACAACCTGTCACTTTTCATTGCACTTATATATTTTTTAATCCAATTCCTCTTCTTCACCTAAATAGTAACGTGATATGTCATATAATTGCAGACGATGACACACCATTGGATCTACAATGTCGATCGCCGCTCTAAAGAGTTCATTGATGGCGTGCATTATTTCTTAAGAGTGGCCGCTCCAAAGAGTTCATTGATGCGCTGTCCATGCGCCTTGTGTCAGAATTTGAGGGAATTTTCAAGCTCAAGGATTATTCACTCACACTTTTTGAAGTTAGGTTTCATGCCAAACTATATTTGTTGGACCAAGAACGGAGAAACCGGGGTTATAATGGAAGAAGGTGAAGAAGAGGAAGAATTGTGCCCTGATGACATCATCGCTCAATTTGGTGACTTCAATGATTCTGCAATGGGAGAAGGTGAAGAAGAGGCAGGGACGGAAGATGCACTGACTGAAGATGATGCTTTTACTAATGTCATTCATGAGGCACAAATGGATTGTGATAGTGAAAAGGACAAGGCTAAGTTTGACCGCATGCTATAGGATCACAACAAATTACTATACCCGACAGCCAAAGATGGGCAAAAGAAGTTGGGTACAACATTAGAGTTGCTACAATGGAAGGCAGAGAGTTGCCTATCCGACAAGGCATTTGGGAAATTATTGAAGATCCAGAAAAAGATGCTTCCGAAGCATAACAAACTGCCCAGCATTACGTACGAAGCAAAAAAGTTGTCTGTCCTTTGGGATTAGAAATCGATAAGATACATGCATATCCTAATGACTGCATCCTTTACCGTGGCAAGGACTACGAGAATTGGGATGCATGCCCCGTATGTGAAGCTTCTCGGTATAAGATCAAAAGAGATGACCCTGACGATGTTGAAGGCGAAGAAAATCCCAGCCAAGGTTATGTGGTATGCTCCTATAATACCACGCCTGAAACGTCTGTTCAGAATTAGGGACCATGCAAAGTTGTTGCGATGGCACAAAGAAGACCGTAAGGTAGACAACATGCTGAGACACCCTGCTGATGGTTCCCAGTGGAGAGCAATAGACAGAGAATACAAGGAGTTCACAGACGACGCACGAAACTTAAGGTTTGGTTTAAGTACGAATGGTTGTAATCCTTTTGGGGACCAGAGTAGTAGTCATAGCACCTGGCCTGTAACTCTGTGTATCTACAACCTTCCTCCATGGTTGTGCATGAAGCGGAAGTTTGTTATGATGTCGGTGCTCATCCAAGGCCTGAGGCAACCTGACAACAACATCGATGTGTACCTAAGGCCATTAGTTGATGAACTCCTGCTTTTATGGAGCAAGCCAGGTGTACGTGCATGGGATGAGTACAAACATGAGCACTTTGACCTGCGAGCATTGCTATTCGCAACAATCAATGATTGACCTGCTCTAAGTAATCTCTCAGGACAAACAAATAAGGGGTACAATGCATGCACACACTGTTTTGATGACATTGAGAGTGTATATTTGAAAAAATCTAGAAAAGTTTTGTACCTTGGGCATCGTCGGTTTCTTTCTACGAATCACCAGGCTAGAAAGAAAGGAAAGCACTTTGATGGCAAGCTAGACCACCAGAAGAAGCCTCACAACAGAACAGGAGAAGATGTACTTGAGATAGTCAAGGATCTGAAAGTAGTCTTTGGAAAGGGACATGGCAGTGAGCCTGTACCGAAATAAGCTGCAGGTCACACACCAGTGTTTAAGAAGAATTCAATATTTTGGGAGCTACCGTATTGGCAGGTCCTTGAGGTCCGCCATTCGATCGACGTGATGCACTTGACAAAGAATCTTTGTGTTAACCTTCTAGGTTTCCTGGGTGTTTACGGGAAGCCTAAGGACTCACTTGAAGCATGATAGGACTTGTAGAACATGAAAGAACAGGACAACCTGCATCCAGAGAAGACAACTGATGGACGTCAATACTTAAGACCTGTTAGCTACACCCTTAGCAAGGAAGAGAAGGAAAACATGTTTGAATGCCTTAGCAACATGAAGGTCCCATATGGATTATCCTCCAACATAAAGCATATAATAAATATGCCAGAGAAGAGATTCCTAAACTTAAAGTCGCACGACTGCCATGTGCTTATGACATAGTTGCTTAGGTTGCTTTAAGAGGAATTCTACATCCACATGTACGTTTGGCCACCGTGAAGCTATGCGCATTCCTCAATGCCATTTCTTAGAAGGCAATCAATCCAATGGAACTAGCTACTCTAAAGAATGATGTGGTTCAATGTCTTGTCAGCTTTGAGTTGGTGTTTCCTCCATCCTTCTTTGATATCATGACACACCTCCTTGTTCACCTGGTCAAGGAGATCCAAATTCTCGGTCCTGTGTTCCTACACAACATGTTCCCCTTTGAGAGGTTCATGGGAGTACTAAAGAAATATGTTCACCAGCGTGCTCAGCCAGAAGGTAGCATCATCCAGGGCTATGGGACAGAGGAGGTCATTGAGTTCTGTGTTGACTTCTTTCCAGGCCTAGACCCGATCGGTCTTCCCGAATCGCGACATGAGGGCAAACTTAGTGGAAAGGGAACACTTGGAAAGAAAACATATATGGGTGCGGAGGACGATTATTTCAACAAAGCGCACTACACGGTTCTTCAAAACTCATCCGTGGTGGAGCCGTATATCATGGTACACAAGGATTCCCTATGATCCAAATTCCCAGGGAAGAATAAAGATTGGATCACGCGTCAGCACATGGAAACTTTTAGTGGTTGAAAATTTTGTCCAATGTTAGACCTGAAAGGTTGTTGTTGTTGTGTGTTTCCCTGTACTTCGCGTTTGGCCTTAATAGCAAGATGATACAATTGGGAAAAATTGCGCCATTCTTTGTAATCAAGAATGTTCTGTATATCATTGTTTAAACCACCAAATAATCTAGCACTATCATCATTATCATCTTCATTTATACCACAACGTGCTAAACCAATAAGCAATTCTTGACAGTATGCTTCTATGCCTTTATCACCTTGTTTTAAAGTTTGCAGTTTCAAGCATAAATCATGTTGATAATAAGGAGGAACAAGTAGGCTTTTTGTGGACTCTAGGTAATGAACAAATATAAATCTAAGGCAAACGAGAGTATACCTCGCGGTAACCCTGGATCTGATACCAATTGATGAGGAGTGGCCCGATCTTCCGTGAGGTAACCGATAAATTCGACCTGTGGAGATCTCGACGTTGGCGATCCGGCTTCAAATCAGACACGATTCGAACCCTGCAACCGTTAGACCACAACTCCGTTGGTTATCAACCAAGCACAACTTGATTGACCTCGCCAATAAGGCTTTTCCTGCAAGCGAATCGAAGAACACAAACAAGAAGGTATAAACATGCAATCTGAAATTGAAAATATGAATGAAACGAATATCAATAGAGGGTTCAAGAACTCGGTTCCAAAGGACTAATCGACACAGTGGAGGGGATAAAGAACGGGGGCCCTGGGTCACTGTAAAAGGACTAATCGACACAGTTACAATGAACGATTCAGTTTCTCGATTGGAAAACTAAACTCTAAAACAAAACCCGAGTCTCAATGGCGGCGGCTACATGGAATATAAGGGAGAGATGACCTAGGGTTGGAGGCGACCAGGGGGCGCCCACAACTTGGGCTTAAGGCTCGACTCACGATACATGGCCAAGTTGGCGCAAAATAGGTGACGCAGCACCGGAACAGATTCTAGACGCTGACTTGTTTCGACGTTTCCTGATGACAGGAATTTGGACGTCAAACCAATGCCATTGGTTTCCTTATGAAATTATCTTTCCATCCATGGGTGAATCATCGAAAACGGAGTCCGTATGCATCTTGGGCGTCCGTTTTACTCCTTGCTAGTCCTGGACTCCGAAACAACCTCAAAGTCGACGTGGCAGCTGAGTTGGAGATGGGTTGCAACTTGGAAAAGACGATGACGTAGACGTGTCCAGCATGGTGATGTCCTCATCAGTTGGTTACGGAAACAATTTCATGGTGACGACACTATAGATGAGCAACTATATTTGCTGTCATGGCAACCATCGTGGCACATCCTCACGTACAAAGGGTACAAGATAAATGGAAACACATTTTACAACATTGTCCAAGACAAAAATAGCACAAAACAAAATAGCGGTGTCCGCGTAGATGCCATAGACCCAAATGGGAAGAGACATACATACTATGGCCGCATAGAGGAGATTTGGGTACTATACTATGCACCTAATTTTAAAGTCCCTCTGTTCCGGTGCCATTGGGTGAATACGAGTGGGGTAACTATGGACAAGGAGTATGGGATGACAAGAGTGGACCTAAATAGTGTTGGGTACAAAGATGAACCATTCGTGCTTGCTGTTGATGTGAATTAGGTGTTCTATGTGAAGGACATGTCTACAAAACCCAAGAAAGGGAAAACCGATGACAAATCAACTGACAAAGAGCCAAAACGCAACGTAGTTCTTTCAGGGAAAAGAATCATCGTGGGAATTGAGGACAAGACAGACATGTCAGAAGATTATGAAAGGGATGACCAAATCCCACCCTTCAACATGACAAAAGATCCAAGCATCCTGCTCAATGTAGAGGACACTCCATGGTTACGGGAATGAATGATCATAACCGAGGGTCATACGTCAAGAAGTTCACCACTGTGCTCGCTTAGTGTATTAGAGACTTTATATAATAACTTTAACTTCCCATGTATTTTTTCATGTTTTCTTGTGTTTTATCTTTTCATATAAAAGGGTAGATGTACCTCTATATTAGAAGTTAGTCAAATGGGAAAGTTTGAATTTTCAAACAACGAGGAATTCAAATGTAAAAACTGCCTTAAATGGGAAAACGACCAATATAACAGTCTGTGAATAATTCTAAACACAAATTTTAGAAATTATTACAACTTGTATTGGTCACTTTCACATTTGAGAAATTCTAAACACAAATTTTGTTGTGATTATTTTAATTAATATATAGATTTTATATTTGACGCAGGATTCTCAAACACTTGTATTTCGACAAAGATGCAAAAACAATCTTCATATGAAAAGCGACCACTTTTTTATTTTTAAGTTGAACATTATATTTTTGCATTAAGTCAAATAGTACTCGTTTTTTACATTAATGGATATTAGTAAAATAAAAAAATAGAATTTAAGTTATAAATTTTCTAGTGTACAATAAGGCAAATGGAAATCCAAATGTTATTTTTAAATATTATGTTGCCTATCATGTAAATTACTATGTAATTAACAATAATAAATATATTTATAAGAGAAACCAACAAAATACAAAACCAGAAATGAAAAAACAAAAAAAAACCTTTAGTTCCGAGCCGTGGAACCACTCGGGACTAAAAGCATCACCTTTAGTCCCGGACTAAAGGTCTTTTAGTCCCGGGTGGTGCCACGGCTCGGGACTAAAGGTCCCCACGTATATACAGTGCCCTCTCCCTCCCCTATAGAGTAGACGCACAAGTCCCCATCGATCTCTCGCCCTCGCGCCGCCGCCTCCACGCCATCTCCGAGCCGTCGTCCTCGCTCGCTGTGCTCGCCGGCGGCACCCGTCCTCGCCGCTCCCTCCCCGTCTTCTCGCCGCGCGCACCCATCCTCGCCGCGCGGGCTCGGGTTCAGCGGTGGCCCGTCCTCTCGCCGCGCGCCCGTCCTTTTTCTCCCTCTGTACTCCTCCGGCCGGCGGCCGGCCTCTCCGCGTGCGCGCCCGTGCTCCTCCTTCGGCCGGCGGGCGCTGTCTTCGCCAAGCGTGTGCGCCCGTACTAATCCCTCTCTCTCCCTCCTCTGCCTGGCGGAGGACCTCGCCGCGCCGCCCGTCCTCCTCCTCCCTCCGCTCGGTGGCCTTCCTCGCAGCGCGCGTGCCCATCCTCGCAGCTCGTGGGCCTCGTTGTCCACACGCTCGCCGCGCTAGCCGTCCACGCTCACCAGCCTCGCCGTTCGGATCCACGCCCATTCTCTGCACATCGCCAACGCCAATGCCAATGTCATCGTCACCCGTCCTCTGCGTCTGCACAACGTCAACGTCATCGTCGCCCATCTTCTACACAGCGCCAACGCGCCCGTCCTCTGCACAGCGCCGTCGTTGTCGTGTGCATCGTCATCTTGTGTAGCAGCGCCGCCACCATCGTGGCCCATGAGGTGAGGAAATGCTAATGGTTGGTTGTGTGATCGGCCATCAAGCCGGGGTCGTGTGTATGATCGGCCATCGAGCCGAGGGCGTGTCTGTGTATGCTCGGCCATCGAGCCGACATCTTGTTTACTTATGATCGTCGTGATCGTTTTGGTGACCACAGCAACGCGTGGACCCTAATCCTAAACTCTAATCGGTGGTCGATCTTGATGCAATCACTAAACCTAAACCCTAATCCTAAACCCTAATCCTACTAAACCCTAATCAACCTAAACCCTAATCATGAAACCTTAATCAACCTAAACCCTAATCCTAAACCCTAAACTCTAACCCATAACCAATCCACACTTGATGCAATCATGAAACTCTAATCAACCTAAACACTATCTAATCATATCATATTTGTTGTTGTTTACCATGACATATTCAGTTCTAACGTCGTACACATTTATTTGCAGAAATTGATTCCTTGAACGACAACATGAATGATGCCATGATGGACATAATAAACAACAATGGCGGTGGATATGTTGAATTCAATGTTGGTGAAAACAATCAAGAAGTAGATGATGGGAGTCAGTACCTCCTAGATGCTCTAGATGAGCAACAAAACATATGCAATACAATATTGGCGAGGTATTATACTTGTTAGTATAGTATAGTGTGATGGCATGTTATACTTGTTATTTGTTACAAAGTCAACCTTGGTATGTTATACTTCTATAAGTTAGTATGTAGTATAGTGTGACAACATGTTATGCTTGTTATATATTTGTTAGAAGGCACCATAAGTATGTTATACATCTAAGTTACTATAGTATATAGTATGACAACGACATGTTATACATTTGAGTTAGTATAGTATAGTGTGTGATATCATGTTATACGTATGTAGGCCTCTGGCTCTACAGGCAAGAGTAGAAATGTACGAGGCCCGAAGAAATGTTTGGAGGGTCGGTATATTATCTCGGAATTCGAGGAGGCTACTAGTAAAGTGCTTGGACCACATGCACAGAAGTTTATCAACCACTGTGGGGTCCTTGCAAGGGACCGGATCCCGATCAACGCGATTGAATCGAAGCACCGGAAAAATGCTCCAACACATATTACTTTTGTCTCTAAGTGTGACAAGAAAGCGTGTTGGGAGGACATCCTTGCACATTTCACGCTCGATACAAAAGATGAAGCTCTGAAGGCGTGAGTCAAGGACTTTGTTATGAAGAAGATGGCCACACACATTTCCTTGAAGAAGATGTTGTACAACAAATTTATCAAGCAGAACATGACGCCAGATTTTCAACATGAAGGCATACGTGAAGTTGCAGCCATTCTGGGATGAGTTTGTCGCCTTCAAGAATTCTGAAGAGGCGAGGCACGGGTGAGAAGGAACCAACAGAATGCTAGTCGGAAGCAATACCACTATCACATGGGATCAGGTGGCTACAAGAGTGTCGTTCATAAGTGGCAAAAAATGGAAGAGGAGTTGGTTGCCAAGGGCATCGTACCAGATTCTTACCACTGGCCGGAGCGTTGCAAGAATTAGTTTTTCACTCACGGGGGTAGCCTGGATGTAGAGACCGGAGCTGTGGTATATGGAGAAAAAATTGTTACCGCAACAACCAGATTCGCTGAGGCTCAAAGCTTAGTTGAAACCGGAGCGTGGATCCTGGACAGAGAGCAGGATGAGTTGACATATGCACTGGGAATCCAGAGCATGGCGGGCGTACGAGAGGATATGGGGAGGTGTCTTGGGAGCTCGGCTTTGCGAAAGATAGAGAGTCATATAGAAGTCGCGCTAGAAAGAAGGTGGAAGACGCGGCGCGATTTAAGAGGATGGAGGAAATAGTTCTCCAGTCCAAGAAAGAGGCCCGTGAAGCGAATGCGCGCGGAGTACATCTCGAAGAGAGAATGGAAGAGGAGATTGAAAAGAAAGTGCAGACAACTTTACAGAAGCAACAAACTGCATCAGGGCCGATAGTCAATATCAGCCCCCCCGGTCAGTTAAAAAGCAATTGCGCATCCACGGAGTTTCCAATGCCTCAAGATGACGCGAAGCTACGCTTCCCTATGGATGACATCGGTCAACCTCTCACAATATGTGAGCTCCACATTCCACGGGGGACTGCCACAATCATGGTGGCTACCGATATTGTGTCTCCCGCTGATCCTACGAAGACACCAAGAATCCATGGAGCACTAAAACTATCGAATACCTAGAAATAGGGTACCCAATTTACCAGACTCCACAAAAAAAAAATCAACCCACGGGGGCTCTTCCGCCTCGCCCGAGCCGAGGTGGCGTCATCCGTGATGTCATCAACCCTCAGAGGCTCTTCCGCCTCGTCCTAGCCAGGGAGACGTCACCAGTGACTCCATCAACCCTCGGGGGTTCTTCCGCCTCGTCCGAGCCAGGGAGACGTCACCCGTGACGTCCTCTCCTTCAAGGATCTCGCCGCCATACACCCTAGTCCATATAGTCAAAAGGTCCACAGTACCCTCCGTCCTCAGGGATGGGGTTCAGGGCATGAGTCACCCTGCCGACCCCTGTTCACCCTGCGGTACAAGGACCTTTGCGTGTCACCCGTATTTTTGAGTTTCGGATGGCTGATCGCCGCGTTGATTTCGCTCCGGGCTCCATTGTTCGTTTTGGTAGCCTGGACTTCCAGTGCCACGGGCAGTGGGCCGACTTGGCTCTTCGTCGCCTTACGACATCCTCCGAGGTAGCCATGGATGCCATCACCGCATCCATGGCCCACCTCCATCTGTCTCCCTCCGAGGAACAAGCCGCTCGTCGGGCCGTTGTCCCGCGGGCCGATCATTTTCCGTTCGAGCGCCAGCTCGACACGCTCAAGGGACCCTAGCCAACTCAGGAGTCCCTACGCAACCTCTACTTCGCATTCGCCAACGTGACAACGCAGCTCGTGGGAGGGCAACCGCTCTCCCATGGGCGCGTCAAAGCGCCCGTCTCGGAGGCGCAACCTTTTGGCATGAGGAATGCCGCCGCGTCGTATACGGAGATGGTGACTGCGTGGTTCCATGCTGACCCCACGTAAGGGACACGAATGGGGCTCGCGTCCCACCATTCTCGCTCCGCCACCGATCTCCTTATGAGCTCTGAGGCCACACCTTACACCGACTCAAGCCGCGGGAGAATTGATCCCTGGGACCCCCTGGACTTTGATGGTCTGGAGGATCAGGAGGCGCTTCATGGCTTCCTCCAAGCCAGTAATTATCTGCTCGACTCCGGCTTGAGCGACCCCAATGAGGACCATGGCTGCGAGTGCTTCATGTGCGACGCACCTCCACCCGCAACCGCCGTCGACCCCACCCTCATCGACGAAGGGGACGACGACGGCGACGACAACCACACGCCCGTCCACCAGACGGGTGTTCCGGTACCCCAGCCAAGGCCCGACCCGCAGTCTTCGGAGGCCTGGCAGTAGCAGCTCTGCGACCTCCGCGACATAGAGCAACAGCTCGTGGAGCGCCAGTGAAAGGTGACGTTCGAGCGCGAAGCCGCCAGGGATCCCGTGGAGCCCCGCGCTCGCATGGAGGCCCGGGCGGTACACCACCGCATCATCAACGATGAACATGGCACGCCGTAGTTCACGCGGGCAAGCTAGAACATCACGGCAGCAAGGATATTGCTCCGCAACCTTCCGATCCCAGATGCTCCCGACGGCAAGCTCGCTCACAATGAACTGAAGACCCTTCTGGATCGGGCCGTGGAACAACAGGCCGAGAGCTCCGCATCGCGGAGGCGCGGGCTCAACGCTAGCCACCCAACCGACATGGCTCCTAACGACCGCGAGGGTTCAGTCCATCCGGATCCCGCACCGGCCGAACACCGGCGTCCCACCGTGCACGCTCGCGTAGGCGAAAAGCACGATGTGCGCGACATGCTCAACGCGCGCAAGCACGCCAAGCAGGACGGCGCAAGCCGAGGATACCATGTCCGACGTGGCGGCTGATATGACAGCAATGAAGACCGTCCTCCCACGCCGGAGCCACCGGGCCCCTAGGCGTTCATTCGCCACATCCGGTGTGCGCCGTTCCCACACCCTTTTCGACAACCAACCAACGTCATCCGGTACTCCGGGGAAACAAACCCCGGGCTCTGGCTCGACGACTACCGCCTCGCCTGTCAGGCTCGACGACTTCGTCATCCGCAACTTACCCCTTCATCTTTCGAACTCAACCCACACGTGGCTCGAGCATCTGCCACCCAACACCATCGATGGGTGGGAGTCTCTGCGACAGGCCTTTGTCGGGAATTTCCAAGGCACCTACACGCACCCAGGCAACCCCTGGGACCTCTGCAGCTGCAGACAGAAGGCGGATGAGTCCCTTCGAGAGTACATTTGTCGCTTCTCTCAGCAGTGCAAAAGGCACCCAACGGTGGCCGACACAGACGTGGTCGGGGCCTTCCTCGCAGGCACAACCTGCAAAAAGCTGGTCCACGAGCTGGGCTGCAGCAACCCTCGCACCACTGAACGAGTCCTCGACATCACCACGAGCTACGCGTTGGGAGAAGAGGCGGTCGGCGCAATATTCCACCCCGACAAGGGAAAGGGCAAGGAAGTCGAGACCGCCGGCAAAGGCGGCTCGAACCGTGCCCAGAATAGGAACAAGAAGAAGGGTAAGCCGCAGCGTGGCGGCGGCAACAACCTTGTCGCGGCGGCAGACCACAAGCCTCCCCATCCCCAGGGCGGGAAGATGGTGGGCAAGTTCGACGACATACTCACAAAGCCGTGCCCGTATCACAATGGACCGGTCAAGCACACTCTCCAGCAGTGTGACATGATGGCCAGGTACTTCAAGGCTGTCCCTGACAAGGATGAGACGAAGGAATCAGAAGGCCAGGACGGGGACGGGGGTCGCGAAGACTACTACCCCCACGTCAACAAGTGCCTCATGATCTTTGGAGGTCTAGAGGCCTATAGCTGCAAGCGCTGACAGAAGAAGGAGCGGCGTGAGGTCTTCGCAGTCGCCTCGACAACTCCGGCCTTTCTCGACTGGTCGGAGCCCGACATCATGTTCGGCCGAGATGACCATCCGAGCCACATTCCCCACCCGGGTCGTTATCCACTCGTCATGGACCCGATCATAGGGAGCGTGCGCTTCACCAAAGTACTAATGGATGGGGGCAGCAACCTCAACATCATGTACTACAATGCCTTGGAGGCCCTCGGTCTACGTAGGGAGAAGCTTCGATCCTCGGGGGCTCCCTTTCAGGGAATCATCCCCGAGAGACAAACGGTACCCCTGGGCAGATCGTCCTGCTCGTCACGTTCGGGGAGCCGGACAACTTCCGGACCGAGTATCTCACCTTCGAGGTCGTGGCCTACCGAGGGACTTACCACGCAGTGTTGGGGAGGCCGTGCTGCGCAAAGTTCATGACCGTTCCCAACTACACCTACCTCAAGCTCAAGATTCCGGGGCCGCACGGCATCATCACAGTCTCCTCCCATGTCAAGGTGGCGTACCAGTGTGAGGTGGATTGCTGCGAGAACGCCATGGCCAAGGTGCGCAGTGAGGAGTTGGTGGCAGCGATCGAAGCTGCTGACAAGATGGACGTAGACCCCTAGAGCGCGAGGAGCTCGGACGCCCATGGCACCAACAGCTATCTCACTTTTCTACTATTTTCTAGTATATCTATCACTATGTACATATGCATGTAATTTTTTCTTAAAGAGCAAAAAGTTCGAGGAATAAAAATGTAGGAACTCTCGGACCGACCACTTAGCAAGGTGCACTCTCAGCGCGCGCCAGAACACACCTTGCTCGGGGGCTGGGAAGGGGGTAACCCCCTGTCTTTCACTTCAAAAACGTTTTCGCTCAAAACCGCTTTGCCGAACCCGCTAGGCGAAAAGCCCGATCTCCCCCACCGAGAGAAGAAATCTCGCCGTACCGTGCCGAAGGGCCACGAAGTACTTTGGCTCCCCGGAACCAAGTATCTCCACCCAACCTCACACCCGAGCAGATCAAAACTCCTCCCAGGGAAAATCGGGCAAGTAGCCCAGGCAAATGCAAAAGCCCAAACAAACTTAAAATAAGCTCACCAACGAGCTATCAAAGTCGTCCAAAGCCCCCCTGGGGGCACATCACAAGATAACCTAGATTGTTTGTTACAAGGGCCCTCGGCCCTGATCTCTGACCACACAGGGTCACTCCTCCGGCGGCGGGAACACATCATCGTCAAGCTTGGCGGCCAGGATCGCTGCAGGCTCCTCCGCATCGGCCTCGATCTGGTCGAGCAGGTCCTCTGGGGCATCTGGGGGTACCCTTCGCTGATGAGCGCATGAGTCACCGCGTCGTAGAGGCAGGTGGCGATGTCAATCATATGATGGACCCCGATACGCAGGGCCTCCCGGATCCGCGGTTGGCCCCGCTCCCAGAGCAGGCCAACGCGGGTCCTGGCCGCTGTCGGACCACCCTCGATGGCCACCACGCCAAAGAGATCACACGCCCCGTGCACGGCCTCCCGCAACGCCTGTGCCTCCTGTGCACCGGCCTGCAACGCTGAAACAACAAAAAAGGGGATCTCAACCTCTGAATAGACGGCTCACAACGCCAAGGCAAATGAGCAAACGAAGGAAACATACCTGCGTTCTCCCCCGCTGGACCTCGACCGTCGCACAAAGCTGTGAGATGACCGCAGTCAGCTCATCGATCCGGGCGGAGAACTCCAGAATCCTCTGGTCGGCATCAGCATTGAGCTCGCGCACCCGGTTGGACAGATCCTTGAGGCGGGACACGGCGTCGTCGTGCTCTCGACCGTTGGTGTCGCGCTGACGCCGCATGGTGTTATGCTCCTCCTCCACGGAGTCCATCGCCGAGATAGCTCGGCATCGTCCCTCGGCTTTGGCGTTGCGCTCGGCCGTCAAGCACCCCACCTCAACCTGATGCGCTGAGCGTTCATCCGCCAACATTTGGTGGACCGCCTCCGCGTTGGCACGACCTGCGTTCCGCTCTTGCTCGACCCGCGCGACGTTGCTGGCGGTCAGCAGCGCTAACGTCTGGGCATCCGCCGCGCTCGACTCCAAAATGCCAAGCTGCTCCTCCAGCTCCACCACGCGACGACGAGCCACGACAAGGTCCTCCGCCACGACGGCTCCCCCGACGGACATCCACGACCGAGGAGCCCACCGGCTGGCCTCGCGATGGAGGAATTCCGACTTCTCGACGCTCGTCGCCATTAGGATCTACACAAAGAGAGGCGTTAGGAGCTCGACAGGTAGGAACAAACAACATTCACGAACAAAACATCCTCTCACATTGCCATGATGCGAGAAATCCTCGTAGAACGACGCGACGGCCCTCTGGATCCGCTCCACGTCCCGTGCGATGCGGAGGCCAAGCTCCTGACGGGCACCCGCCACCCGATTCCAATGGTGAAGCTCGCGCCAGTCATCCAACCTGAACACGGGGGACCCCAGATTCCCTTGATCAGCTCAGATGAGCTGGTCTTCGCCCCCGAAGGAGCCACGATCAGGACTGAGATAGCACAAGGTCCCTGGGGCCTCTTCTCTCCTAGCCTCAGCTGTCTCGCCTGGGCTGAGAGAGGATGGCTTTCGATGCCCGGGCGGCTGCTACCTCCCCTTCGGTGAAGGAATGAGGACCCGCGGTGACCCGGGCCGGCATGTGGGGAGGAAGGGGGCTGCTCAGGGGCTCCTCCTCACTCGCACCAGCCACCCTGACCTCAGGCGGGACGGTCGCGATACCCGCAGCCACATCCACCTAGTCGGCGTCGCTCCCATCAACTATCCCCGTCGTGGCCGCAGCCGCCGCCGCCGCGTCTCCCATCATCTCGGCCGGCGGGATCCCCTCGGCGCCTGCGGCAGTGGGGTCGCCGAAGCCGCCTTGCTCCCCGGAGTCATCGACGACTACCACGACCGGGGGAGTAGGCGGTGTGATAGCCCCAGCGCCGGCGTACGTGGAAGAAGGTGACGTCTCTCCGACGACGGCGGTGTTGGTTGGGGTTGGCCCGGCTCTGACCTCGGCGGCGTTCGCCAGATCAACAAACGGGGAGGCGCCGATCTGTCCCTCGTTGGCGAACGCCACCCCCCGGCGCAGTCTCTTCCATCCCGCATACGCAGAGCCACCGGCGGTGCTGAAACATTTGTTACGATCATTACCAGTCACGGGCAACCTCTCCCCTGCCGATAGGGCAGAGGATGGCATCGAGCGTAACAAACTCACCCGTGGGAGAAGATGCGTTTCCGCTTCGGCTCCACCCCGCTGCGGCCGCTGGCCCCCGAACTCCCGCTCTGTTCGACCCCTTCGGATAGGGTAGAACGGGGAGTAACCGGGACGTCTCCAACGACGCCACTCTCGGAACCCCCTGGGGTCAGGTGAGCACCGAGCGTCCTAACCGGGAGCGCCTCCGTCGTCGGCGCAACCCCCGCGGAGTAACGCAACGTTCCGGTCGCCGGCGAATCCGACATCATCTCAGGTTGAGGACGCCCGTCCTCGGCGTCACCATCGTCATTGTCACCATCCCCACTGAGACCACCGCTTCCTTCGTCCGACTCGGTGGGGGACTCTTCCTCCGCTTCCCTAGCGCGACGCTGTCTGGCCCGCCGCTGCCAGCTCCGTGCGCCTCAGTGCCCTTTCGGCTTTCCTCCTCCCCTCGACCGCACCCGCTCGCTGCCGCGCGTTCCGTTCCCTGTTCGCCAACTGCTGTGCCGGCAGAATGGGAAGGGGGGCGGCCACGTGACGCACCGACGAGCGGAGTCCCTGCGGGGAAAATACCGAAGATCCGCAGGATGTTACCGGCAAAAGAAGATAACGTAAAAGAGAAAACAAACACCACACCATCTGCACTTACAAAATCGACGGACGCAGGATCTGGGCGCATCGGAGGATAGCGCCCGATGTCGTCAGGGGTAAACGTGTTCCCCAGCATACCCCGCATAATGGACATTGTGTGGTCGAGACTCAGCTCTTCGGCCGCCATGGCGGTCCCCTCACACGACGCTCTAGGTACCATGTAGTTCAGCGGGCGTGCCCGCACCATGAGCAGAAGGACCCGGCGCTGAAGGAACTGAGCGACGATCCCCGCTAGGTTCAGCCCATGGTCCCGGAGCAGAGACAGGTTTCGGAGGTGGGGTGGTATCCTCGCTAGCTCGTGCGAGGTGGGTCCATGATGCCAGCTGTGGAGCTCCTCCCCGAAATGTTGACCTGTGAAAACCGGGAGCGGCGCCTTGGGGTGGTTCCGGATATAGAACCACTGCGAGTGCCACCCCTGGTTGGACGAAGTAGCTCGCGTTGACATATAGGACATGCACCCCGCGCAAGACGCCACCGACCTCGCGCCTCCGGAGTTGGCAAGAAACACCGTCGCCTTGAAGAAGTGCTTCCACAACACGAAGTCCGACTCCACTCCCAGCATTCCCTCCGACATGGCCATGAAGGCCGCGAGCTGAAGGATAGAGTTGGGGTTAAGGTTATGGAGTTCGACCCCGTAATGGTTAAGGATCCCGCGAAGAAAGCGAGTCGGTGGGGTCCCAAACCCGTGCTCGTGGAACGGGAGAAAGGAGACCACATACCCCTCAGGCGGTTCTGGGACGTCGGCACCGGTGGGGACGATCCACTCGGCAACATCGCCGGCGGAGAACTCGGGGCGCAGTAGCCCCGCTCGCACCAGCTCAAGTACCCGCTCACACCCGAGCGAGCACCGCCCCCAACTCCTCGAGAGATGATCTCCGGCCATGAGGGGGGTTCACTTGGGGGACAGTCCGCGGTACGACGGAAGGCGTGGCTAGGGCGTAAGCACGACGGCGCAAACCCTAGGAGCAAGGGGATACGACGCGAACGATAGCAGGACGCGGAGAAGGCAAACAGCACGAGCGCAGGAGGGATGACGCGACACGTGGGTATTAGTAGGGACCCGGAAGGCGGGGCGTCGCCTCATCAGTCCTCCACACCACGCCGAGACCCCACTACCCGGGTCGCATTAAACACTACCGCTCGGCTACCTCGCCTCTACTGTTCGCGGGAATATCGGGAACTGCACGCGCTGCGGCAGGGAACAGACACCACTCGCTTTTCCCTCGTTCCGACTTGCATCCTGTATCCATCATCATTGCAGGATCTACCCCGGGCTCACCACGCCGTGCGCATAGATTTTTTCCTCACGCGTCCCTAGCCAAGGGAACACACCTCCCGAGCGCGAGCGCGCCTCGGAAGAGCCCCCGACTCATCCGAACCCGGTCGACTCACGCAAAAGTCAGAGGGACACACACATACGTGGCGGAACAAGCGGCAACGGCCCATAGGCCCAGGTAAGCCAAAAGGGACAGGGGCTATAGACGCCCCGACGACCCATATGGTCCAGAGATACGGAGGCCAACCCAGCGGGGTTCGAAATGGCCGTCTCAGGACAACAGAGCGAGGGGCGAATAGGGAATGGACACACTAGTGGTCATCAGCCTGGCAATCGGATGCTAAGGTCATTCCCAGATTTCGTATTTGAGTCCGTCTTTACGGATGATTGGTTCATGGTATTCCTACCGAAGGAAGGCAGCAGGACCCCGGGACCCATCGAACGGACCCGGCTACTAGATGAAACCGATTTGGGGTGAGCCACGACATGGGCCACAAGCCAGAACCCCAACGAACGGGAACCGAGCACCCCACTCAGATTTGCCCGATAGTAACTCGACGAGCGGCCATGGTTCGTCCGTTTCGAGGATAGCATGGTTCGGCTCATATTCCCCCTTCTCGTGGAGGGATGCGTGGGGAACGAACAAAAAAGACGACATAGAACCGAGACAATTTTCTTTACACCGAGTAAGGACTCGTGGGCTGGCGTCGCACCACGGGGCAAGCCTCAAACGTCAGAGGTCCGCACAGGTAAACACATACACCTTTTTCATTTCAGATCCACAGATATATTGATCTTTGCAGGGGTTACAAGCTCTCTAAGAGCCGACAGAGGGATAAGCCTAATCATCAGACACCAAAAAACACGAGAACGTTTACAAGGTGGACTGAAGGGAAATCCCGGGCCGATAGGCCAAAAAACTAAGGAAATCCCTCCGACGACATTAGTTATCACTCCACCAACCGACGCTGCCGCATATCAAGGTCAGGTAACCCAGCCGTGGGGCTCGGGGGACATCTGCCTGATACACCAGATCGCGTCATATGGCGGCGTCACGACCCATGGGCCAACTTGATCAGGCGTGCTACGACTGTGGAGAACAGCTGTCGCCTCGCCTTCAAGAAGCCCTGGCCGCGTTCCTTCTCCAGAGTCGGCGGGGCGCTTTACAGCTAAGTCTCCCCGGCTGCCCCGCGATCAAGGACACCACCGGCAGGCAGCCCCGAGCCCGCCAATCTCGTCGATGGTGACATCGTCGTCAACCAACAGCCAAGGATGAGCCAGCTCCCGGAGTCACGCAGGCGAACTTCTGAAACGTTTCCCGTGGACACATCCTCGACTACCCTCCGGTGAGGGACAGCACGCCATCAGCACCCTCGGGGCAAGGAGGAGGAGCCATTCCGCAAAAGGGGATGGATCCTACGCCCTTCACCCTAGGGAGCGATTCGTGCAGGGGGTGGTCACAACCCCCCGCTCCACTAGTGATTAGGATAAGGGAAAGCTATGCACATCTCGCGGAGCTTCCTCTCAATCCTGCCACTGAGCAAAAAGGGACATGATCACCCACAACGCAAAACTTCCTCTGAATCCAGTGCAACTCTCAAAAGGCCGCCCGCCAGGGCGGCTCAAGGGACTCTCCAACGAGACCTCAGAGGAAAAATATAGGGCAAGCCATACTGTGTGTATCTGAATCTCCCCTCGGGCGGTCGCCCCTATTTTTAGCCCGCCAGGGCACTCACACGACAGCAGGCCCGTGAGGCTACAACAACTCCTCCCAACCACGCCGCACTATGCGACAACACCCACTTCGAGAGGGTGCAGCAAGGCTATAAATAGCCAAGCAGACGGGTGGCTCAGGGCGTGCCGTTCGGAGTCTTAAACCACAGAGTAAGCAGTGCTCTGGCACCGCTCCTCGAACGGGGAAGACACGGCACGCCCACTTTTGGGCTATGGGGGGGGGAGGGGCGTAGTTAGACCCCGAAGTCTGAAAAACATATCTTCAACCGGTCAATCGTCCGTATAGGCCGAAAGACAGCACGACGCAGTACCGACTTGTCATCTCAAGGCACGTCAGTCCGAGGCCAACAGTGCAACCCGCGGCAGGGCTGGTGTGCAACCAGAGCTCTGGCTCTGACGTGCGGAGCGGACCACTCCTTTCCCGCCTCACGAGGGAGGCGAAGGGTCAAGCACTGTGCAAGGTTTCCGAATAAGCCCTTAGGAGGAAATTCCCCCCTAAGGCCTCGGGGGCTACACCTGGCGGGTACGCTCGCGCGCACCCACTGGAATCCAAAGATCTAAGCAAACCACCATAAGCGCTCTCGCAAGCCTCCGATGTAGTCCTTCACTACATCGAAGGCTCGGTGGCTACTGTCGGATACCTAGAAATAGGGTACCCAATTTACGAGACTCCACAAAAATAAAATCAACCCATGGGGGCTCTTCCGCCTCGCCCGAGCCGAGGTGGCATCATCCGTGACGTCATCAACCCTCGGAGGCTCTTCCGCCTCGTCCGAGCCAGGGAGACGTCACCAGTGATGTCATCAACCCTCGGGGGCTCTTCCGCCTCGTCCGAGCCAGGGAGACGTCACCCATGATGTCCCTCTCCTTCAGAGATCTCGCCGCCATATACCCTAGTCCATATAATCAAAAGGTCCACAGTACCCTCCGTCCTCAGGGATGGGGTTCAGGGCATGAGTCGCCCTGCCAACCCTTGTTCACCCTGCGGTACAAGGTCCTGTGCTGCCTAACCGGCGACTTTTGCACACACACCCGTGCCATGCCTCCAACGGACACTTCAACAGGGAGTAGGGCGCCATCAGCCCTGTATGACGGAACGCGGGGGTGCCCGGTCCTATGCGACCAGCCCCAGCCCATGCCCAGGTAAGGGAACAGTGGAGTTCCCGGTCACAACACGCATGGCTACAACGCGACAAGGACGAACAGGACCCGGACATGTGTCTACTGGCGCAATCTTCCTCAAGAAGGAAGACAGAATGAGGACAAAGCTCCCCCTCGGCAGAAGCCCAAGTCGGGCCCACGTTCACTCCTCCTCTCTCTACTGTACTCCTCCATCTCTCCCTACGTATAAAGGGAGAGAATGGACTCCCAATCTTGCTCTCTCGACATCCCAACGTTCATTCACACACACTCAAACTCGCACACACGCGAGCAGACACCAGAACCAAGAACCTGGGAAAGCGCTTCCCTCTCCCACCAAAGCTTGTAGCTCCCCTCTACGAGCTTGCCACGCTCGGTAATACGACCCCGCAACACACTGGACGTAGGGTGTTCGTGCCTGAACTAGTATAAACCTCTGTGTTCTCCTAGCGTAACCATCCGATCTCCGACACGCTTAGAAAATTACTCGTTGGCAGTCTAGACCCCGCCATTTTAGACACTGACAAATACCCTCTGTATATGTTGCTGTCTTGGTGGATTGAGTTGTCAAAGAGTTCATCAATGTGCAGCTTGACATTGAGGGAGGTGATGGGGAGAAGACGATAGGAGAAGCGGAGAAGACATTCGTTTGCTGGCGGAAGCGCTACATCATCATTCCTAGGGTATCGCCCAGTCCTTCGGCGCATCCTCCTCAGCCTAACCCTAGGTACGGATTAATCATATCTCGTTTTACATCACTAGCCCTAACAAATTTCTATTGCATTACTAACTTGTTTAATCACATATAACTCGTTGTTTTGTCACGGCAGGCACTCCCCCACACTAAGCCCAATAATAAATTCACCAAGTGGCCATAGTGTTGCGGGCAATGACGGACCACTGGGAGACACGGCTACATCTCCCTCTCCTCCACCGCCCGCTCCATTGCCTCCACCACAGTCACAAGCGAAGGCTTCAGGTCGGCCTCGCCGGAGCCGAAGAGGAAGAGAGTTGTCATTCACAAAAAATTATCACGGCGAACACGGAGGAGGTTGCGCCACTCTCAAAGGTGAAAGATTTCTTCAAGAAGTGCCAGGACAATAAAGTGAAGAAGGACGAGTCTCCATACTTGTTGCTCAGACCAGCAGATCTCAGGAAAGCGATGCAGGAGAGGGAGAAAAAGAGACGTGAATCTCTTAAGCCTCCACCACTCTCGGACTATGAGCGCACAATGTCCAAGTCCATTGAAGCGGAGGCAAAAAAGAAGAAAGCAGGCAAAGATGTCCCATAGCTAGGGGAACAATCGCAGTAATCAGTGCCCCCAGGGATCCATGAATATGGATCAAACGCGGTCCTGTCCGAATACCTGCCTCCAGATATCGATTTATCAGCACTCGAAGATTTTCTCCAAGGTACGGGTGTACATGTTTCCGAAGTGCTCAACGAAGAAACCTACCTGAAAGCCACGGTAGTCGATGAGTGGAAAAGGAAATATGTTTTTGGAAGGAGTCTATACAATCCTGCGGCACTCAATGAACTTGACACGCAAATCTACAAGCTAAACAAGTGGTACATGGAGGCGTGCAAGAGTGCTGAGCCAGACGTCAATGATAATATTTGTGTCAGGATTAGACAACACAATTACTTCCATGGCGATGACATTATGTATGTCCAGTTCACTGAGTTACATCCGCTATGCCACATGAACGATTTGGACAAATCCCTCGTCAGTTGGTATTGTCTGTAAGTGAATCATTTTTAGTAATCTCATGGTGTAGCATAATATACATATATAAGTAACATGTATTTTTTTGCAGAGACATTATGAGAGACCTTAGACTTATCAAGGAAAAGACGACTGGTTTTATAGATCCAAACATTATATTCAAGGACCCAAAGACTCCCTACGCCAAATGGAAAGAGCAAATGGAGAGGAATCTTGGGAGGTTTTTGATCAACCAAAAGGAAAAGAAATATATACTCTTCCCATACAACATAGGGTGAGTGTGCACATTTTAGTTTACTTACTCAATTCAGCATATATATATATATATATTGACTATCCATAAACAATTGCAGCTATCACTAGATACTCATAGTCTTCGTTATCCCTAAAAGTACAGTGTTGGTCTATGCCTCATTGCAAAAAAACTTAATGATTATAGAGATATGATCGACATTATCAAGGGGTAACTTGAATCTTTAGATATTATTGATTCCTGCTCTTTATACTCTGCAATAGTAAACAAACAAACAATTATTGGGCAGGGTTTGGTCTTGGTACGTTGAGAAGCACCGGCCAGAGCTGAAAGCGCCACTTCCAGATCCTATCGTTCTATAGTGGGTACTAAAGCAGCCGCAAGGAACCAACACTTGCGCATTCTACATCTGTGAGTACCTCACGCATTTTGCAAAAAAGACTCCTATTGAGAAACAACGGGTACGTCATTTGTATATAACAAAATAGTTTCACTATTTATTAGTTGCTATTAAATAAATCTTATGTATATTAATGTATTTTGCCTTTATTGCAAATTGAAGGAGCTATGGTTGAAGGAGCAAGTGATGGAACTGGTCAAGATCAAAGCACATCAAGAAAGAATTGTAGGATTTCTGATGGACCAAGTCATCAATCCCAAGGGAGACTACCACTACAACCCCGCAGAACGACTAGTGCCTAACATGGATGAAGATCTGTATGACATTTGAGTCGCAGGGTCTATGAATTAGTGTTCTAACATGTCTGTGTATAATGCTCAAATAATATGAAGATCTGTATAATGCTCGAATAATATATATAGCTTTAAGTTTCATTTTGTGTAATGCTTGAACTAAATCTATGTTCGCGTATACATAGATTAGTAGCGGAGAATACGTATTTAGAAACCTAATTGAAACCTAAAACCAAAACAAATAAGAAACTAAAATGGAAAAGAAAAGAAAAGGAAAAAAGAAATAGAACCTACCAACCAGGACTATAAGGGCTAGCCGGGTGGCCCAGCCCGGCCTCCCTTTTAGTCCCGGTTGGGGTTGACCTTTAGTCCCGGGCCAACGAACCGGGAGTAAAGGGGGGCCTTTAGTTCTGGATGGCCCGTCCCGGGTCATGGCCCGGGACTAAAGGCCATTTTGGCCCGGGACTAAAGCCGGTTTGTGTAGTAGTGGAAGATACCACAATCTCTCTGCATCAAGAACATCATTTAACATTTTACAAGGCAAGTACATGTGCATACAAACAGACTTGATCACGATTTGTAAGTGGCCAATGAAAAGATTGAGTAATTGGAGACCACCCAACTTGCCACTACCACCAAGCTTATAGGATTTGAGGCATACATTACTGCTCTTTTGAAGCATTTTGATGACTTCCACATGAAAGAAAAAGATCAACATAATAAAGATAATAAGGACGAAGAGTTAGTCAAAGATAATTATGATGATTATTATACTGTTGATATAGAACATAATGATCATGGCACTCGTACAAGTATGGGTGGTAATTGTTGATGAGGGGTACCAAATAATAATGATGCTTTCAATAAGATTAAATTTTAAATACCTCATTTTGATGGTAAGTATGATCCTGATGCATACATTTCTTGGGAATTGTTGTTGATCAAAAGTTTGCATGTCATAAATTTCCTGAGAATACACATGTTAGGGATACTACTAGTGAGTTTACTGTCTTTGCTACTATTTAGTGTATAGAACATGACAATAAAAATCATAATAACATACTATGAAGTTGGAATGCTTTAGAATGAATCATGAAGGCTAAATTTGTTCCTTCTTACTCGTTGACGTCCTTAATGCACAATTACTACCATCAATTTATTGATAAAATATATAAATAAAGATACAAAAACATAGATGTAGGTGTTTAAACTCGCTATTTCGACAAGTTTTGGCATTCACTAGTTTCACAGGACATAGCCATGAAAACATCTGAAAGTGCACCATTCGAGACACTTATTTGAAGCAAAATAAGAGAAAGACTACAAGACTTCGTATTCTGGGAGCAAAACCAATCACATTGAGGCCTAGGTCCATTGCACAACCGACCAAAGGAGGTCGATGCGGGGAGATGCCACCTAGGGTGTGGGTGCACCTAGGGTGTGACCACACACCCCCTTGCCGCCTTTGGGCCCATCTTTCTCCAGTCGGCTGTATGGCGGTTCCTAAGGTCAATTCCATATGTATCATGGGAAATATCCTCCATTCCACCGACCTTAAAGGACTATTTAGACAAGGGAGAAGCTCCACCAATTCATCAACTTTGATATTGAATCAATACACTAGAGAAGACGAAGTAGAGCCTTATTCATATATTTAGCTTCTAGCTATTAGAATAGGAAGTCCAAAAGAGAAGAGTCTAGAGAAGTACCGGAGTTGTTAACTACCACCTCTAGCTTAGCAGAATGATCATCGAAGCTCTAGGACTCGCTTGTACCTCTACATTTGCCTTGCTAATTAAAGTAAATGTTTGTGTTATCTTTGGTATTTCTTAAATAAGTTATATTTATGCATTATTTATTTGCGAGATCAATGTTCATCCTAGAGACGTTTATTCTAGTAAGAGGACTCCTGATAATAACAGAAATTCCTGGCCATCGCTAGAATAGTAACTTGTAGCATAAACATGGTGTCTAAGCTATAAGTTACCTTCGTTTGCCTTGTTCTCCATGATTGAGGGGTAGATAGCAAGTGCTGATAACCTATTCATCCTTAGTAATCCCCCACATTCGTGTTTAGCATAGAGCTATAGGTCAGTATCGCTTGGTTGACCAAGTGTGCTCCGGTGCCCAAAGTAACTCTATGGTGTCAAATCTATTTTTGTTTAGGAACCTAAACCTTAAATAACCTTGCTATCCTAGTTATCATTCTTCTTTTTGTTAGGAGGATTAGCAAAAGAGAATTAATACACTTTTATTCCTTGAGAAATCGATACCCTTAATACCACCGGATGAAGTGCTACAACGGTATATCCATGCGCTTGTGGACTTGTCCTACATATGTTAAGACATACCAATGTTGTCGCTACAAAAGACCTATTTTTATACCATCAAAACAGCGTCAACAGGCTCGGTTTGGAAGGAAGAATAACAAATCATGAACATAATCATATCAAATAACTAGTTCCATATGTCCCTTGAGTATATTTATGCAGGTAATGACAAATGGGGACATTGGGAGCCTGTGGGACCCACATACGGGGTCGGCCGACCCCACTAAGGGCTCACCAGGGGCTCCCATCTACCTAGGATCTAAGTGACACCTCCCAGAGTGAAGATCCACCCTTGGATCCACTCTGTGCTTTCTCTTAACGGCTCAAGATCAAAGCACATGGATCCATGGGCCAACTAGGAACAAAATTACCATGACACTTCCGGAGGATGTCAATGATATTTTGGCCATGCCGCACACAAAAGGAGGAGGCTAGAAACCTCAACTCTAGGTCGGCCGACGTGGAGTGTGGGCCTAGAGGCCACCCACAGGCTCCCTGACCTGTGGGGACACCTTCTAGAAGGAAGGGGAGGTCCCTACCTGCCATAGGCAGGTCGACCGACTTGGTCTATGTGGCCAAAGGCCTCCCCGAGTTCTCCACCGCCTTCCTGCATGCCTCCTTGCAGAGAATTGATCTCCACCCTTGCTCAATGGTGGTTGCAAGGACGGTTTGATCCAAGGGAGGACAACGAAGATGGCGCGGATCACTAACATGGCGATGGAGTGGCCCCCACTCCATCAGATCTCCACTATTAATAAAGGGTCACACCCCCTCTCATATCATGAAGAAGAAGATTCAAGGCTCAAGATTAGTGTAGTCCACTCTATAGTAGTGTAGTCCAGTGTGGGAGTTAGAGTCGAGTCGTGCTTTCCTTGAAGTCTCTGTAGTCGTCTTCTAGAGAGTCTGGTATAGCTCTTGTACCTTTCCCTTTATAGTAAGACTGGTTCATTTATCAATATATCCTTTGTTTACTTTACTTATCTTATGCAATAGTATACTTGTTATATATTTGTTGTGTCTTGTCTTAGTCTATATAGTTGTTAAAGTGTCGATTGTTATCCTGTGATTCCACATTTGGGTACGATCAACGCCTTTTATAGGGTGCTCTAGTTGGCATTTGAACTCTTAATTATAGTAGTAATATAGGGTGTAAGCGTGGTGCTTATACACTAGATTACCTTTGGTTGCCGCGTGTTGCACGGTTTGAGCGGATGCCAACAGGAAGTCACAGCCCTGTCTGTGTCTTTGATCCCCGCCACGTGTTGTAGGCACGTTCTTAAAAGATAAGGCTCCCGTAAAATAGTGGCCACTTAGGATAGGGGTTTTGTCCTCCTATTGTTTATCTGCTGCCTAGTACTTTCAGGATGTGTGGATGCAGTCTATAATATATCATTTTTGTGTCTAAGTTAAGTCATAGGAGTAAAGTATGGATCATAGGAGTCATATACTCATTCGTTGTCCTCCCACCTAGCTATACTAGTTATCTTTAATTTATCTTGCTTTATCTCTCTTCATCACCTTCCTATACACATATATATCGTTTACCCCCTATTGCTAGTTGATAGCTAAGTTGGGGTAACTATAAAGATCTATTCTCTATTAAACTTTCCTAGATATCGCTTTCCCTTGGGCTAAATATAAATAACGATACCTTGGAATACTCCCGGGTGAAGTCCTACATCGGTATATTTTGTGCGCTTGCGGAATTATCCAATAGACATAATAAATACCCCTATAGGTGTTTCTGGCGCCATTGCTCAGGATTGGGGTCTAGCTCCGTTCTTGAGTGCTGACGTTTAGAAATACAAACAAGCATTTCTGGCACCGTTGCCGGGGGAAGCATCAGCCTAGGAATTTTTAATAAAGTTGAATCCGGAAGTTACCATCAAAATTAGTTATTAATAAGTGTAGGGGTTTACCCCTGTCTTTGTTTCCTTTATTGTGAAGCAAGGCAGTGTATGAGAGATTTCCAATTGCCGAGTAATTACATTGAAGACCCTGCACAATTGTTGAGGAGATCTAGACGTCATCAGGTCCCTCCTCAGAGGTTCTTCTTGGAGTCGGACCCGTTCGAGGAAGGAGGCTCATCAGCACCACTCAAGGAATCCATGGCCCAAAAGACAATCTTTGAGTTTTTGGTTCCATCTGCTGCCAACATGGCCACTGGACCCCAAGTGAACTTGGGGGATGCCACGTTCGACCTCAAGCCTGCACTTATCAATATGGTGCAAGCCAACCCGTTATGTGGGAAGCCTCATGAGGATGCCAATGCCCATCTCCAACATTTCATGTAAGTGTGTGGTACCTTCACCATTAAGGGAGTGATGCCAGACGCCATTCGCCTTCACCTATTTCCCTTCTCATTGTTGGTAAAGGCCAAACAATGGTTCTATGCCATGAAGGACAATTTTAACACATGGGAGAGGTGCGCCAATGCTTTCCTGAAGAAGTTCTTCCCGATGGGCAAAACCAATGCTTTACGGGGGAAGATTTCAAGCTTCTAACAATAGGCGGATGAGACGATTCCCGAAGCATGAGAACTTCTATAGGAGTACATTCGTGCTTGTCCTCATCATGGGATATAAGAATGGCTCCTTATCCAAGGTTTCTACCATGGCCTGACGAGCATGGCCCGTAGTCACCTTGATGTTGCAGTCAGAGGGACATTCTTTCAACTCAATGTGAGAGATGCCAAAGACCTAATTGAAAAGATGGTCACGAACCAAGGATGGAATTAGGAGCGCCTCTAGCCCAAGAGAAGAGGCATGCACACCGTCAATGAGGTGGACATGCTCTCTACCAAGATGGACCTTCTCATGAAGAAGAGAGAAGAAAGCTCTTCAAAGGAAAGGGAAGCCATCCAACCACGTGCCACCGTAAGGGCCATTGAAGCTAACCCATGGTGCGAGCTATGTGGAGAATATGACCATTTGGGAAGCAGTTGTCCCAAAATGAAGGAGGACGTGAACTTCATTAACAACAACAACAACAATGGGTATCGGTCCCAGCAGGAAGGAGGATGGAACTCACGCCCCTTCTACCAAGGTAATCAAGGTAATAATGGTTATTCTTACAATAACCAACCTTCTTTAAGAGATCTTATGCTAGGCCAATCTAAGATTAATGATAGTATTAATAAAAAGATGATGGCTAATGACAAGATTATTGAAAACATAAATGAAAAGATGGATAGCAACTTTGCTATGAAAAACCAATTGAGTCTTAACAAGATGTTAGAAATATAGTTAGCTCAATTAGCAACATGTATTTCATCATATGAACAAGGAAAGATTCCTGGGAAACCTGAGGATCCGGTTGAAATTGTTAACTTGGTCAACACGAGGTTCGGTAAGCCTCCATTAAGATCCAATTGGGGATATCTCCTTGATTCCCCCTTCGTCATCAAGAAGGGAGATCTAGGCCAACCGACGATTGAGTGTACAATCAGAAATTAGATGTTCTACAACGCCTTCTATGACCTTGGATCAGGCATGAACATCATGTCCAAGGTAATGTATGATAAACGGTTAGAGGTCCTCTGTTTCCTGCAAATGTTCATTTGCAGATGGCAGACTAGCCAAATCCACTTCAAATTCCCAGGTTGGAAGGTAAAATGTCCATTCAATGGTTATAAAAGTAACCCATAGATGAGGACACCTAGCCCAAGAAGACACCTCTAAAAGCTCAAGTTTGGTTTTGGTTAATTGATGAAACCTATGGACTAACCCTAGTGCTAAGTGTGTTATCTATCTAGGATGATCCACCTTGACACATGAAGCTAGACGGATGACAATGGTGCATTGATCAAGTGCTTCATGGATTAAGGAAAAGAAGGAAGAGAAAAACAAAAATGGGCTCAAGGCAAAGGTATATCATAGGGACATTTTTGGTTTAGTGGTCAAGACACTATAGAGAGTGTGATCACATTTAGGATAGATAGCCGTACTATCAAGAAGGGAAAACTCGTGTCGATTGCGGTTATCATGTGCCACTAGGTTTGCATTGCATATCCATATAAAACAAACCTAAGTGACACAAACACGAACTAAAATCCAAGAAAATATATTGTAAAAGGCTAACACAGGTGAACAAGTGTTGGATCACAAGGTGTTAGCACATGAAAGCTTGGAGAAGAAAAGGCGGCTCGGTTTGGAACTTAGAAGAGCTCCGGACGCAGGTCCGGATGCTAGTGAGATGCAGTCTGGACCAATGCGTATGTGTCCGGAAGCACACCCTAAGGCTCAGCCTCGGCGCACAGGAGATCCGAACGCTGATCAGCGTCCGGACGCTGACTCTAGACTCGAGTTCGGAGCTTTGGAGCTCTCTAGACACAAAGTATTATCCGGACGCTGGGCACTGGACGCGCATCCGGAGAGTTTGGGCTCTCTTGACCCTCTTTGAGTTGGATCCGGACGCAGAAGAAATGGAGTCCGGACGCTACTATTGCTTGCGTCCGGAGGCGACACGTCAGCTCCAGAAGAAGGCACCAACGTGCAGATTCAAATGGAGGAGGGTCCGGACGTACACACAATGATCCGGACTCCCTATACAGGTTGCGTCCGGAGGCACGCAGAATTCAGTGGAAAGGGGCAAAACGGCTAGCTTGGCTTGGATGGCTATTTAAGGGGCTTGGCCGGCTCCTAGGGCTCCCCCTTGCACCTCTCATTCATTTGACATACTTGTGCTTGCTTGAGATAGCCCCCAAGTCATCACTCTTTGCTCTTGTTGCATACTTATGAGAGTTTGAGTGATCCAAGTTCTTTGATCATTGCATTGCATCTTAGTGGCACTTGGTCATCGTCATCACCGCGAAGTTTCTTGTTATTCTTGGTGTTTGCCAACACCTAGATGGCTTGGGCGATTGAGGAAGCTTCAGCGCATTTGGTGTTTGTTTACGACCGGCTTTGACGACTTGACCCACCTCGGCGGAGCGCCAAAGGGTAACTCTAGTGGATTGCTTGTGTCATTGAGTTACTCTCATTTGGGTGGATTCTTGTGGCGCTCGAGTTAGTGGGCTAGGCTTGTCATTGCCTATTAGCCACCGAATCACCATTTGAGTAGTCGACACAACGGGGATTAGCTTGGTAGCAACCAAGTGAACCTCGAGAGAAAAATCGATTGTCAACTTGTCTCCCGGCTACTCATTGGTATTTGTTGTGATTGGCTCTCTACATTGACATCCTTACTTCACAAAGCATCGGTATAACAATCACCCTCTTCCTACCATTTTATTCTTTCATATCTTGTCTAGTTAGCTTCTTTATTAGTTGTTCTTGCTAGCTTGTGTTGAGTGCCTTAGGTTCTTGCTATTGATTGTTAGGCACTTAACTAAATATAATTGCATTGGATAGGTGGCTTGTCACCCCAAGTAGAGCTAGAGCAAAAAGCTTCGCTTAAGTGTTTTCTAACCTTTGCTCTAGTGATTTGTAGAATTTTTTATTAGGTTATTAACCCCCCCTCTAGCCATCTAGGACCTTTCAAGTGGTATCAGAGCCGTGGTGACCGCTATTATCAAGGCTTAACAACCTTTAGTGTTAGTGATGGGTCAAATATCATTCAACCATGTGGGGAGCAAACCGCCAATGTTTGATGGCACCTCATTTGATTATTGGAAGAGAAAGATGAAGATGCATCTAGGCTCAATACATGAGAAGGTGTGGACCATGACCGAAAAGGACTATGTCATCCTTGATGAAGATAGTCCCACCCCTAGAGAGCAAGAGAACCGGCAATGCAACACCATGGCACTCAATGTGATCTACAATTGCATTGATTCCAAGGTGTTTGAGCAAATCAAAGATCTTGAGAAGGAAAGTGAAGTGTGGAAGAGACTTGAAGATACATATGAGGGCACTTCAACGGTAAAAAATGCCAAGTTGTACATGCTCAATGACAAACTATCTCACTTCAAGATGAAGGATGATGAATCTATCCCAGAGATGTTCCATAGGCTCCAAGTGATCATTAGTGATCTCAAGATCTTGGGGGAGAAGGTCAAGGATGAGGACTTCTCAAACTGGTTTCTTGGTTGTTTGCCCAAGAAATACAAAACCTTGAGGAAAATAATTAGGAGAGATGGTTTGGACAAAATCACTCCCAATGAAGTTCTTGGTGAGATTATGACCGAAGAGCAATACAATGAATAAAGTGAAGAAGAAGAGGTCAAGGAAGAAAAGAAAGAAAAGAAGAGCTTAGCCTTCAAAGCTTCATCATCCAAGAGCAAGGGCAAAGCAAAGAAACAAGAATCTAGTGATGATGAAGATACAAGTGATGTTGATGATGAGATGATGACCCTCTTCTTTTTCTAAATTTGGCAAATCTAGAAAAAGAAGAGACAGCTTCAAGGGAAAAGAATATGAGAAGAGATGCTACAAGTGCAAGAGCACAGGTCACATGATTGTGGATTGTCCCAATTATAGTGATGATGTTGAGAAGAAGAAGAACAAGCATGACAAGAAGGAGAAGAAGCTATCATTCACCAAGAAGAAGAAGGGTGAATCATATATGGTGACTTGGGATAGTAGTGACTCTTCCGATGATGACTCTAGTGATGATGAGAGGAAGAAGTCCAAGAAGAAGGCATTGGCTAGCATTGCTATCAACAACAAGCCATCCATCTTTGACACTCCATCATGCTTCATGGCTAAGCCAACTAAGGTACAATCTCATGATGATAGTGATAGTGATGATGATAGTAGTGATGATGATGAGGACTCCAAGGAAGAGCTAGTAGATATGATGAAGCAAACTTATGCTTGCTTTGAGACAAAGAGGAATGAGTGCAAAGAATTGAACAAGAAGCTCAAAGCTCTTGAACAATCATTTGATGAGCTCAATGGCTCTCATGAGAGGCTAATGGAAGCCCATGAGAAGCTTGAGAGGACTCACTACAAGATTGAAAAGGATCACTCCTCCCTCCTTGAACAAAACAAGGATAAAGTTGTTGCATCATGTGATATTGGAGTCACTTGTGATATACTTGATGAATCATTCTTTACTCCTATCATTGTCACCCCAACCGACACTAGCACTTCCACTTGCACATCTACTAGTGATATCTCAAAGGATGATGCTACACTAGTGATTGAAAATGAAAAATTGAAAAATGATGTTAATGAACTCACTCATGCTTTGGGTAAGGCATATGGTGGAGATGCCTGCTTGCTAAAGTGCTTGGGTAGCCAAAGATTCTCCCTTTGCAAAGAGGGTTTGGGATATACCCCCAAGAAGGGCAAGTTGGCCTTTGTAACTCCAAAGCCTAGCTTTGTGAGAAGCAATGGTCGGTTTTGCAACAAATGCAAGCAAGTGGGGGCATGTTGACCAATATTGCAAACTTAACATGAGCCAAACCAAGTTTGCTAAAGCTACCTCTATGCACTTTGATTCTTGTTATATTCTTATCAAAAGTGCTAAAGGTATCATGGCTAAGTATGTTGGCACACTATTGGCCCAAAGAAGAAGACAATTTGGGTGCCAAAATCCTTGGTCACTAACTTTGGAGGACCCAAACAAGTATGGGTACCTAAGAAAAACTAATTTGTTTTGTAGGTAAATTACAAATCCGAAGGAAGGCATTGGGTGCTTGATAGTGAGTACACTCAACACATGACCGGGGAGTCTAGAATGTTCAAATCAATCAACTCAAACACCAATGATGGCATTGATAGTATTACATTTGGTGATAATGGCAAAGGCAAGGTCAAGGGTCTTGGTAAGATTGCAATATCCAATGACTTGAGAATATCAAATGTCTTGCTAGTTGAGAGCTTGAACTTCAATTTGCTATCTGTGGCTCAATTGTGTGATCTTGGATTCAAATGCATATTTGGAGTAGATGATGTTGAGATCATTAGTGTAGATGGTTCAAACTTGATCTTCAAAGGCTTTAGATATGAGAACCTCTACCTAGTTGATTTCAATGCTAGTGAGTCTCAATTGTCAACTTGCTTGCTCACTAAATCAAGTATGGGTTGGTTATGACATAGAAGGCTTGGTCATGTTGGGATGAAGCAATTGAATAGATTGATCAAACATGAATTACTAAGAGGCTTGAAAGATGTTGTGTTTGATAAGGACAAACCTTGTAGCTCTTGTCAAGCCGACAAACAAGTTGGTAACACCCATCCAAAGAAGAGCATGATGAACACTAGTAGAGCATTTGAGTTGTTGCACATGGATCTATTTGGTCCAACAACATACACTAGTATTGAAGGCAACAAGTATGGATTTGTGATAGTGGATGATCTTACAAGATACACTTTAGTATTTTTTCTCAATGACAAGAGTGATGCATTTGCCTCCTTCAAATCTTTTGTCAAGAGATATCACAATGAGTTTGAAACTACCATCAAGAAAGTGAGAAGTGACAATGGAAGTGAATTCAAGAATACAAGAGTTGAAGAGCTATGTGATGAATTGGGAATCAAACATCAACTCTCGGCCAAGTATACTCCACAATCAAATGGCCTTGTTGAGAGGAAGAATAGAACATTGATTGATATGGCAAGGTCTATGCTTAGTGAGTACAATGTGAGTCAATCCTTTTGGGCCAAAGCTATCAACACCGCTTGCTACTCTAGCAACCGGTTGTATTGTCACCCATTGATGGAGAAGACACCATATGAGCTATTAAATGGAAGAAAGCCCAACATTGCATATTTTAGAGTGTTTGGTTGCAAATGTTATATCTTGAAGAAAGGCACAAGACTTGGAAAGTTTGACAAGAAATGTGATGAAGGGTTCTTACTTGGTTATTCAACCACAAGGAAAGCCTATAGAGTGTGGAATTAGGCTAGTGGTGTACTTGAGGAGGTTCATGATGTTGAATTTGATGAAACCAATGACTCTCAAGTTGAAAATGAGAATCTAAAAGATGTGAGTGGATCTCAATTGGCAAATGCTATGAAGAGCATGGATATTGGTGATATTCGGCCAAGGTAAGTGATTGACATTGAAGATGACAAAGATCAAGTGCTCAACTCACCTAATGTGCAAGCTAGTGGTTCTCAAATGAAAGATCAACAAGTTGCTAGTTAATCTCAAGCAAGCTCAAGCAATCAAGTTCCAACTCTCCAACCGACCAACATTGCAAGAGATCACCCCATTGATCAAATAGTTGGTGACATTACAAGTGGTGTTCAAACAAGATCAAGATTGACATCCTTTTGTGAACACTACTCCTTTGTATCATCCATAGAGCCAACAAAGATTGAAGAAGCTCTACAAGATGTTGATTGGGTAAATGCTATGCATGAAGAGCTCAACAATTTCATTAGGAACCAAGTTTGGGAACTAGTTGAAAGACCCAAGAACTATAATGTGATTGGCACAAGATGGGTATTTAGAAACAAACAAGACCAAGATGGTATAGTTGTGAGAAACAAAGCAAGATTGGTAGCTCAAGGATACACTCAAGTTGAGGGTCTTGACTTTGGAGAAACCTATGCACCGGTTGCAAGATTAGAGGCAATTATAATTCTATTGGACTATGCATGTGCACACAACATCAAGCTATACCAAATGGATGTGAAGAGTGCTTTCTTGAATGACTACATCAATGAGCTAGTATATGTTGAGAAACCTCCCGGGTTTGAAGATGACAAGAAGCCCAACCATGTACAAGTTGAGAAAGGCTCTATATGGCTTGAAGCAAGCACCTAGAGCATGGTATGAAAGATTAAGGGACTTCCTTCTATCTGAAGGGTTCATCATGGGGAAGGTTGACACTACTCTCTTCACCAAGAAGCTTGGAAAGGATCTATTTGTGCTCCAAATCTATGTAGATGACATCATATTCGGTTCAACCAATCAAGAATTTTGTGAAGAATTTGGCAAGATGATGGAAAATGAGTTTGAAATGTCAATGATTGTTGAACTTAGCTATTTCCTTGGTCTTCAAATCAAGCAATTTAAGAATGACACCTTTGTGAGCCAAGGAAAGTACATCAAAGATATGATGAAGAAGTTTGTCTTAGAAGATTCAAAAGTGATGATGACAACTCAACCATGCATGCTACTTCAAGTACTAAGCAGCCATCATCAAACATAAATGATACAATTTAAGATCCACTTATAAGAAGTCGTTCCAGAAAACTTCAAGAGCAGGTGAATTAATTCCTTATTGATTTTAATCTTGATACTTCTAAGAATATTATACTACCTAAGTGTTCTACTTTTGTTGTACTTAGGTATATACATCAAGAGGAGAATTTTACTCTCTGTGAAGAAAAGAAACAGACCAGTTCGGACCAGTCTAGAAAAGCAATAGACCAGTTCGGACCAATCTAGTCCAAAACGGACCAGTTCAAGAAATGATCATATCTCTCTACTCCGGGAAGCTTTTGAGACTCAAGAGCACATTTTAGAAAGCTCTTCAAGTCTAATTTCCAATGCAGCAAACCTCACCACTTGTGGACGTACCACTATTGAGATACGAACAGATTAGTGAAGACTGCTCTGAAGGTCAATAGCCAGCCTGATGGTTAAGTTCCCATGCAAAATTGTACCATTCTATAATGTTTCGTACTGCATGGTATACATGGTTGGAAAGATGGTTAAGTCTATTTTCCAACGCATTTAACGGTACGTCATTTGGACTTCCCAAGATGGAGTTATTGCTAATTTAGTGAAGACTGCGCAGAAACCAACAGCCTCGCGAATCCACTTCAGAGGAACATTTCGTGGAGGCCTTTTCATATTCTTAGTCTTTTAATTTCAATCTCGTGTTTACACCTATCTAGAAGGGTTGTTGATAGTATATATACCCCATTGCAGCCTTGCAAACACAGACCTTTTGATAATCAAATATAGAACCTTTGTTCAGCTGTGTGCTAACAAACCCCCAGAGAGAGATTTTCTACCCTTTTGCTCTTGTGTTTTCCTTCGCGGAGATTACAGAAGTGGCCGCGTCATCGGCACCCAATCCGTGCTCCTGATCTTCGAGTTCCAGTTGCGTAGGTTGGTTTCTTTGAGAGTGTGGTTGGGCGAATCCTTGGTTCAGGCTGCCGTATAGAGACGGTGGTTGGCTCCTTGTGCGTGTCGTCAGGTTGCACTAGTTATCGCTGCTTGTAGCAAGTTATTGGCCAATCTTTGACTAGTTATCAAGAACAAGATCCTATGTCATGAAGATCGGGACCACATCTCATCATCTGGTATCAGATCTTTAGTTGCTACGGTAGGAATTTTTATCCTTAGCTACATATATTTGTGTTCATCCTATCCACTAAAAAGCCACAAAATATTCTGCCATAACCCTTTGTTCAATCTGTTTTTCTTGTGAGTTTGGTTAAATTTGGTTCATTAGAGTCTTTGTTTAGTTGCTGATCATATTATCCTTCATGTGTCCTTTGAGCTTCTTTCATATATTTGTAAATCCCTATATAAAAAAAATCAGAAAACCCGTATCATCCTTCGCGTAAACTTTGATCCTATCAAGTTAGAATGTTGACGGTTGTGTCTTGTTTCTAAAAAAAAGTGTATAAGTATTATCTCTAGTCTTGTTTTTAGTTATAAAAAAAAGTGTGACAAAAAAAAGAGAAGAAAGAAAAGTGCAAAAAAAAGAGAAGTTGAGAAAAGTTGAGACAGAGAAGTCAAAAGTTTAGTTTGTTTATGTGCACAAGTTCTAAAATTTATATCAAGTTGTACAATCAGTTACTATCTATCCTTTCGTGCAAAATTTTTCTTGGGTTTGATTGCAACACTTGCATCCTAGGCATACACCTTGTTTGCATCAAATCTGAAATTATCTTTGCGTGTGTGTTTGATCTATTTACACCATTCATATCTTGTGGTCAGCACTAGGCACTGAACTTCTATTTTGAACTGCGATTTAACTTTACAATATCGAGAATTCAGATTGTATTCCTTGTTAATTATATCCCCACCAAGCTCCACAAATAACCCACCGTCATAGTAACGCTGATCTTGTATTCTCCCAACCATCACTTTCGGTTTTCACCTCGCATTGGCCCTCTGTAATCTGCAGGAATTCATTAGAGCTTTGGTTGGTAAGAGAGGTGAGATTGTGCGAGTTCCACATATTATCCTATACCACATATAAACTTTTTGTTTTGTATATGCATTAACCATGACAGGCCGAAGATACACCAATCTTCCATTCTATGGAAGTAATGATCCCGAAGAGTTTCTTGATTGGCAAGAGCAAATGGAAATTGAACTTGAAGTCCAAGATTTTTCAGAAGCTAAGCAAATAGCACGAGTTGTACTTGAATTTGAAGATTATGCTCTTGATTGGTGGAAACAATATCCATATAAGCGTCTCATCAAGAATTGGGAAGATTTGAAGAAGGCCATGAGAAAGGAGTTTATTCCAAAAAAATATGGGCTGATTTTGCTTCGTCGTTTGGAGAATGTGAAACAAGGTAGTAAGTCTTTCCAAGCATATTATGACAAGCTATATCCATCCTTGCATCGAGCAAATGTTGTTGATGATATAGAAGTAATCAAATACTTCAAGATTGGTCTCAATGCAAGAGTTGCTGCTGCAATTGATGGAAAGTATTTTAGAAGAATGCAAGAACTTCTAAGTTATGCACTTAGAGTGGAGAAGAAAATGATGAAGGTGCAGCAAGGCAAGATCACATAGAGCTCTAATTTGTGTCAATATAGATGTGCTAAGCTGCAGCCCAAAGTATCTTCTATTATTGGATAGAAGCAAGCAACAACTCCATGCAGGACAAGAAGACTTGTCCCTAATTTTTCTGCAGTTGAATCTAGTGCTAGAAGGAGTGGACATCAGCAATGCAACCCCAAGAAGATCTATGTTGAGCAGCAAGAAGATAGCTTTGTGCCTCAAATCCATAAGAGAAATAATGAGGTATGCAGTCCTCTTAGTTATGAGCAAGATCAAGAAGAAAATCCAACACATATTGCCATGGAGTAGGAAGGGTCGTGATAGTGTTTTTGTGGTTGTGACTAGATTTTGTAAGATGGCATACTTTATAGATTTTCATAAGAATGGTGATGCTACCCATATTGTTTATTTGTTATTTTGAGAAGTTATTCATTTACATGGTGTGCCAAATTCAATTATTTTTTATCAAGATACTAAATTTTTCAGCAATTTTTGGAGAACTTTATGGGCGAAATTAGGGACTAAGCTTTTTATTTTCTACCACTTGTCATCCCAAAACTGATGGTTAAACTAAAATTGTGAATAGAACTTTATCTACTATGTTTTGAGTTGTTTTAAAGAAGAATATTAAGATGTGGGAAGACTGTTTGCCTCATATAGAGTTTGTTTATAATCATATGTTTTATTATACTATATAGATATTCCAATTTGGGAGAATGATGAGGACATCAATACCATCTATACATCCATACCTACACCATCACTAACACCACTTGCCCCTGTTACTTATGCTTGCCCGTCAACTCAACTAGAAAGTCAGTTCAATCTTAAACTCTTTGTTCATCATATTTATTCCATGGAGATGCCTACACTCTTGTTTTGATTAGGAATGATGGAGAGGATTAAAAGGGCAGGGGATTGGAGTGGGGTGGATTTGGACTTTAGAATAATAGAAACTTGTGATGGCTGCCATGACTTCATACAAACTTCAATTGAGGTGTTCTAAGACTTCAAAAAAAGCTTGTAAAGTATACTTTCAATCAGATATGGTTTCATGTTCATATCTATTCATAGTTGTGCCCTATCCTCATCTTTGTACCGAGACCTTTTTGTATCCATGATGCTGCATTGCCTTATTTTGGGTCAATGACCCATTTATCAAGTTGGGTCCATTAGGAACACATCCTAGGGTTGGAGAAGGACTCCAACACCCTTGTGGTCATCCTCCCATCTACTTATATGCCTCTAGAGCCACCAGAAACAAGTTGAGTATTATTTCTTTGAGTCATCTATTGCTACCACCTTTCAGTGCGTGTGTTGGATGAACAATCGGTCTTATTGTCTTCAAAACCCCACCAACTTGTGTTTTCATATTGAAACCTTATTTATTTAACAATTGAGTGCTTATTATTCTTGTTCTTGTTGGTTATTTCTTGCCCTAGTGGCTGGTTGTCGCACCGCAAGATCATGATGACCATGAGAGGTGTTGTATCGATAGTCAGGCTATGAATGTCGTCTCCATTTACCGGTTGAGTTTAACGCAATGTCTCATCAAAAGATCGATCAGCAAACCCTATGGGTCATCATCAACAAAACTAAATTTTTTACCACATAAATTCTAGCCATTAGCACATTAGATATGTGAAACAATGCATCGATCGTGAGTTTGTTCAAAATCAAAAGTTTCAAAATAAGATATATTGGATTTAAAATAATTAGGGGCTAGTTCAATACTTTGCAAATTAGGCCTCGAAAAAAGACTTACATGGATTATTAGCTAGTCAACACATGCTCTAGCGTGGTTTAAAATCTTATGGCACATAAAGTTTTGTGGATAAATTAGTAAACAAAAATAATCAAAGTTTATTGTCACTCCTTTTGTTTTCTATATATTTCCTAACACAATATACTCACTTTGATAATCTATATTATTGATTTGGTTGTGATAAACTTATCGGTTACTCTATATGTAATTTCATGCTTTGTGTTGCACATGTATGGGGTTTTAATATGCATTTAGATGCAATGTTAGCTTAATGAGAGACAAAGTTGAGAAGTGCCTTGGTCTTATCCATTTATGATGAATGATTCATGCAACAATTAAGAGATTTGAGAGTTTCCTATCTAAGTTCATATTCATATGTGCATGATTATTCTAATGTCTAACAAGATGAGTTGTGTTGTGCAACATATCTCTTGGCTTGTTAATGTGCAAGTGTTGGGTGTACTAAGACGATTGATGTTGATGGAGAAGGTCAAGTGTTTGTGTCCATGCATGACGAATCAAAAAAGTGAATGGCTGATGAAAGGCTTAGAGTAAGTGACTAGAGGTCAAAGAAAGGACCATGTGTAGCTCACATTGGGCACATGGAGATCAAGAGTACATGTTTGATGGAGATGGTATCAACCAAGTCAAGAAGAATGAAGATAGAGTGGTGGCTCTATGACAGAGGTAGACACGAGTCTACATGGGTGATGAAGATGGTGTTGATCAAGTCGAGAAGGAAAGAAAGGTATCAACATTGGCAGAGGCCACACATGTGTCAATACCAACGAATCACACGTGGTGAGGCTAGCTTGAGTATTTGCTAGTTTAGGCCTCAAAACTAGGCATAGATGGTTTGGTGTGGTTTGGGTGTCAAAATCATTGACGATAAGTTTGGCTAGTTTGGAACTCAAACTAGGTAGTTGCGGATATTTTGACACATGGTGTGCCATCTCAAAGCTTGCATCAAGACAAAACAAAGTACAAAAGGCACTAGGTCCATTTGATCGGTGAAGAAAAACTTGGACGAGAAATATCCAAGTGCTTCATATAAGGTCAACTTGAGAAATATCCAAGTGCCTATATATTGGAGATGGATGGTTATTTTTGATATTTCTTAACGACATCACCAAGAACATAGTTCTTAGCAATGGTGCCAAAAATGCATGGTATGTAATTAACTTGTCTTTAGCAACTAGCCACTTATCTTTTACCTTATACTCCTAAGCATGAAACTAGGTTGTCATCCGTAATTATAGAGCTAGGAATATTTTATGGTACTTATGTGATATTCTATACTTTATGTATGACTAGGCAGAAATAAATAATGATAATGAAATGTCAAGGAATAATGATTCTGCAAGCGGACAGATTAATTATACCATTGTAGCATTTTACCTAGAGTATTACCAGGTTGACATTTATATTCTACCACTAGGAAGGTCTAGTTAAAACTGATAATATAGTATTGATAACGAGCATATGAAATGAATGAAGTGATTTAACTATCAATGATCTCTACTTTTAAACAGGGGTAAGTCACATGATAAATATATATAAATGATAAGGATAAATTGATCAGTCATCATCATAATAATAATAAGGATAAATTTATCTAGATCATTCTAGTCACTACACAAGTGTCGTCTAATACAAGTAATAAACAAATAACATCCTAAGTATTCTAGCTACCGTCAAAGCTACGCTAGTTAATTAGTGCAAGTACATCTAGTAATGACTTTTAAGGAAGACTACCAATATCCCCAACCACAATAGGGCCATGAACAGGACGAGTTGAGTTCAGAAACCTCAAATATAACAAGATACCCTCAACCTGACAATTCCTCCCTACCAAACCATCATACGGGGGGAAGCCTACAAAGGACTCAATGGATCTGTCACGTCCACGATCTACTTCACGACCCGGCACAAGTGGTGGCATTCGCAGATAAGCAATGTATCTAAGCACCACGCCTACATACTGCCTACCACTCGCCATATGATCAAATAGACGAGCGCTATACAAACATGTGCATGAACTAAATAGCAAACTAACTATACTAGATATATTAACGTAGGCAATGAACAAAGTAAACAATAACATATTAATGAAGAATAATGTTACCTATAAATATCATACAACTGTAGATAAATACTAAAAGAGAATAAGAGAATAAGAACTATACCAGACTCCAAGATCGAATCTTGACTTCCTCTACTCTCGAATCTAACTAGGCTATGCTATGAAATAGGAAGTTCTCTAGATGAACTAGGGTTTATGGCTCTAGATGACTAGATCTCCTATGACTTAGACAAAATGGATCTGAATGATCAAAGAATGATCTGGGATTGCCTCCAGGGGGGTATGCCCTCCTATTTATAGTCCGGTGGGATGCACGACAGCCGTTGGATCAAACCGACTTCACGTAAGGCTGAGATGAATTCTCATAGGCGGTGGAGGAAGCTTCTAGAAGATGGCAGACAGCGGGCCCAGGGGGGTGCCGCCCAGCCCCACCCCATGCCAGTCGGCCCCACATGGTGGGATCCGGGGCCCATCTTCGCTCCGGTGTTTGTGGGATTCTCCTTGAGTAGAATGACAGGTGTTTCTCCGCGAGATTTATTCGATATCTTCTCTGATTTGCTTTCCTTTATTCTCTTTTCTGGAATAATCCCTGGAAAATAATGAAACACCAAAACTCGTGAAAATTGTTAATTAAAGCCCTATATTTCTAGATATTATATTTGATTGATCCATTTATTTAATTTATAATTGCTTAAAAAGTTGACGCTAAGGACCGTCAACAAGCTCCCCCAAGCTTACCCTTTGCTAGTCCCTAAGCAAAGCCTTTCTAATAAACTTGGATTAGGAGTTGCTGCAATGCTTTCACACCTCATAAGTTCACATGTTTTCAAAATAAAATTCTTCTATGAATTAGGAAAAATTACTCTAACCTTCGAACTCACCTGTATTACCTTTAACTATGGGACTTTCACTATCACTTGGGTCTTGATCAATCGAAAGACAGAGTAATCGAGTCAGGCACTATGTCTCAAACTCTTTACTCTACCAAAATTCCTGGTTTTGCAAAGTTTTCGAAATAAAATTCAGAGCTTAATTGTATGACACCCTCAAGTGTCTTATGTATGTGGTATTTGTGGATCTCACTGAGGCATTAATGTCATGCCTTCCTATATTAGTAAATATAGTGGAGTTCATAGGAATGGCTTAACAAGGTTTAGCATACTTACTTTATATATATTGTAAAGTCAAACAATAGATCCACAGAGAGTCAGGTCATACAATCAAGTCAAGATGTGCAGGTGTATGGATATGGTGGATATATAGTGGATATATGGTGGTGATGGTGAAAACCTAATTCTACTTTGCTCCTTGGAATAAATCTCTCTATTTTTTTGGATTTGGAATTTTGAACAACATGGCTAGAGAGTATGAGCTATCTTATTTATTTATTTTTCCTGAGAGATGCATCAGACACTTGTCCATTTTTAATTCCTCTCTTTTTTTCTTTTTTCGAATAGCTTTTGCATAGCTCATATATCTATTACTAAGAAAAATTGCTGAGAGAATATAACAAGAACTTTAGAGCATTTATTGGATGAATGATGGAAATGGAATGAATATTTTTGGTGGTGGTTACTCTGAGTGCAAGAGTAAGACCTTTTTCTGGTAGATGAATGACATGTTGTTGCGCCTACTATAGTGTAGAGTAGTGCATATTTGGGTGGTGTGTATGTGATCTTGATTCAAAAGCATGACGAGACTCTTCATAGGGTCTAAAGGTTGACAACACTCAATACAAAGACAAGTAGCATGAATGAGTCTTCCTAATCTAAGTGTATAAATGTATATGGCTTTGGTAGGAATTTAAACTATGTCATACAAGAGCTCATCATGTAAGATTTTAAATTTTCAAAAGATAAATCACCAGAACTTAGTATTGCTAGGAGTAAGATAAATAGCAGCTAGACCTTCATGTCATATCTCCCAACTACCTAGACTTAGTTTAAGTATATTTCTCCACAATTTTCAGGTTTAGAGTAAATTCTAAAATCAAAGTAATTTTAACCAAAACTTAGAAGAATTCAAGTTTGAAAACTAGGTACTTAAAATGGATTACGGTAGAGAAACTATTCATCATTTCCAAGACAAAATTAAAGTTCATAGCTTTTATTGACTCTAAAAAATTAAACACACACCCTAACTAATCATATCTTTATTTAGGACTCATAAGACTCAACAACCATGGACCTTCATGTGCCCACATATTTTTGGCAATTTTTAGTTTTCTTATGATACTATGGTGAACCTTCATGTGCTCACATATTTTTAATATTTTCTGACTATATGATAGACTCTATAAATAGCATAGATATACTTACCTGATAACTGGGGGTGCCCTCCCACAAGCTTGGTTTTTCTATGGCTGCGGAAGTAGCCTTCTGGTGGGCTCACTCCTTCTTGGTGCTTTCAATCATACATGGTTATACTCCGACAAGAACAAACAAAACTCGAGGCTCCATTATGACAATGGGTTAGTGTCGGGTACAAAGGTAAGGGGTACCCTAAACCTGCGATAAACTAACGCTCAACATAGCAACCATTTTTAAGACAGGATCCGATCAGCCGTTCAAGTCAATGGAGAAGGGACCATCACACAAAGGCCTCCCTCACCGGCAACGACAACCAGTCGTGGGCCGGCCCATTACTGGAAAAACAGACGGACTGGGGTCGAACGAATGACCCCCCGCCTCTACCTCGACTTACGGACTGGGGTCGAACGAACGACCCCTCCGCCCCCGCCTCTACCTCGACTGACGGACAGGGGTCGAACGAACGACCCCCCGCCCCTACCTTGACTTACGGACAGGGGTCGAACGAACGACCCCTCCGCCTCCGCCTCGACCCCGATTGACGGACAGGGGTCGAACGAACGACACCTCTGCCTCGACCCCTCGAATGACGGACAGGGGTCGAACGAACGACCCTTGAGAAGGAAGCTCGACCGACTTACCTGCTCCTGGTATGGGTTAAAGGGGATCCGATGCGCCTACCTGCCCCCGCCTAACGCCATGGGCGCCCACTACCGCGGTCAAATCCATCAGCTCACCGCCCATGTCCTGGACCTCCGCTGACCGTGCGACCGCTGTAGCCACGTTGCAAGTACGGAATCCAGAGGCCCCCCCTCGAGCCATGAACAGGGCAGCCCTTGAAAGTGTCTTCAGGGATATGACAGGGTCACGCCGGCCTCGACCCCCCCTCGACAGGGGGGCTCGACCACCGTCCCCAACCACTCCGGCATGGCTCCCGTACAATTCGTCCCGCATCAACGACGCCCCCGATGAGGATTACAATCCCACCCGGGAATGTTTCCACCTCGACGGTCAGGTTGACTCCCAGGACGACATCAACGACGCCGCGACCACGGATGAAGGAGGAGGGGGCAACGCTACATCGGCACGAAATGCCAACCCCCCGAGTCCTGACAAAGCCGATCCACCTCAGGATGTCCAGATCGCGCAAGTCCGAGAGCTGCTCGCCAAGCTCGAGGAAGAGCGCCTGCGACTTCAGCAGCTCGAGCATGCCCTCGAGCGAGATCGCGGGCGGCCACAGGGTGTAGGAGCCCGCGAGCGGGCCCGGATAGTCCATCGACAGATCCTCGAGGAGGGGGCAAATGAGCGCCACGTCTACAACCGTGCCAGCCAAAATGTCGTGGCAGCCGCGATGCTGCTTCGTGACATGCCGGCACCATCGACGCCCCAAGCGCGACACATCAGGAATGAAATCCAGGGGCTTCTCCAAACCGCGTTCGTACAGCAAGCGGAAAGCTCGGCCTCGAGGCGTAGAGGAGCTGCTTCCGAGCGGCGGGACGTGCCTCCTCGACAAGATCAAGAGGTATCTGTCCACCAAGACAAGGCGCCCCAAGGAGGAGCGGAGCGGCAACCAGTTTGAGACCGCATCCTCGACGATCGACAACAGCGAGACGCGCGATACGACATCAACGACAACAAACGACGCTGACACGGTGACGCTGAGGCTCGAGGTTATAGTGCTCATCGAGGTGGGCGCTATGACAGTGACGAGAATCAACGTCGATCCCCGGAACCACCAGGGCCACGAGTCTTCAGCAAGGCAATCCGGCAAACCGCCTTGCCTGTTCATTTCCGTCCGCCCACCAGCCTGGTCAAGTACAACGGCGAAACCAAGCCGGAGCTCTGGCTTGCTGATTTCAGGCTGGCATGTCAGCTAGGAGGAGCCGACAGCGACCACGTCATCATTCGGCAACTCCCGTTCTTCCTCTCCGACACCGCTCGAAGGTGGCTCGAGGAGATCCCCCGGACTTGATCCATGGCTGGCCCGACCTGGTCAGGATCTTTGAGGGGAACTTCAAGGGCACCTACGTGCAGCCGAGAAACTCCTAGGATCTCCGCAGCTGCAACCAGAAGCCAGGGGAAACCCTCCGCGACTTCACCCGACGGTTCTCCAAGCAACGTACTGAGCTCACCCACATCTCCGACCACGACGTCATCACGGCGTTCGTCGCCGGGACAACCTGCAAGGAGCTAGTGCGGGAACTGGGACGGAACACCCCCAAGACCGCCAACGAGCTTATGAATATCGACGCCAACTATGCAGCCGGTGAGGAAGCTGTTGGCGCGTTCTTCTATGCATCCCCGAGCAAAGGGAAGGCCAAGGCGGACGAGCCTGGGGGCTCGAATAATGGGCCCAAGAAGAACAATAACAACAACAAGAAGAACCATCCAGGTCGACGTGACGTCGAGCCCTACGATCTTGTCGCTGCGACAGACAAGAAGAAGCCTCGAGGTCCCCCTCTCGAGGGGGGCGTCTTCGACAAAATGCTGAAGGAGCCTTGCCCCTATCACAAGGGACTGGCCAACCACAGCCTCGAGGACTGTCGCATGCTCAAGAAGCACTTCTGCTCTCTCGGCCTCAAGAGAGACGACAAGGAGGACCCACAGGACGAGGGCGATGGCAAGAACGGGGGCTTCCCCGAGATCCTCGACTGTTTCATGATCTTCGGGGGACCCTCGACCCGACTCAGCACGTGTCAGCGCAAGAGTGAGCGTCGGGAGGTCTTCTCCATTCGAGCTCAAGCTCCTCGATACCTCGACTGGTCACACGTGCCGATCACCTTCGATCAGGACGACCACCCCGAGCACGTCCCCAACGCAGGGGTCTACCCACTTGTCGTCGACCCGATCATACTCAACACCCGCCTTTCCAAGGTGCTCATGGATGGGGGAAGCAGCCTCAACATCATCTACGCCGATACCCTCGACCTCCTAGGGATCCCAAGGACCATGCTCCTACCCAGCGCGGGGGGATTCCACGGGATCGTCCCAGGAAAGAAGGCACTCCCTATCGGCCGCGTCAAACTACCCGTCTGCTTCGGTACCCCCTCGAACTTCCGGAAGGAAGATCTAACCTTCGAGGTGGTCGCATTCCATGGTACCTACCATGCCATCATCGGTCGACTGGGATACGCCAAGTTCATGGCGGTCCCGAACTACACCTACCTCAAGCTAAAGATGCCGAGGCCCAAGGGAGTCATCACCGTCGACACCTCCTATGAGCACGCTTACGACTGCGATGTCGAGTGCATGGAGAACGCCGAGGCGGTCGAGGAGTCAGCCATCCTCGCGGCCCTCGACGACTTCTCCAAGGAGATCCCCGACCCCAAGCGACACGCTGACAACTTCAAGCCTGCGGAGGACACCAAGACCATCCCACTCGACCTCGGCCACGCGGATGGGAAGGCGCTGACGATCAGCGCCATCCTCGAGCCCAAATAGGAAACCGTGCTCGTCGACTTTCTCCGCGTGAACATTGATGTGTTTGCGTGGAGTCCCTCGGATATGCCGGGCATTCCGAGGGATGTCGCCGAGCACTCCTTGGACATCCGGGCCGGATCCAAACCGGTGAAGCAACGGCTACGCCGCTTTGATGAGGAGAAGCGCAGAATCATCGGGGAGGAGGTCAACAAGCTTTTTAAGGCCGGATTCATCAAGGAGGTACATCATCCCGAGTGGTTATTGATCAAATCGTAGATTCCATTGCATGATGTGAAACTCTCTGGTTCCTTAATGCGTATTCTGGCTATCACCAAATAAAGATTAAGGAGTCCGATCAGCTCGCGACTTCCTTCATCACCCCCTTTGGCATGTTTTGCTACATCACTATGCCCTTCGGTTTGCGAAACGCCGGGGCCACATATCAAAGATGCATGCTCCATATCTTTGGAAAACACATAGGGCCGACCGTCGAGGCCTACGTCGATGACATCGTGGTCAAATCCAAAACAGTCGGGAGCCTGGTCGGGGACCTTGAGATCACGTTTCGGTGCCTCAGGGCAAATCACATAAAGCTGAACCCAGAGAAGTGTGTCTTCGGGGTTCCTCGAGGCATGCTCCTAGGGTACATAGTTTCCCAACGCGGGATTGAGGCCAACCCTGAGAAGGTAACCGCAATCACCAGGATGGGCCCGATCAAGGATCTTAAGGGCGTACAAAGGGTCACAGGGTGCCTTGCCGCCCTCAGCCGGTTCATCTCACGGCTCGGGGAAAAGCCCTCCCCCTTTATCGCCTCCTTAAGAAGACAGAACACTTCACATGGACCATCGAGGCTGAGGAGTCGCTCTCCAAACTCAAAGCCTTGCTCACCTTGCCACCTATCTTGGTGCCCCCGAGCCCAGCCGAGCCCCTCTTGCTCTATGTCGCAGCAACTACCCAGGTAGTCAGCGCTGCCGTAGCGGTCGAGAGGGCGGAAGAGGGACATGCCCTGCCGGTTCAGAGGCCTGGCTACTTCGTGAGCGAGGTACTTTCCGAGACTAAGATGAGATACCCCCACATCCAGAAGCTGTTGTATGCCATCGTCCTCACTCGGTGCAAGCTCCAACACTATTTCCTGGGCTACCCGGTTACTGTGGTCTCATCTTTCCCCCTCGGGGAGATAATCCAGAACCGGGAGGCATCTGGAAGAATTGCCAAGTGGTCGGTCGAGCTCATGGGGGAAACTCTCTCCTACACCCCTCGGAAGGCCATCAAGTCTCAGGTATTGGTAGATTTCATTGCAGAATGGACCGACACCCAACTACCCCCGATGCAAGTTCAGACTGAGCTCTGGACTATGTACTTCGATGGATCGTTGATGAAGACGGGGGCAGGCGCCGGATTGCTGTTCATATCACCCTCAGGGGTCCACATGCGCTACGTCATCCGCCTCCACTTCCCCGCCTCCAACAACGTAGCCGAGTACGAGGCCCTCGTCAACGGTCTGCGCGTCGCCATCGAGCTCGGGGTCCGACGCCTCGACGTTCGGGGGGACTCGCAGTTGGTAATCGACCAAGTGATGAAAGATTCAAGCTGCCACGACCCCAAGATGGAAGCCTACTGCAAGGAGGTCCGAAGGCTCGAGGACAAATTCTACGGCCTCGAGCTCAACCACACCGCCCACCGGTACAACGAAGCTGCTCACGAGCTGGCCAAAATCGCGTCCACTAGAGGTACAGTCCCTCCCAACGTCTTTTCGAGGGTCCTTCACAAGCCGTTCATCGACCTAGGCTTGGGGGCTCCCACCCTGGAGCAAGGGGTCGATCCACCCCCTCGACCGATCCCCCCTCGAACGGGGAAGAAGTCATGGAGATCGACGGAACGGCCGCAACACCAACCCCCTCGACGGACTGGCGCACACCCTACCTCGAGTATCTAATATGGGGTGAGCTCCCCGAGGACCGCACCGAAGCCCGATGCATAGCCCGACACGCCAAAACCTATGTCTTGTATGGGGATGGCCGCGAGCTGTATCGACGCAGCCCTACCGGTATACTTCAGCGTTGCCTCACCCTCAAGGAGGGGAGGGCACTACTGAAGGACCTACACTCGGGGGCTTGCGGCCACCACGCGGCGCCAAGAACGCTGGTAGGAAGCGCCTTTCGACACCGATGCTACCAAACTTGTTCGATCTTGCAAGGGATGCCAATTCTACACCAGGTAGACCCACCTACCCGCCCAAGCTCTTCAGATGATACCCATAACTTGGCCATTCGCAGTATAGGGGCTCGACATGGTCGGCCCCCTGAAGAAAACAAAAGGTGGCCACACCCACCTCCTCGTGGCCGTAGACAAGTTCTCGAAATGGATCGAGGCTCGACCCATTGCCAACATTCAATCTCGACAAGCTGTGTTGTTCTTCACCGACATCATCCACCGCTTCGGGGTCCCCAACGTCATCATCACCGACAACAGCACGCAGTTCACCGGCCAAAAGTTCCAGGACTTTTGTGACCACCACCACATCAGGGTGAACTGGTCTGCAATCGCCCACCCTCGAACTAACGGCCAGGTCGAGCGCGCCAATGGTATGGTTTTGCAGGGCCTCAAGCCAAGGATCTTCGACCGGCTAAACAAACATGGCAAGAGATGGGTCAATGAGCTGCCCTCTGTGCTATGGAGTCTCCGAACAACACCAAGTCGAGCCACGGGGTTCTCCCCGTTCTTCTTGGTCTATGGGTCCGAGGCCGTCCTCCCCACTGACCTCGAGTACGGGTCCCCTCGACTAAAGGCCTACAACGAGGAGGCCAATGCAGCAGCCCGAGAGGACTCCCTCGACTAGCTCGAGGAAGCCCAGGATGTGGCCCTCTTCAACTCGGCAAGGTACCAGCAGACGCTGCGGCGCTACCACGACAAGCACGTACGCAAAAGGGACCTCGAAGTTGGCGACCTCGTGTTGCACCGTCGACAAAGCAACAAGGGGCGTCACAAGCTGACGCCACCTTGGGAAGGACCCTTCATCGTGGCAGAGGTGCTAAAGCCAGGGACTTACAAGCTGAAGAACGACAAGGGCGAGATCCTCACCAACGTATGGAACATCGAACAGCTACGTTGCTTCTACCCCTAAGGCCTCGAGGCCTCGTACATTTTCCGCATTATGTACATTTATCGCATTATGGATGAATAAAATGTTCTCGAAATACATTTCACATCCGTTCATAACTCTGAGGTAGCCTCGACTCTGCTCCTGCAAAGTCCAGCCTCCCTCGGGGGCTGACAAGGGGGGGACCCCCCTAAGTCCTCTAAAAACTCGAACGTTTTTTCAAAACTCGGCCTTCTCTTTCCACCTTTGCCCCGAGTACGCTTCATGGCTAAGTAAAAAACGCCTCGAACTCCCTAAGGGTCGAGGGCCGTCGAGCCGGGGACTCTCCTACGCCTCAGGGCTACGGTACCCCCACTCACTCCCCCCCTTCCAGGGATACGAGCGTGCATCGAATACTTAGTCCACAAGCAACGACTCAGGCAAAGAGAAATAGAGACAGCTTGAGACATAAAAACACCTAGATGCATCTCGAATAAAATGCATTAAAATTAAGAAGCCCCCAGGGGCTCAACATCATATTGTCACAAAAGCTAATCTATTAAATGGACCTTCTTGTCCAGATTTGGCACGCAGGCGTCGACTACTCGTCCCCATCTCCATTCGCCGAAGGGAGCACTTCAGGCTCGAAGAGCTTCGCCAGCTCGCCTCCAGGCACCTCTGCGGCCTCGATCACCTCGTGGCATCTCACCACGTTGGCCTCATCGGTCAGCCCCGGGTCGACGACGAAGCCGCTGGCGACGACGTTGACGTCGTAGATGTAGCCCGAGCAGACGACCACGAGCGCCCGCTTCACGCCCACGTGCAGAGCAGCACGGACTTGCTCCGTCACCTCTCGGGTCATGGAGTAGAAGCGGCGTAGGAGGGAGTCTCCTCGCGCGTCGCCTTCGACCGCCAGCTCCGGCTCGACCCCCATGTCATCGCAGAAGGAAGAGATGGCGCCCTCGAGCCTTTCATTCAGGCTCGTCTCCGCCCCGAGGATGTTCTGAAGACTGGTCAGATCCTCGTGGGCTCGAGCCTTATCCCCTTCGAGTTCTGCCAAGACAAATAGAGGACTCCGTCAAAACCAAAAAAGCAGAGGAAGGGTCGAAAACAGGCAAGCTTAATAAAAAAGAACTCACCTTTGGCGTGTGCTTCCAGGGTGACGAAGTCCTTCTCAGCCCTCCGAAGTTGGTGGTGGACATCGACGAGCTCTGCAGCTTGGTTGTTGTTTTTAGCTCGGAGGTCCTCGATGATCTTGCCAGTACCCTCGAGGGCCCTCTTCTGGTTAGCCACCACCTCCCCGAGAGCGACGCGGTCGCGGGAAACCGTGTCAAAATCCGCCTGGAGCACCTGGACCCACCCCTCGAGGGAGGTGCGGTCGGCAGCCTCCTGCTTCAGGTCCGCCTCGAGCTGCCGGACACGCTCCACCGTTCGAGCCAGTTCCTCCCTCAGCTGGGTGGACTCCTCCTCAGCCTTACGCCGGGCCTCCTGGGCAGCGTCCCGCTGCTGCCCGACCTCGGCAACCTCCTTGAAGACAGCCTCGGCCCTCGACTGTGCCCGGGAGGCCTCCTCCTGAGCGGCCTTGGCCCCCTCCTACGCGGTGGCCGCCTCAACCTTCGCTTGGGTGGCCTCAGCCTCCGCTTTCTCCAGCGAGGCGCGGAGGATGGGGAGCTGGCTCCACTGCTCGTGCGCCCGGAGGATAAACTGGGACTTGTCGTACGACCTCGCCCGCAGCATCTACCAAGGTTAGAAAGGAATGTCATCAGAAAAGAGCAGCAAAATAACCAAGGTAAATCGAGAAAGGAAAGGACAAAACTTACTTCCATCCCCCGGAACAAATCCGCGGAAGCGACCTCCGCCGACACGCGTACCACATGGGCGAGCCACGCCCGGAACTCCTCTAGGTGCTCCCACCCCCGAGCTCGGCTTGATCATCGAGCTTGAGCAGGGTGCGCCCTGGGTCTTGGGGGTCGGCCAGCTCGAGGGGCTCCTGCCCCCAGAACTTGCTGCGGCGGTCGACCCTCTCCTTGACCTCCCGCATGAGGCCCTAGCGCATCACGAGGTCTCCCCCGTGGAGCATCACCCGCTCCGCCAGAGTAGGGAAGGGAGCCGCCCCCTCGAGCTGGGCACTCCTGGCCTTGGAGTCATCTTGCGGGGTCGCCGCCGGCCCCTCCTGATCGTCGCCTCTAGGCGGAAGAAGTCCCCGCCGTGAGAATAACCCTGTGCGTGAAGAGAACACAAGTTAGCACCCGACGTCACAGGCTCACTGCGGTCCCCTCCCTCTACGTAAACTAAGTTAGAGGGCGGAGCACCTCCAGCAGACGACTGCCCGACCTCGACGACAGGCCGAGCAGCCGCCTCGGACATTGTCACCTCCTTCGCGCTGCTTCCTTGCAGCGCCACGACAGCCCCCTCCAGCTCCGGCCGGGGGGGCCTTCATCTCCGCCATCTCTACCACGGGCGTCGCCTCGAGCTCCTCGGCCCGTCCTCCCTCCTGGGCAGGCTTAGGGAGCGGCTCCAAGCCCCCTGGACTAGGGTCTCCACCGACGGAGGCACCTCCAGCGCGGCAGCAACCGCACCCTCGTGCTCGCCCCGCAGACACGCCTCCCACGACGCGAGGTTCTCGGGCCACCGCCTCGGCGCCGGGCGCTCCGGCGTCTCTCCTTCTCCGGCGGAGGTCAAGTCGACCACCTCCACCTCTACGGCGGCTGGGGGCTCGACCCCCTCAGCCACGACCGTCGTCGACGCCGGCTCTGTGCCTTCCGAGGCTGCGGGCGCGCCCCCCTCCGACGGGTGGGTGAGCACGGCCTCGACCGCCACTTCGGCGGACCCCGCCGACGCGACGGGCCGACCCGCCTCTTCCCCCGCTCGAGTTAGCTCCGCAGCGGCTAGCGCCTGCCCGCGCACAATCGCTTGCCGCGCCTTGGCAGCCCACGCCGCACCTGGGGCAGGGGTTGAAGGGGACGAGGCAGCAGGACTGGTCCCGACGGTCATCTTGGCCGCGGCCTCCGCCTTCAACCTCTTGGCCGGGGTGAAGGTCGCGTCCTCTGACAAGCGCTTCACCCTGAAAAAGGAACTCATACGCGACGATAAGCACAAGTCATAACCAACGAAAAATACTCGGGATCGGCAGGAAAGCAACTTACCCCAGCGGAGTCGTGGGGGTCCGACCAATGGACCTTGATCCGCTCGGGGGCTTCTACGAGGCACGTCGGGAGCCACTTCTCCCGCCAGCGCTGGCCGCGGCAGGGGCCAACGACGTCCTCGCCGCCGCCACCCTAGTCTCCTCCTGGGTCGACGGGCTTGATGCCCGTGTGCTCGACTGAGTGGGCGCTGGGGGCGTGCTCGACCGAACCCTCGACGGGGACCGTGACAAACGGCTACGCGTCCGCCACGACGCTTCAGCTTGAAGAGCCGCGGGGCGCTCACCCCACGACTCAATTCCGACGGTTGGGGTCGACCTCGACGTCGACCCCTCTCCACCTCCAATACTGGCGGCCACCCCCTGACGCCTGGGCACCGCTCTTTCTTCCTCGAGCCCTTGCTGCGGCTCGGCCTCCTCCTCCTCCTACTCCGGCTCCTCTTCCTGCATAAGAACAATCTCCGTCAGGATCAGCGTAACGGTCACAACCCTGCGCCACAGAGCCATATCGCCAACAACCTCATCGCCGCTCGACCCCTCATCCTCATCCTCCTCCGAGGGGACTCCTCCTCGGAGAGGTTGGCCTGCCTCTGCCGTGCCCGACGTCATTCATGCTCCTCCCTCTCTCGGGCCTTTTTGCCCTTGTCCCTCTTGGCCTTTTCCTTGGCCTTCTTGTCCCGCTCGACCTGCAAGCATCTCGCCTGGGAGTCACTCCGTTCCTCCTTCATCGGCGGTAGCGACTTCCGGTAAACGACGTTCCCCTGAGGAACGCGAGGCGTGGTCAGAAAACGGGCAAAAGGGGACGAACAGGATGAACAAGGGAGCATTAACAAAGAAAAGAGGTGTCGTACCAGCTGGAAGTGGCCCTGGTCTGGCATCATGGGGACGCCGGCGACGCCCCCACCTCGAATGCGCCGGCGAAGGAGGCGCATACTCGGCGGACCACCCTCTCAAGGGGCAGCTCGTCCTCCACGAGGCGGCACCCCGTGAGATCCCCCCCGGGCGCATCTTGTCGAGGCGTCGCAGGCGAGCCATCAGCGGCACGACTCGCCGCAGGTGGAAGGCCGACGCGACGATCGCCACCGTAAGTCCCGCCTTCTTCAGACTGGAGACCGCGCCAAGCAGATGGTCGAGGCGCTTCTGCTTCTTCTACTCGATGCCGTACCTCCAGTGGTCGGGCCTCAAGTCGATTGTCCTCCCGGTGTAGGCGGGGAACAGACCGTCGTCGTTCCTCAGGTAGAACCACCCGGAGTGCCATCCAGAGTGGCTCGACGTGAGCTTCGCCAGGATTCTGTTGTCCGCCCTCTTGAGGGAGATGCTGCAGCAGCCTGCCCTGACCATCCTGCGGCTGCCGCTCCTGGCCGAGGCATGGAACAGGCTCGCCTCGAACAGATGGAGCCACAGCTCCCAATGTGGCTCCATCCCCAGGTAACCTTCGCACACGACAGTGAATACCGCCGCGTGGCAAATGCCTTTGGGGGAGAGGTGTTGGAGCTCCACGCCGTAGTGGTGGAGGGTCCCGCGCAGAAGACGGTTGGGGGGGATCCCAGCCCCGCCCGGTGGAAAGCTTCGAAGCTAACCACATAACCCTCCGGCGGGTTGGGCTCAGCGTCCTCCCGCGGCGGCACTATCCACTCCGGCCGGTCCACGGAGGTGATGGGTCGGAGAAGGCCGCTCTCCACCAAGTCACCCAAGAGCGCCATGGTCGTCGACGACGGAAGCCAGACGTCAGGGCCGCGCAAGCTGTAGGTGGCCATGGGAGCAGGAAAGCGGACGTGCTCGGATGCGGGGGTGGAAGGTATGTTGCCGATCTCTCCTCTCCCTACTCTCGCACACACAGAGATCCGGCTCGGTGGGCGACGAAGGCAATGGCGAGAGGCAGAAGGCAGGGAAGGCAATGGCAAGCGTGCGGAAGCCAGACCCCCACCCCCAGTATTTATAACCGGAAGCCCAACGGGCGGACCCGACGAAAAGGCAAGTAAGTCTCTGCATTTAATGCGCTTACCTACCGCCTCCTCGTATTCCGCACGCCTCGCCGCGCCCGTCGGGCTCCGCGCTGCACGCCTCACCGCACCCTATGCCTGCTACGGCCGCAGTCGAACGAACATCTCCTAAAAAGTCGCGCCTGCGGCGGACAACGTGCAACAGTGGGCGTTATCTTCGGAGGTAAGCAACGGACGTCGATCCGTCCGTCAAAATCTCGAGGGAACGATGGCTGGCCCTCGAATAGGGTTCGACAGCCGCCCTCGAGTACCTGAGGTCAGAGATGACCCAGGGTTATGAACTCCGGTCCACCCCCAAATCTCGAGGGAACAAAGGCTGGCCCTCGAACAGGGTTCGACAGCCGCTCTCGAGTACCTGAGGTCAGAGATGACCCAGGGTTATGTACTTCGATCCACCCCCAAATCTCGAGGGAACGAAGGATGGCCCTCGAATAGGGTTCGACAGCCGCCCTCGAGTACCTGAGGTCAGAAATGACCCAGGGTTATGGACTCTGGTCCACCCCCAAATCTCGAGGGAGCGGAGGCTGGCCCTCGAACGGGGTTCAACAGCCACCCTCGAGTACTCGAGTCAGGAATAATCCAGGAGGGGCCGGCGCGAGCCCCACGGGCGGACCCAACAAAAAGACAGGTACGTCCCCACATTTAATATACCAACCTACCACCCCCTTATATTCCACAGGACAACGTGCAACAGTGGGCGTTATCTTCGAAGGAAAGCAACGGACGTCGACCCGTCCGTCAAAATCTCGAGGGAGCAAAGGCTGGCCCTTGCACAGGGTTCGACAGCCGCCCTCGAGTACCTGAGGTCAGGGAGCACCCAGGGTTACGGACTCTGGTCCACCCCCAAATCTTGAGGGGGCAAAGGTTGGCCCCATGAACGAGGTTCACAACTGCCCTCGAGTACGCGAGTCAGGGATGACCCAGGGGGGCCGACGCGAGCCCCTAGCTCGAGAACGGACTCTCGAGGCCCCCCGGGACATATCCAAAGAATAACCACGGAATACCCAAGGATCCCTTCGACGGGAGGCATCAGGCCACCGACTCTCATCGAACAGAGTTGGCACCTAGGTAATCCACGCGGTGTTGCTTGAATGAGAATGCCTCAGGGCTTCTATCGACCCCCATCGAAGGGGGCACGGGTTCTCACTTGGATTTCACTTGAATTTATACCCGTTACCAGCTTGCAGAGGACTTCGAGGTTCGTCCTTACGAAGGCTCACAAAGGACTTCGGGGCTCGTCCTAATGAGGATAGCATGTTGCTCTTCGCCCCACAATCCGAGCGCAAGGATCCGCGGGAAGGACGCTAGGAGGTAGTGAAAGCCCAGCCACACGAGGCTCGAGGAGTAGACTACGCATGACACCCCCTCAACGAAAGAGGGTCGAAAACACTCGTAGCCTGGCAGACAGAGTTGACCCCTCGATAAGGCACTATGACTCCAGTTTAAAACTTGAGGGAGCGAAGGCTGGCCCTCGGAAGGGTTTCGACAGCCGCCCTCGAGCACCCCCTTTTTTCAGGAAGTGGAACTCTCGTAGCCTGGCGAACATAATCGACCACTCGATAGGGTGCTATGACTCTAGGTAATCCTAACTCCCCTCGATAGAATACACGTCAAAGCCCCCAGAGGAGTTCTTAATCACTCCTCTGGGGCCTCGGGGGCTACCCCCGTGGGGTGCGCTCGCGCGCACCCCATGGAGAATCAGACCTCGGACTAACCATGCAGATCATCGGCAAAAGCCTCTATACGGATTCTTCTTATCCGCATAAAGGCTACGGGGCTACCGTAGGGTACAAAGGTAAGGGGTACCCTAAACCTGCGATAAACTAACGCTCAACATAGCAACCATTTTTAAGACAGGATCCGATCAGCCGTTCAAGTCAATGGAGAAGGGCCCATTACACAAAGGCCTCCCTCACCGGCAATGGCAACCAGTCGTGGGCCGGCCCATTACTGGAAAAACAGATGGACTGGGGTCGAACGAACGACCCCCCCGCCTCTACCTCGACTTACGGATTGGGGTCGAACGAACGACCCCTCCGCCCCCGCCTCTACCTCGACTGACGGACAGGGGTCGAACGAACGACCCCCCGCCCCTACCTCGACTTACGGACAGGGGTTGAACGAACGACCCTTCCGCCTCCGCCTCGACCCCGATTGACGGACAGGGGTCGAATGAACGACCCCTCCGCCTCGACCCCTCGAATGACGAATAGGGGGTCGAACGAACGACCCGTGAGAAGGAAGCTCAACCGACTTACCTGCTCCCGGTATGGGTTAAAGGGGATCCGATGCGCCTACCTGCCCCTTCCTAACGCCATGGGCACCCACTACTGCGGTCAAATCCATCAGCTCACCGCCCATGTCCTGGACCTCCGTTGACCGTGCGACCTTTGTAGCCACGTTGCAAGTACGGAATCCAGAGGCACCCCCTCGAGCCATGAACAGGGCAGCCCTCGACCGTGTCTTCAGGGATACGACAGGGTCATGCCGGCCTCGACCCCCCTCGACCGGGGGCTCGACCACCGTCCCCAGCCACTCCGACATGGCTCCCATCCAATCCGTCCCGCGTCAACTGTGGGAGTCGTAGCCGTCTACAGAAGGTCAACCCTGCTACGCCATGACGTGCCGCAACGTCTAGTCCACCATCACCATTCTCCAAAACACTGGAAGGACGGGAAGGCCACGCCGCTACAGCGATCGACGTCCCTTCGCCAGCATGGTGCCACAGACACGCCTCCCATGCCGCTACAGTTTAGGACTCTATACTCCCGTACCTCCCCTTGATCTATAAAAGGGGACGTCGGGATAGAAGAAAAGGCGCGCGGGGACACGGAAATCGGCTCACACATTCAGACATCAGCTCTGACCCGCATACACCACACACCCGATTGCTTGATCGACCTCTCAAGCAATCAACCGACCACCTAGGATAGCCCTGCTAGTCCTAGGCCTCAGCTCATCCCGAGCACCCCCGTGTAAACCAGCTTGTACCCCCGTTGTACGAGCACTTCGGTGCAAGATAATACGATTCATCCTCCCCCGCTGGACGTAGGGCCTTCTGTGCCCGAACCAGGATAAATCTTCTGTTCTTGCATCATGTCTGGGAGAGGGAGCACACAATATACAAATTTACTAGCCGGTGGTCTTGACCCCCTGGGTCATAACACCGACAGTTGGCGCACCAGGTAGGGGGATTTGCGTGTCGATCAACTCCGAACTACTCTCCCAGATGGATTCCACGATCCCATCACTTCCATTCGCCACCACCATTTGGTTCGGGAGTCTAGAGTTCATGTCCATGGGCCACGGCCACGACATGATTCTACTCTCCAGTAGTGGCATGGATAGCAGCAGCTCCGGTACGCTGGGGCCAAGGAGGACCAGACGACGGTCCCACCACTCGCGCGTATCGCCTGCGACTAGGAGGAGGCGCGAACGACGCTGCCGCACTCTTCACCGCGCGGATCTCGAGACGTCGAATGCCGTCTCCCCGGCCTCAGCTGGTGACAAAGTTCCTCCCTTCGGGAGCTTGTTTGACCCATGCTTGCGGGTCGGGGGCGGGTACCTCGCTAAGCCTGACTTTGGCTCTACCATACCGTCATCTCAGAGGGTTCCCGTCGCTTCTCCGACATACTCGGCTGCACCACCGCACAACCTGTTTCCACATGGGCTCTACAACAGCGCCAGACTCTGTTCTGCTTTTGTAGGCTCGCAGATGCAGGCACGTTACGGATCCCCAGGGAACCTGCTACGTACGACGATCAACCTCGTCACCACCCCACCACTGGACGAGCGCCCGGAGTCACGACGAGCCCCGGCCCTAGGGTGTCACACCTGGGGGACGACACAGCGATGGCTGGAGGAAGAATGCTGGGGATCTTTCCCCAACTTCTACCACGGCTACCCCGACTCAGACTCCCCCGATGAGGATTACGATCCCACCCGGGGCTTAGGATTACGATAAGTTTCCCCACAGTAAGTTTCCTTATGGTATTACGATAAGTTCTCTCACACGGGGTTTAGGATTTTTTTCATGATGCAATGATAAATAAATATTATTTTGTTTTCACTTAAAATGTAGAAAGATATAGGTGATAAATTACTAAGGGTAATTAATTAGGTAACTACCATTTTTACCTTGTGGGAAAGGAACGGGATTTATAGTCTACCGATAAGACTAGATAGGAGAAAGGGTACTTACTTTTTAGATTTATCATCTGAGATTGACTCAGACGATTCCTCCTTATGTAGTGGCGTATCTTTATTCTTCTCCATCCATTCTTGTGCTTGTACTAGTGTCTCTTCTGCTTCTTCTTTTGCGTGTAGCTCCATCTTTTCAATTTCTCATCCCCATTCGTCCCAGCAAGGTGTTGCTACTTCTTCTTGTTCTTCATATCTTGTGATTTCACCAGGATAGTCTGTCCAACCATCCTTCAATGGTTGGGTTGCTTGATGGCGGGTATGACGTCTCCTTCTGTGGCGTCGCTTCTTGGGCTGCATATCATAACTATTGAATTTACAGCATAACTTTTCAGTGGGTAGATTGAAGTGGATTTGTCAAGTTGCGATGAAGATGACGGCTCTGGCAGTGTTGAGGAATGGTCTCCCCAAGATAAGAGTCATGTCTTCTTCATCCTGCATGTCAAGTACTACAAAGTATACAGGAATATTTGAATCTTGAATTTGTACCGCTATGTTCTTTGCTATGCCTTCGGGGAATCTGTACATCAAGTCTGCCATATACAACTGCATATAGGCTGGGTACAAAGGTATACCTTCAAATAAATGATCATAAGTTACCTTTGACATTATGTTGACACCTGATCCTGTGTCGCAGAAGGTCGAAGGGAAGACTGTCTTTCTGATCGTGCATTCAATGGTTGGTACTCTTGGATCTCCCCTCTTGACTACATATGGTGAGGCAAGCAAGTGATCATGCTCCGTGTTAACTGGGTTGATCATCTGGACTGCTCCTTCTGAGATCTAGCTCTGCTTATTCTTCCTCCTATTGTTGTTTTTCTTCTTGGGTACTACTGGTTGATCTTGTTCATATTTCCTTTGTGGTAATGCAGGACTGTTGAGCATGCAGTTCTTGAATGAGAACTTCTCTTTCTTATCTTTTATGGAAAAGACAATCTTGGCGTGCTCTGCATAGATGATGGCTTTGGTTGTGCATAGGAATGGTCGGCCCAGTATGATGGGTGCTCTTTCATCTCCTCCTGTCTCCATGACCACAAAGTCAGTTGGAACATATGATTGTCCCACTCTGATGACGACTTCTTCTAGAACTCTCTCGGGGTAGCATATGGACTGATTTGCAAGCTACAAACGCATGTTTGTGTACAACAGGGGATCTTCCAATATCTTTTCATAAATTACCTTAGGCATAATGTTGACACTTGCGCCGAAATCGTAGATAGCTTCTGGAAAGGTGTGACATCCTATAGAGATAGGAATGATAGGCCTCCCTGGGTCACCTTTCTTCTCGGGAAGTGAATAGTCATTCCAATTCACATCAGCGGGTTGAGTGTAGTAGTTGGCTGCATTGAAAATGTCGACAAGATTTATAGTTTCTAAATCTTCCGGATGACCCGGAATCTTACCTTCCTTCATTGGGGGAACAACAGCTGCCAACTGAACTAATTGTATCTCTAACATTTTATTGAAGCTATTTTGATTTTTAATAGCAGAAGCAAAGGTATCTGTAACGATCCACAATTTCCTCGAAGGGAAATCCACATAATTTGATAGTCCCAGAAATACCAAGCTATCACATTATTATTATACAACTGATACCATAGTCATACATCGTATATTACAAGTTTACAAGTATTACAACTTAGAGATTCACACCATACTACAACATGATACTAGCGGAAGACGCACGCAAAAGGATATCAAAGCAGACATAGCGCGCCAGCGGGTGAAGGCTCCTCCTTCACAGGCAACCTTGAGCGTAGGATGAGACCACCAAAACCTCCAGATCCTTGTTGTTGTCATTGAAGATGACATCCAAACCTGATAAATAACTTTCAGTACGATTTGAACTGACCACTGTTTCCCACCCTATGCTTTACGTTTGCTTTGTGGTAAGTGGAATGCAAGGATATAGCAAAAGACCTATTTATGGTTGTAGTTTGCCTATGCATATAATAATCAATATTTCAATAATTAATAGTATAACGGTTGTCATTCATCGAAAAAACCTAAGAAGCACCACAGTTTAAAATAGGTACAAGCATACAAAAGGTTTGAGCATGAAAGAGCAAAAAGAGAGAAGGGGATAGAAAAGGATCCACCTTCCTTTGATCCACTTGCCATAGCATCTGACGGTAATCAAAGGAAAAGAACCAACAGAGCGACAAATAAACACCAAAAGGGGAAAGAATAAGCGAAAGGGGACTTCGGTTCCCCGACAGTTTGATCACATGTCATGGTAAAGGACATGCATCAAAGTTGGAACAAGAGTACTCAATCCACGTCGTACTGGATAGACAGGGATTGATAAGAGAGGAAGAACATCTACATTCTCTCGACCAACACATCATAGAAAAATAGACGAAGGCCGAAGGAACAGGGACACTAGCTCATGGTCCCTCAAACGACACCAACACGTAGGGCACCACGACCTATGTGGACCTAAAACGGCACAATGCAATCCCTCATGTTCTTAGCAGTGCGGTTGTCACTACAAGAACCGAAGAGATAGGGAAGGTGAAGGAGTGAGCGGCGTTGGCGGCACGTCGGTGGGAGGAAGAGGGAAAGGTGCCTCAGCTCCAGTCTTTGTACCCAAGTGCTAGGGCTCTGGGGCGCTCCGTGGATCCTCGACGTCCGTGCGGGGAAGAGGGCACGCGGCGTGCATCCCGTGGCTGGGTACGGACTCCGAGGCGCAGGTGCGGGTGAGAGCTGAGCGGGGCGCGGCTCTGTCTGGTGACGGTGGGGTACGGGTGTGGGCCAGGGTAGGGCAGGGCGCGTGCGCGCGTCGCGTGGGGGCACGGGTGCAGCGCGAGCTAGGCCAGCTGCGGAGGGAACTAGCCAGATCGGACCTGGGCCGTGCGCAAAGGGAGAAGGGGAAGAGCAGAGGGGGCCGGTTGCTTATGAGGAGGTGGAGGGAGAGGCCTTTTCCATTATCTTTACAAAAAGTTATGTTGATAAATATTCAAATAGACTTGAGAGGAATTCAAAAGGATTCAAGAGAAAAATTAAAAAGGGATTCGAGACGGATTTTAAAGAGAGATCTTGACTCTAGGTCGAGAAAGATTTGCCGAGAGATTCAAGGTCATGATAGCCATGGATTTATGCACTTCAACTCCAAACAAATACGAAGAGCCGAGCTAGCACGAGAACAGAGACACACACCTACAACCAATCTATATGCATGCAACGATTTATCGGTGAAACTCTTCTAGGGTTAGCTCGGTTTCACCTAGCAACTACATGCTTCACACAAAGCAAGAAAAGTTTTTGAAGTTCGGATTTTTGGTTGTTGGAAAACCCGGGTTGTTACAGACTACCCCCTTATAGGAATCTCGTCCCCGAGATTCAGGGGTTACTACTTTGAAGGATGGCGCTATGTTCAACTATGGTTGATAGCTTTTACCGATGGTTCTATGGCGTTAGTGCATCAGGTTTTGCAAAGAAGGTTTTGAACGAGGGTTTTCAAAGAGCCTTTTCGTGAAAAGGTTTTGAAGGAAGGTCTTTTGAAAAGCAATTTTCGTAAGAAATCCTTTCGAAAAGAAAAGGTTACTTTATAATCAAGCGGGATGAGAGCACTTTTGCGTAAACAAATTGCTTTTTCTTTTGAAGAAAGGTCATTTCTAAAAAGAGATTTTGAAACTCTCAAATATAGCTTAAACTTTGTTTTGAATCCATCTTTTGTTTGTAAACCATAGTTTTTTAGAAAACATGCTTTAAATATTGGTTGAAAATATTTTTCACACACACCAAAATTTTGTAAAACAGTTTCAAAATACCATTTTGGGAAAACTCTTTTCATTGAGCAAAAGACCACTTTGGAAATAGTTTTCATTTTGAAACAAAATCATTTTATGCAAGGTAGGGAACAAGTTAGAGTAGTTTTCGGTTGAAACAAACACCTTTTCAAAACTACATTTTGAAAATGGGGGCGAAGTTTTCAAAACATTTGAAATAGCCAAAAAGTTTTAAAGCTAAAGGGGTTAAGAAGATTTTTGAAAACCCCCTTTCTTTTAAAGTTGTTTTTGCAAAGCTTTGGGTTTTGGAAACTCTTTGTCAAAAGAAATTAGGGTGTTTGAATGGAGAGTTTTGAAATCCAAAACATCGTTTATTTTAAATAAAAACTCTTTTTAAATGGGTGCTTTTGAAGTAGGGTTTTGAAATGCTCAGCTCAGGATTACGGTGCTATGCGGGTACTACATAGCGTGGTCAAAGTCAAGTACCTCAATACAGCATACGCCCGGAAGCAAGCCATGTGGATGCATCACACATGGGGCCCCAAGTCTCGTAGCGGCACCGTGGGTTATGATCATGAAACGTCACCATGTAATTCTCAACATTAACTCAGTATCCCAAGAGGGAGGGGAGGAGAGCTTTAGAAAGGGAAAAGCCTTTGTAAATCATTTTGAAAACCATTTTCGAAACAAGTTTTAAATTCTTTGTTTTGTACACTTTGCATGGAAGAAGGTTACAACCTTATGGTTTTGAAATCAACACAAACATTTTGAAATAGGTTGTATCCATTTTTTTAAGCTTGAATCAAAATGATTTTCGAATTTTTGGCAAAACTGGAATAGAGAGCCCAAAGAGATTTCGAAAACACTTTAAATCGGTTTAGTTTATAAATAGATTTTGAAATGATTTTTACAAGCATTAGGCCTTTTGAAGAGAAGGATTTAGAAATCAAAACATGTCATAAACTTTTCCAAATAGACTTTTTGGGCAAACGTTGTTTTGAAACAGGTTAGTAAATAGAGTTTGAAACCATTTTGATGAAAAAGTTTTACAAATCCCAAAACTTTTAAAGAGGGTTTGTTTAAAAATTTGTTTCTGTTTTTGAACACTGTTGAAACGAAAACTGTTTTGAAAAACAAAGCATTTTGAAGGCATTTGCTTTCTAAATAAAAACACACATTTTTTTGAATGGTTTCAAATCAAATACTTTTGAAATACGCTATTTATTTTTGAAACAAAGTGTTGCTTCCCTCTCTTTTTCAAAAACTACTTTTTGAAAATAATTTGAAATCATTTCTTATTTTGAAGGGAAAAAGTTTTCGCAATCAAACTTGGTTTTTCATAAACACTTTTTCAAAACAACGCTTTTGAAATTAGGCTTTGAAAGCTCATTTTAGTTTTAGAAGTCTTTTTGTAGACAAAAATTTTTTCGCATGTATTTTGTTTGATAAAACAGTTACAAACCACTTTTGAAGGTTAGGTTGATTTTGAAATAGACTTGGCTCATTGGGTGGAATCAAAAGCTTTTTAAAACAAAATCGAGCCAAGGGTCTTTGGTTTGAAGACATTTAGTTGATCTGAAACAAAACTTTTGTTTTTCAGAAATGAGTTTGTAAAACATTTTGAAAGAGAACCGATTTTCAAACTATTTTGTTTAAAGCCTTTGAAAATGGATCGAGTTAAGAAAGAAACCAAAACTGCTTTCTTTTGAAAAAGGAAGGGGTTTCAACAAGTTTTGAAATTGTTTCTCTTTCGAAAAGATGTCATTTTTAAACCCTTTTAAATCAAAAGAAGGCAATTATTTTAAAATTTAGTTTAGTGAAAAAGTTGGAAACATTTACTTTGGAGAAAAAGGATTGAGAGAAGCCTGATGCATTGGGTTTGTTATTATCATTTTTTGTAACTCTGTTAGTCAAGATTACTTATCTAGTTGTAGGGCGGCTTTGGGTTTGCCTGTTATATTAACCGATAACTGGAGTCTCACATACACAAAATAGCTTTTACAGCCTACACTCAAACATTAAAATGCAATAAAGGCATAACAACACAAGATCCAGGCAATCAAACAACATTACAACTCCTATATGCATAGTGTTGACTTGCGACGACTCCTAAGGCTTTAAGTCTCACACATCTACCGATCTAGCGAGGGCGGTAAAGGGAAGGTTCTCTACAGGTCAACTTCCATACAAGGGAGGGTCAGTTAACATTCTGAACTCAAGGCGGAGAGAGAAACAAGTGCTAACACCGATAGTTTTTCATTAAGCAAGTTGATTGGGCTCGAAACTATTGTTTGGTTCTAAAGGTCTCGTCCAAGGGTCAAGTATGGCTCTGATACCTACTATAACGATCCACAATTTCTTCGAAGGGAAATCCACATAACGTGATAGTCCCAGAAATACTAAGCTATCACATTATTATTATACAGCAGATACCACAGTCATACATCGTATATTACAAGTTTACAAGTATTACAACTTAGATATTCATACCCTACTACAACATGATACTAGCGGAAGACGCACACGAAACGATATCAAAGCAGACAGAGTGCGCCAGCAGGTGAAGGCTCCTCCTTCACAGGCAACCTTGAGCGTAGGAAGAGACCACCTAAAGCTCTAGATCCTTGTTGTTGTCGTCGAAGATGACATCGAAACCTGATAAATAACTTTCAGTACAATTTGTATTGGCCACTATTTCCCACCCTATGCTTTGTGTTTGCTTTGTGGTAAGTGGAATGCAAGGATATAGCAAAAGACCTATTTATGGCTGTAGTTTGCCTATGCATATACTAATCAATATTTCAATAATTAATAGTATAATGGTTCATCAAGTTTTAACCCATTTCCATTCATCCATCCCATCCACACACGTCTCACCACACTCTCACTCTCTAGACGACAAGGACAACTCCCTCTCGTCCTTGTCTCAGTGGCTAGCAGTCGGATCCTGCAAAACCCAGGGGGAGAGAAGAAAGGACTCATCTCACTACTCAAGAGAAGCGTAGGTCAAGGGAATGTCCATATCTGGGGACACGGCTATACGTATAGATCGATCAACTCTACAGAGTGTGTACACCTGTACCCACAAGATCTCCATCATCGACGTTGCGCAATGCCTAGGCCGATAACGGGTTATCTCCTTATCCGGAACGATACCATCCTGCCACTCAGCCTTGGGGCTCCCCGGCACACCAGCAAACTGAGACTGGGAGACGCAGCACCTGGCCACCGTGGTACTGTGCATCTAGGATGGTACGGGTCTCAACACCGTCACCACCCACCCTTATCACCTAACAACCTGGCAGTAATGGCATCGCCCAAACCGATCGACGTCCGTACCCCGCCCATACAGGGACGAGTGGTGTGCACGAAAGTTCCCAAGGTTCCGGTCCACTTGATAAACAGGTCCTAGGTGGGATCAAACAGGTCATCTCCTCAATCGGGGTACTCCCCCGTGCCATCATAGCAACTCTATCCCAGGGCTCGCTCCGGGATCTTCTCAAAACACATGTACCCGCCACAGGTACCTCACGTGGGAATGCCTAGGTCGCACCCCCAGCAAGACTCGTCCCACGGACTCGTCGTAGGACCTGTCCAATCGAATCAACCCTCACCACACATCCAAGACACACGCTAAGATCTCCCCAAGTTGTTATCATTATAACGGCACACAATGCCTAGCCACTCACAAACAATCCTCCACTCAGCATCACATCATAGACATAATGCGAAGTAGAAGTAAGCAGCGAGCAAGTAAGTAAAGCGAGTGTCTATCCTAGCAGCGGGTGTGCAGGGGTAAGGTTGCGACCAGGTAAAGGCTTTCCAAGCAAATCTACCATGCAACCTATTAGTTTAATTGCAGAAAATAAAGCACTAGCATCTATGTATATGCATGTCTAATAGGATTCTACGAGGTTGGGTGGGACGTGGCACTTGTTCATTTAGATCCATAGTCATCCACATCATGTTGCTGCTCATGCCTCCTACCTCCAACGGATCACTGGTTCAATCAACACCACCCTCGATGCAACTACCTTGACATAGCAACAAACGAGGCAAAAAACAATCAATCTCTAACCAAGATCCAAATCAAAAGGAAACGACACAAAAAGAGCAACTAACAAAAAAAGACACCAAAAGACTTAGCCCTCGCGGTGGTTGGCCGCTTTCCTCGGGCTCAAAAGGATCAAGAGTGGTTGTGTGCTAAGCATAAGCTCGAGTCATGACCCCGAGATAGCCACACTTCCCGGGTTGATAGTGTCAACCTGTATGGCTTCCGGAGAAAGGGACCAAGAGCCTAGCTTAACTTAAACATACACCACAGCTTGTAGTCTTTCGATCTGGGTGTCATGGAAATTGACAGGAACCGAAAGATTGCAAGCGAGAGAAGAAGACAAACACAACAGGGTTCGGCCTTTGTAGCCTTAAGCCTGACAAGTTACAACTAAAGAAAAAACGAACAACGCAAGATCCAAGAGTTGTGACTTGGTCCCACAGTACTTCGGCTTATATGCCATGGAAATTGGTGCAAGCAAAAGAGAATGGGACAAAAGAAACAGGGAAAGGGCTGGCTAGGCTGTCCATATCACGCCCTCGGTAAAGATAGTTTTCTGACGGTCGATCGAGTCGACTCGCATGGTCCCAAGGACATGACATGGACCATAGCGTCACTAACCAAAAGAGAGGTTGGAACAAGGGAATAAAGAAAAGGGAAAGTGGTCTACTTCTCTCAATCCACACGCCATGGAAAAAGGTGAGGCATTGGAAAAGAGCGACACACAAGAGAACACACAACACTCAACTCCACTTGTAGGGTACCACGACCTACGTTCACTAAATGGCACCTAAACACTCCTAGGGCCTTAGCGGTGCGGTTGTCATCGCAAGAACCTAAGAAGCACCACAGTCTAAAATAGGTACAAGCATACAAGAGGTTTGAGCACGAAAGAGCCAAAAGAGAGAAGGGGATAGAAAAGGATCCACCTTCCTTTGATCCACTCGCCATAGCATCCGACGGTAATCAAAAGAAAAGAACCAAGAGAACGACAAATAAACACCAAAAGGGGAAGAACAAGCGAAAGGGGACTTCGGTTCCCCGACACTTTGATCACATGTCATGGTAAAGGACATGCATCAAAGTTGGAACAAGAGTGCTCAATCCACGCCGTACTAGATAGACAGGGATTGATAAGAGAGGAACAGACTCCGCATTCTCTCGACCAACACGTCATAGAAAAATAGACGAAGAACGAAGGAACAGGGACACTAGCTCATGGTCCCTCAAACTACACCAACTCGTAGGGTACCACGAGCTATGTGCAACTAAAACGGCACAATGCAATCCCTCATGTTCTTAGCAGTGCGGTTGTCACTACAAGAATCGAAGAGATGCTATGGTCTAGGTGGTACAAGCATACAAGGTGGGTAGGAAAAAGAGAAGCAAAGGAGGTAGAGTCCGATGGTCATTGCGAGATGACTCGCGGCCATGAGCTTTACCCACAAGAGTTGACATCCGTTGATTTCACGAAGGTTGTCCCCTAACTCGAATCCGCTAGACTAGGTCATAGAGGGCTCGCAACATGTGGATGATAACCACGTCGATAACGACATCGACACCGAGCCCACCATGGCCAAGTTCTAGGGACAAGGAGAGGAGCTAACGATCGTGAACCAACGGGGACAACTAAACACAAGAGAAGGGATCATGCTCGGCGTTACGGCCACGGCGGGACGAACCCACGACCGAAATGACCAAACCCGTCGCTTCTCGACCGGCTCGAAGGCTCGATCCATAGAGACAAAAAAACACCCCAACGCAAGCATAGAACTAGAATAGCACAATCCCATAGCAAGAGAGATAGGTCGGCGCGAAGGCACGACACAGGCATAGATAAATGTCAAGTATAGATATGGATATCACGTGCAAAAGATGAGCGCGGACATGTATGAATATACAGATAAAAGGAGAGCTGTGCTGATGTCAAGGATGACGTCGGCGGGTTCCAAAGACTCGACTTTGAAGGGCGGAACAACGACGAGCTGCTGTGATGTGTGGACGAAGTGTCCAGGACGAACATAGCCAGCTACGGCCACCCTGGACTGGCTATGGCCAGCTGCTGGCCGGTTGTAGCCTCTGCTGGCTAGCCGCGGCAGCAGGAGGCCACAAGCTGATTGTGGTAAGCCGGATAGTTCGGCAATGCTGCTGGCCGAACAGGGAAGCAGATATCTGAGTGGTGGCGAAGCCCCGGCAGATGGCGCCACACGGCTGGCGCTTTTCTGCAGCAGAAAAGATCACGGCACGATGTCCGGACAGAGCAGCGACTGGACAGGGACGTCTGAGCTTCGGCAGACTGGTGCAGCAGGGCCAGAACTTCCCTATGACAGTGAAGAACGTGGCACAGAGGCCGGTCTTAGAGACGAGCCACAGTGAGAAGGGAAAGGCAGGCACTTGGGCAGGAGGTAAGTCTCACCAGCGGCAACTGCTGTGGTTGGTGATGCTCACTGGAGCGGGACGACGTCGTGGCCAGGGCATGTCCATGGCCGGCCACGGTGCCGGTGAAGGCTCGATGCAAACAGGGATGGTGGAGGCAGGAACTCGGGGTTGGCGCAGTCGGCTTCCGTCGACACAGCCACGCCGAGGGCAAGGCAGGAGCTCGACGAAGGCGCCTCTGTGGCCGGCTGGTTGGACGCTGCAGCACGCCCACGACAGTGGCCAAGCTGGGCACAGTCGCGGCAGCCCGTAGTGGTGTGGCTGGGGTGTCGGGACGTCGGGGTGACCCTGTCGGGCGGACGTCGGGGGCTCAGCAGCGGTCAGCGCGATACGTCCGTGGGTGGTAGACGTCGCGAGAACGAGCTTGGTGGAGCTGTTCGTCGGAGGTGGTGTCGTGGCGAGCAGTGGCGAGGACGACGTCGTGGCTCGGCTGGCTTCAACAGCGTCGCAAGGAGGTGGCGCGGATGAGGGTGCTGCGAGGCTGGTCGGCGAGGTGGTCCCGCCGACGACGGCGTCACGAGGCCGAACGGAGGCTCGGCGTGCCTTCGTGGTGGTCGGCGTGGCTCAACGGAGCAGACAGAACTACTGCTCGCGGTTGTGCTCTCCTGCAACCGATAGGGAAGGTGAAGGAGTCAGCGGCGTTGGCTGCGCGTTGGTGGGAGGAAGAGGGAAAGGTGCCTCAGCTCCAGTCTTTATACCCGAGCGCTAGGGCTCCGGGGCGCTCCGTGGATCCTCGACATTCGTGTGGGGAAGAGGGCACGCGGCGTGCATCCCGCGGCTGGGTACGGACGCCGAGGTGCAGGTGCGAGTGAGAGCTGAGCAGGGCGCATGCGTGCGTCACGTGGGGCACGGGTGCAGCGCGAGCTGGGCCAACTGCGGAGGGAACTAGCCAGATCGGGCTTGGGCCTCGCGCAAAAGGAGAAGGGGAAGAGCAGAGCGGGCCGGTTGCTTGGTAGGAGGGAGAGGGAGAGGCCTTTTCCATTATCTTTACAAAAATTTATGTTAATTAATATTCAAATAAACTTGAGAGGAATTCAAAAGGATTCAAGAGAAAAATTAAAAAGGGATACGAGACGGATTTTTAAGAGAGATCTTGACTCTAGGTCGAGAAAGATTTGCCGAGAGATTCAAGGTCATGATAGCCATGGATTTGTGCACTTCAACTCCAAACAAATACCAAGAGCCAAGCTAGCATGAGAACAGAGGCACACACCTACAACCAATCTATATGCATGCAACGATTTATCGGTGAAACTCTTCTAGGGTTAGCTCGGTTTGACCTAGCAACTACATGCTTCACACAAAGCAAGAAAAGTTTTTGAAGTTCGGAGTTTTGGTTGTTGGAAAACCCGGGTTGTTACAGTATCCATCTTAGTATTTATATTTTCTAGTGCTTTATCATTGGATGCTACCTTTTAGACATTTGTTCAATTAGTTTGGACTGACCAACAAATAATTCTCTTAAAGGCGGGAAGTTATAATTATTGTTACCTTGGTAATTACCTTGTCGAGGTTGCTGATTCCATCCTTGATTCGGCTGATTCCAACCTTGGCCTTGCTGAGGACGATAGTTGTTGTTATTGTTGATGAAGTTTACATCCTCTTGCAATTCAGGACAATTGTTTCCTGAATGGCCAATGTCTCCACACTCTTCGCAAGTCATGCGAGAATCATTGATATGCATGACATCTCTCTTCTCGATGTCTTGGCTTTCAAGCTTCTTCATAATAAGATATATCTTCGTGGCGACCATGCCAACTTCCTTGAGTTGATGTATACCTCATCCTTTCTTCCGAGGTTGATTACGTTCTTTGTTGCAGCTCTGATTAGAGGCCATCTTCTCACACAGTGATGTTGCATCGGAGAGCTTAAGTGATAGAAAAGCTCCTCTAGCTACAGCATCCATAGATTCACGGGAACTAGTGACTAGTCCGTGATAGAAAGTCTGCAACAATAGCCAATCCTCCATTCCATGATGAGGACATCTCGCGATGTAATCTTGAAAACGTTCCCATGCTTCGGCGAACGATTCATCATGTTGTTGATGAAAGCTTGAAATTTTCCCACGTAGAGCATTGGTCTTGCTTGTAGGAAAGAACTTGGACAGGAAAGAAGTGGTACACTTATCCCATGTAGTGTTGATACCCTTTTTCGTGTAGAACCACTGCTTTCCCCAAAAGTGAAAATCCGAAAAGGCGGAGTAGAGTAGCATCTCTCGATACTCCTTTGATCATGAAAGTGTTGTAGATCTCGAGAAAGTTTTGTAAGTGTGCCCTTGCATCTCCATGAGCCTTTCCACAGAATTGATTTGCTTGAACCATGGTGATGAGGGCAGGCTTGAACTCAAATCCATTATCTCCAACATTCACTATAGGTCCAGTGTGGATGTTGGCAGTAGTTGAGATAGAGAACTCGTGCAGCGTCTTCTCGACCATAACTTCAAAAGAAATTACTAAAATTGATCTCGTAGTTTATTCTTCCAATGTTTGAGCTTCCTCTCCCGAAGAGTGAGATTTAGCTGAGGGTGTTTCTGATTGTGAATTTGAAAGGATCAAGATGCCCAAGAGGGGGGGTGAATTGGGCTTATTTCAAATTTCTAAAGCAAATATGAAATCCTAGCAATGACAATTATCCCCTAGTGCCTACCGGTAGTGTGTCCTAGCTAGAAAGCGGTAGCAAGTCAAAGAAAGCGAAAACACCCTACACAATTCTAGTATGAAATGAAGAACAAGTGCAGAATGTAATGCGGTATGAAAGAGCTAGGGAAAGAGATTCTTGACACGGCGATGTTTTGCTGAGGTATCAAGGAGTCGACACTCCCCGTAGTCATCGTTGGAGCACCTCGCAAGGTATTGCTCCCCCTCTTACCCGTGCAAGGGATGAGTTCTCTCTACGGGCTGGTTCTTTGCCACTCTAGCTCGGTGAACCGCCCACAACCGATGACAACTCGATGGAGAAGGGCCGCCGACAATCCTCCGGTGATCACCTTCTTCCGAAGCACCACCGGACCGTCTAGGTGATGTCGATCACCATGAGTAACAAGCCTTGATCTTCACATGACTCAATCAAGCCTCACAACTAGAGTGGATGCACACTTGAACTCTTGGATGAACTAGAGGAGAGGATGGATGGATGGATTCACAAATCACTCTCTCTCTCTAGGGCTCTTGCTCTCTTCCCAACCTTCTCAAAGAACTCAGCAACTCAAATGAGCAAAGGCAAGGTGGGAAGGCAAGGGGTGAAGTATTTATACTCCCCCTCACACTCAGCCCTCGGGCTGAGAAAACAGGCATTTTATGTTGGTGACGGACGCTTCATCGCTAGGCGACGGACACTCCATCGCTAGCCCCAATGGCTAGTTCCTGTTCACGTCAGCAGGCAACGGATGCTCCGGCGCTTGGCGACAGACGCTGCCCCACAGCGTCCGGCGCCAACTGGCTGCTCTTGGGTTTATGAGAAAATATTCTCGGGCGGTCCCCAGCGTCCGACGCCCTTGCGATAGACGCGTCTGTCGTGATTCTGCCCTCTCTGGAACTCTCTGTTAGCACGCCGGATGCTCAGGGTGCATACCCTAGCGTCCGACGCCCAGAGATGGGCTCTCTCAACTTTGGTTTTCGTCGCGATGAATATGGAAGTTGTTCTAGGCTATCTTACGGTCACCATAACCTTGCTTAGAGCTAAAGAAGTCAAGTGTGCACAACACCTAAGTCATGAAGCTCTCCTAAGTCAAGCTACTAGTCTCAACCCCTCTTAATAGTACGGTCAAAGATCAAATAAAGTCCTATCTATACTAAGTGCCCTTCCTCTCCTTATGGCACTTAGACCTATCACTCTAGGCTCTTTATCATGTCTCTTTGAAATCCGAAATGATATCCATCTTGGGGGCTAAGTGATGACCATTGATGCCCATTCACATTGATCACTATGGCTAAGCTACGCATAGCCTCTACAAAACATACATTAGCCATAATAATCTTTTATTTGTCGTTAATCACCGAAACCAATGGGGCCATGATTCTTCAATCTCCCCATTTTTGGCGATTGACGACAATAATCCTCGAGTATAAGATATAAGAGATGAATAGTTAGGATTTCAAGTGACTTGGCAAAGGGTTGAGCAAGGGTTAGTGAATAAGCATGAATGATACTTGCTCATCCAAGCCAAGCCACACACATGGTACTCCATGAATATGAAATAGAATCGGAGTACCTCAAGATATTCTCAGTATATATCAGAGTATTGCGCGGAAGCTCAATTAGCATAAGATCATAGAGACATATCATGAAGCAAGTGACAACTCACAAGATATAATGGTGAAGCATAAGAGTTTGTCACACACAAGCACAAGTATCTCACAAACATCAAGCATCACACATATATACACAAGTGCAAGACAGCATAGACATGATGCATGAGTACGGGGAAGTAAATCACACATGAAAATCCAAATCCCTCACCCTATATCTAATACTCGACTACCCTCTCCCCCTTTGGTGTCTAGCACCAAAAATTAAACAGCTAGAGCATCTGGAGGTGGAGCGTCGGGCTGACGAGCACGGAAGTCAAACTGAGAGTAATCGGGGATGTCATCACTGTCGTCGTGTGTTGCCTGACCCTCTGAAGCTGGAGCTATTGGAGAAGCGGTCTGGGTAGGTTGAGCTTTGGTGGACTCGGTAGCAACTGACTCTCCCAACTCCCCCTGAGGCTCTGAAGGTGTATCATCCTGAGCTGGAGCCTCAGACAGTCCTGCCTCGGTAGGTGTGGGCTCAACAACCCGACGTGTGTATACACGAGGCGGAGGAGAAGGTTTCATTGCAAGAGCTGTGAGTGTGACGGCTGCTGCTACCTCTGCTGGCTCACCCTCTATCTAGGCTGGTATCTCGGACTCCACTGCCTCGGCTGCAACTGAAGTAGCATCTATCTGAACAGCAACTAGAGGAGGTGTGGTGACAGTCTAAGCTGAGCAGTATGAGGCAATCTCCGACGAGGCTACTGAAGAAAGCTGGGTGCCCGTCGCCGGAGGAGGAGCCTCTGTAGGCGGAGTTTCTAGAGCTGCTCCAACTGGCGAGTCCTCTCCGGTGATCTCTCTGTACGATGTTGTGAGGTCACGAGTCGCCTCTTCTAAGGTAGCTCCCCGGGTAGGTGTAAAGCCTGTCTGGAACTCCCCGGGGGAGAAGCTGATGTCTGACTCTGCTGTCCTCCGGATAGTAACGTTGGAGTCGGCACTACCGCCACTGGTGTATGCTGTGGCTGGGAGGTGAACTGCTGTTGTGAGACTCCGGACAACTAGAGCTGAGGAGTGAAAGACGACCAGAGGCTAGAGCTGAGAAGCCTCTCAAGGATTTGTGTCTGAGACTTCTGCATCTCGGCCTGCTGCATCTGATATGCAAGGAACTGACGTTGGAACTCGTCCTGCCTGGCCTGAGACTCTGCCTGAGCTGCCAGCTGCTGTGCTACAAGTCTTCTGACCTCCTCTTCCTGACGTCTCTGCTCCTCTGACCAATGACGCTGCTCCTCAGTCTGTCGCTGCTGGCTCTGCTACATCTGAGTAAGTAGGGCTATCAGGGTAGCCTATGAAGAATCTGCAGCAGGTGGAGGAGCGGAGCTAGACCTACCGGCCTCATGGTCATGAGACCTAGGCACGTACTCTGGCACTGGCCTGTAGTCATCGTCTGAGATGTCAGAGGGAATGACATCCTAATATGTGTCATCTGCTACAGTGTCAATCTGAGCATCTAACTCTGCAAGCTCGGCCTCTACAAGGATCTGAATTGTGGCCTCCTACTGCTCCTCAGACTCTAGAGGTACTCCAGTCTGGCGTGTATGCGGACCCTGAGCACGTCAGCCATGACCTCTGCCACTGTGACCGACTAGCTCGCTCATGTTGTATTCTGGGAATACAGTGTTTGACCAAGTGAGGGTAGTAAGAAGAGCAAGTGACTCACCACGAGACACGAGTAGAAAGGAAATCTAGTGAGCATACTATAATTGCCAGTGACCTCGGAACCCAAAAGCTATAATATCCTCCATCTCACTGACTAACAAGTACCAAATGTCGAACTTCTCCATCCGTACTAGGTGAGCTAGGAGCCACAGCTGAAAGCGAGTCAATGTCTCTTGGGCTCCTACTCTGGGAAGAATGGTACGCCTCAGTACCTCGTTCAGGATAGGGGCAGTCAGCGTGAGGTCACGTACGCGATGACTGGACCCCTCTCCGAACGGCTGTGAAAAGCAGGGTCGAACAAAGTCAACTGATGATACCTCTCCCTCGTGAGGACGACGAGGTTCCTCTTCGTCACCATAGCAGAGAGTGTGAATCCGTGTCTCTGAAGCCTCTAAGTGAAAGATCTCATGGAACCGGGTGGAGTAGATCCTGTGGTCTCGTCCTCTAAATGCAAAGTGGATAAACTCATGATCAAGAGAGACCCATAGAGAAGCGTAGAACTGTTGGACCTAATCCTCCTGATATGTACCAACTCTGCCAGTCAAACCTGTCAGCCCCTGAAGATACTCTAAATACTGAGCTATCTCAGGACCACCGACCTTAATAATAGCCGGAAGAGGGCACACCCTGTGAGCTCGAAGCGGTGCACGGGTCTCTACGTAACCTCTTTAGAAGTCCTCGTGCACAATGGTGTAGAAATCTGGACCGACACGAGGATCCCGCTACCCTAGAAACCAAGTCTAAACATCGGTGAATCTCATATCCTGGATTTGCTTCGCTGGCAAGGCACGGACCTAGTACCTCACTGGATCTGGCAGACAAAGTCGAGGTGGAGCTCGGTCATTGCGCCGCGGACCATCGGGCCTAGGTGGAGGTCCCGATCTGCGAGAACGCATGATCCGACGAGCCATAAGCTCCTGCACTAACGAGTGGCCCGTGGCCTCTGCCTGCTCTGTCTCCGCTGGTGCCTCTGGAGGCTCTGACTCTGTCTTAGGAGTAGCTTCTATCTTTGTCTGAGCGATGGACCCACGACGCGCTCCACGGCGAGGTGAGGAGTCAATCCTCAAGCCGGTGCGACATCCACCCTGCTCGATGATCTCTGTTGCCTCTGCCGCTGCTAGGGCTGCCACTGAGTCTGGATCCATCAGTGGTCGCTTCCTCTTCCTCACAACAAGCTTCGCCTTGCCCTTCTCCCGGGTGGTGGAGGGACGGCGTGGAGGTGGAGGGTCGTCACCACCGGGACCAGGACCAGGACCAACGTTCTTCGTCTGTGCCATTGCTGGGCACAAGAAGAGCCAACTGTCGATGAGAGATCAACTTTCACTGACTGAATACTCAAGCAACCACTGACACTGATCAACCCCAAATATCTGACAATCCATTGACTAAAGAACTGCAAGAGTGGCACGACAGCCATGGACTGTCAATCCACTTTTCCTCGTTCCTTACTCACGGGCTTTGCCCCGAGTTCACTGCCACTGCTCAAGCAAACCACTGCACGATAGATAGGGTATATAACTAGTAAGCATATATCTATAGGGAAGTGAATTCTATTTAGAAGAATGAAAGAGATGAGATATGAATCGAAGCTGCCAAGACTATACCTCAAGCACGGTGACACAGAAGAAAATGTAAGAGTACTTGATCAGTTTCAAATTACAATCCATAACCTAAGAACGAGATGTAATGGATTAGGTTTAGGTGGTTTGAAAGTGGAAATGCAGTGACCTAGCTTCACCTTGGAGGAGCGGGCAGAGGGAAGAGAGGATCCACAACAGTGAAGGAGGATCCACTGTCGAGGTTCAAATCCTAAAGAACGGTGCCTCCCTCTGGTTCTACTCGGCCAAATCGCACGAGCAGAGAGAGAAGAACAGGGGCGGCGCAATACAAGTGGGAGGAGGTCTTGCCGGTGGCAGAGACTCTAGAAAGTGGCGGTGCGGCGAGGTTGAGTGGTTGGAGCGATGGCGGATGGCGGCTCAAAGGAAACGGCGGCGTATGTATTTGATCTGTAACTGACCAAGGGGAAGAGTGGTTTTCGAAATCATATGCGCTCTGCAAGTTCGCGATGGACGCTCCATTGGGACCGATGGATGCTAGGTCACAACGTCCAGCGCTTATGCAGTAAGGATCCAGAGAGCTCCTATTGGCGACGGACGCGTCTGACGCCAACGCGACGGGGTTGCTCGAACAAAGAGGACCAGAGAGCTCCTGGATGCGTCAGTCATGTCTGACGCCTCTGCGACGGACGCTAGCGAGCGTCCGACGCCCCTTTACCGAGTGGCTTTACTCCGCGGATGATCGCGGTGGACGCTGAGGCATGGAAGGCCATGCGTCTGTCGGCAGCGTCCGACGCCTTTTCAAATAGAGTTTTTCAAAACTAATTTTTGTTTCTTTCTCCCAACCAAGTCCAAATCCCAATAAGATCTAAATAACACCTGATTGGACTTGATATGAGAACCATCTCTCAAACTCTGATTTTCAAACAGTTTGTCATAGGCTTTAACTTTAGTTTTTAGCTTAAAATATTCGAATGGAAGCTCCAAGGAGACATCATAGGGCCACAAGAGGGGTATAGAAACATCTTGAGCTTGGAATGCTCCCCCTAAGTGGCGAACCTAGTGGATGCTCAAACTTAACCGAAAAGAAACGACAAGCAACACATGCACATGCTATGCAATACTTGGAATTTGAATCTAGGTTGCTTGCAAGTTTAAACCGCGGTTAAGCTTTGTCACATGCTTTGAGGACGGTTATCTCAACCGCGTTAGCCAAGCCTATGTGCATTACTAAATTAACATGTTATATTACACATGATGCAAGGTTTATTCACACAAGATCATTTTTAGTGAAGTTTGAGTGATCAAGCACCTTCAACTTGCTTCTCAACCTACAAAAGGTTGCTTCATCGAGTGGTTTTGTGAAGATATCCGCCAATTGATCTTCGCTCTTAAATTAAACTAGTGATATGTCTTTCCTAGCCACATGATCTCTAAGAAAGTGATGGTGAATATCTATGTTCTTGGTGCAAGAGTGTTGAACCGGGTTGGTAGCAAGTTTTACGGCGCTTTCATTATCACACAAGAGTGGAACATCTTTTAAAAACACGCCGTAATCAAGAAGTGTTTGGGACATGTATAAGATTTGTGCACAACTTGCTCCCATGGTTATGTATTCCACCTCGGTGGTAGACAATGTCACACTATTTTGCTTCTTAGAGGACCAAGAAACAAGTGATCATCCTAGCAAATGGCAACCGCCGGAGGTACTCTTCCTATCAACTTTACAACCGGCATAATCCGAATCGGAATAGCCAACTAGTTGGAAGGGTGCTCCTTTGGGATACCAAAGGCCAATGCTAGGGGTGTGTCTTATGTACCTTAGGATTCTTTTTACCTCACTTAAGTGTGACTCCTTAGGATTAGCTTGGAACTTTGCGTACATACACACACTAAACATGATATCCGGCCTAGCTGCGGTGAGGTAAAGTAAACTACCAATCATAGAGCGATAGAGAGTTTGGTCAATCGGTTTACATCCCTTATCAAGGTCGAGATGTCCATTAGTAGGCATTGGGGTCTTGTTTGGCTTGCAATCCTCCATCTTGAATTTCTTGAGCATATCATGAGTGTACTTCTCTTGAGATATGAAGGTGCCCTCCCTCAATTGCTTCACTTGGAAGCCAAGGAAGAAAGTTAGCTCACCAATCATTGACATCTCGAGCTCTTTGGACATCAATGTACCAAACTCCTTGCAATGATCTTGGTTTGTTGACCCAAATATAATGTCATCGACATATACTTGGCAAACAAAGATCTCTCCATCTAGAACCTTGGTGAATAGTGTGGTATCCACTTTCCCGATCTTGAAGCCCTTCTTGAGTAGGAAGTCCCTTAGCCTCTCATACCAAGCTCTTGGAGCTTGCTTCAATCCATAGAGCGCCTTGGACAAACTATACACATGATTAGGACAATTTGGGTCTTCAAACCCGGGAGATTGTGAGACAAAGACAAGTTCATTAATGAAACCATTTAATAAGGCACTCTTCACATCCATTTGAAATAGTTTCATTTTGTGATGTGAAGCATATGTCAAAAGGATACGTATGGCTTCTAGTCTTGCAACCGGGGCAAAGGTCTCCCAAAATCCAAGCCTTCAACTTGGGAGAACCCCTTTGCCACCAATATTGCCTTGTTCCTCATAACCACGCCTTGATCATCTTGTTTGTTCCGAAACACGCACTTGGTTCCAATGATTCTTGCTCCTTTGGGATTTTCTACTAGTGTCCACACTTCGTTCCGGGTGAAGATGTTTAGCTCTTCATGCATGGCATTCACCCAATCCGGATCAGCAAGTGCATCCTCCACACTAGAAGGCTCAACAAAGGAAACAAAGGAGTGATGCTCAACATAAGAAGCAAGTCTAGATCGAGTTGTTACCCCCCTTGATGGTATCCCTATGATAAGTTCTTGTGTATGAGCTTGAAGAATAGGTGTAGATCTTCTAGTAATCTCTTGAGGAGGGGGATGTGGTGCTTCAACATTTTGAGTTTCCGCCTTGGCTTGATCTTGAGGGATGAAGGTATCTTCATGTGCTTCCCTCACTTGTTCTTCATCAACTTGAGGCGTGTGGGGTGGAGAAGGCTCTCGACTTGGACCATCTTATCCTTCTTCCACCTCTTGTGGGTTGATAGCACCAACGGGCATATTCTTCATAGGCTCCCTCAAGGGTTCATCACCTACATCATCAAGATTCTCAAGCAGTCCTTGAGAGCCATTAGTTTCATCAAACTACAAGTCATACGTTTCTTCAACTAAGCCGGTGGCTTTGTTAAATACACGGTATGCCATGGATTTAAGCGAATACCCATCAAGGAAACCAATGTCACAACACCTTTGAAACTTCCCCAAGTGTTGACGCTTCTTGTAGATGTACACTTTGCATCCAAACACTCGGAAGAAGGATATATCTGGTTTCTTCCCATGCACAAGCTCATAGGTGGTCTTCTTGAGAAGCCTTTGGATAAATAGCCGGTTGGCCGCATAGCATGCGGTGTTGATTGTTTCGGTCCAAAACTTCTCAGGGGTGTTGTATTCATCAAGCATGGATCTAGCAAGTTTGATTAGAGTTCGGTTCTTCCTCTCAACTACAACATTTTGTTGTGGAGTATATGTGGCGGACACTTCATGCTTGATGCCAACTTCATCACAATAGTCTTCGATCTTGGTGTTCACAAACTTAGTGCCATTGTCACTTCTTATCTTCTTGATCTTCACATCAAATTCATTTTGAGCTCTTGTTGAAAATGCCTTGAGGCTCTCCCTTGTATTGAAGAAAGAACACCCAAGTGTACCTAGAGTAGTCATCAACTACCACCAAGCAAAAGAGATTGCCACCAAGGCTAGCATAGGTGGTAGGTCCAAATAGATCCATGTGGAGTAGCTCTAGGACTCTTGAGGTTGACATGGAAGCTTTGGTTGGATCAGTACTACTACAACACAGGGATATAGTAACACCAATTTATGTTACTATAAATTCAAAAAAGTGTTACTAGCTCTCTTTGTAACACATTTTTATTTGTGTTCTAATTGCCTATGTTACTATAGATTAGTTTATTGTAACATATTTACTTATCTACAAGATCATTTGTCTTGTGTTACAATATTTTTTGTTGTAACAATTTTTTATATATAGTAACACTTTACATTATGTTACGAAAAAACCAAAAAAACAAAAAAAATGCTTAAACTAGGATTTGATCTCACAACCTCACATATATATAACACTAAGTCTCTCTACCATCAAACCACACAATCATATATGACTATGTATTACATGATATCTTTTTATATTAGTGTGTTCTGATCTTATATTGAATATTTTGGCTACTAAATGAACTCAAATGAAAAAACTTTTAACTATAAAGTTTTAAATCTTGTTAAGAACTATAACTTTGGTATAGAATATTTCTCCAATTGAGATAGTTTAAATTTTTTTTAAAATTTAAATATAGAAAAGTGATTATAAAATAAATATTTGAGACCCTAAACAACTTCAAATAAAAAACTTATCAACAACGAACGAACATGTAGCTCAGATCAGCCACTATAATTTTGATATTAAATATGAATTTAAAATTTTATAAACTTAGAATACATATTTCAGACTCCAAATGATTTAAAATAAAAAAATAACTACAAAGTTGTAGACTGTGTTGAGAATTATAAATTGCATATAGACCATGTCAATATATAAGATTATTTCATAATTTTAAATTCAAAATTTATAAGATGAGAACTTATAATACTATTTGAGATTGACTCGTAAAATTATTTTACTAGTAGTGCTAACAGCCTTAACGAGACTAGCCTTTGGCTTTGTTTGCTCTTGATTGTTGCTCATGGCCTTATTCTTGTAATAATTCTTTGCTTCAATCTTGGCCTTGGCCTTCATGAGTTGGCTTTCCTTGTATCCAACTCCGGTCTGGTCACTCTTCATGATGGTGTTCATCAAGAGCTCACTTTGAATGTTGTGGCCCTTAGTGAACTTCTCCAACCCACTTGCAAGCTTGATATTCTCATTCTTGAGCTTTGCATTTTCTTCTCTAAGTGTGTTGATCAAGGTCGTAGCATCCTTGTCATCTTCCTTGGCCAACTTGATACTGAAGGACTTGTTTGCCTTGAGGTTGATTAACTCTTCCTTGAGCTTTGAGTTCTCTTCCCTCATCTTCACATAGGCATCATACTTGTCGGCTTCAAGTACCTTCTTGCCCTTGCACTTAGCATTTTGCTCACTAGCAACTTCATCAAGCAAGTCCTCACAAGTAGATGTATCACACTTAACAACCAGGTTAATAGCAACGTGTGTAGCAAGATCATTTTTAATCAATTCATTAGCTACCACAAGAGTGCCATGTCCATTTCTCACTTGGTTGTAGTCATCTTTTAGCAAGTTATACCTTGTATGGAGCTCTTGTGTTGGCCTCTCAAGCTTATCATGTTTCTCATTCATTTTCTTGAGTGAGGCTTTGAGCTCCATAGTACTAGATGTGAGAGAGTTGTTCTCAAGCTTCAAAGAATCATTAGCACTAGACAAGGCATCAAGCTTAGCATGCAAGTTTTCTTTGACCTCAAGTAGTTTGTCATTTTTACCTTTGTATTTTATGATGATGTTTGAATATTTGTTGAAAATTTTAATTAGCTCATCATAGGATGGTGTGTCTTCATCATGACTATCACTGCCACTTGAGTCACCACTATCATCATCCTATTTTTGTACCTTCTTGTCACCTTTGGCCATGAGGCATATAGGTGTGTAGAGGATGAGCCCGGTGATGAAGGAGGAGATAGTGGTGGAGTAGAAGAACCAATCACCAATGTGGCCACCTTCTCTTCTTCACTCTCATCATCAGAGGAGTCACTTGAGTCCTCAATGTCGGTGAGCCAATCACCAACAATGTAAGCCTTGACATCCTTCTTATTCTTGTGGAAGTTGAAGTTCTTCTTTTTCTTGTAAGGCTTGTCTTGCTTCTTGTAATCATCACTTGAATCATCTTGTGCACCCTTCTTCTTCTTGTAGTTCTTGAACTTCTTGTTCTTGAACTTGTATTTCTTCTCTTCGGTGCAAGCATGAGCTAGATGACCAAGTATCCCACAATTGTAGCACTTCATTTGTGAGATGGGCTTCCTTGAAGAGCTTGTGAAGAATTTCTTCTTCTTTGAGTCAATCTTGACTCCACTCTTGTTTAGCTTCTTCAACATCTTGGTGGTCTTCTTCACCATGAGGGCAATGTTGTCTTCATCTTCATCATCACTTGCACTCTCATACATGACTTGCATCTTGCACTTCTCCGAAAAGGATGCCTTGAGAGACAAGTCCTTCTTCTCCTCTTCATCTTTGTCTTTCTTCTTGGAGGAGGATGAAGAGGCATCATTGATCTTCATGTACATCTCATGAGCATTGATCTTGCCCAACACTTGTGTTGGTGTAGATGCGGAGAGATCCCCTTGGTGAAGAACCGTGATGATGTGGCCATACTTGTCAATTGGAAAGACACAAAGTATCTTGCGCACCACATCAGCCGGCGCCATTTGGTTGAGCCCAAGTCCATTCAATTCTTCTACAAGAATGTTAAGACGTGAATACATCTCATTTGCATTTTCATTAGCAAGCATAGTAAAAGAATTGAGCTTTGCCATGACCAAGTGATAGAATTCCTCACTCTCACTCTTTGTGTCTTCGTGAAGCACACAAATAGTGGTCCACAACTCAAATGCGTCTTTGGCATTACGCACCCGGTTGAAGACATCCTTGCATATGTCGCGAAAAAGTATATTCTTCGCCTTAGCATTGTGCTTCTCAAAGTAGGGGTCTTCCACAAAGTAAGAACCCCCCCTTTGTGGCGGCTTTGAGCACGCCAACGTCCACGGCCTCTAGATAGGCTTCCATATGAACTTTCCAATAAGGAAAGTCGTCTCCATCGAACATGGGAGATGGACCATCCCCATGGGACATCTTGATCTAGGCGGTGAAGCCTAATTTAAGAGCAACCTTACATTGATACCAATTGAAAGGATCAAGATGCCCAAGGGGGGGGGGGTGAATTGGGCTTATTTCAAAATTCTAAAGCAAATATGAAATCCTAGCAATGCCAATTACCCCTAGTGCCTATCGGTAGTGTGTCCTAGCTAGAAAGCGGTAGCAAGTCAAAGAAAGCGAAAACACCCTACACAATTCTAGTATGAAATGAAGAACAAGTGTGGAATGTAATGCAGTATGAAAGAGCTAGGGAAAGATATTCTTGACACGACGATGTTTTGCTGAGGTATCGAGGAGTTGACACTCCTCCCTAGTCCTCATTGGAGCACCTTGCAAGGTATTGCTCCCCCTCAATCCCACGCAAGGGATGAGTGCTCTCTACGGGCTGGTTCTTCGCCACTTCGGCTCGATGAACCACCCACAACCGATCACAAGTCGATGGAGAAGGGTTGCTGACAATCCTCCGGCGATAACCTTCCTACCACCGGACCATCTAGGTGATGTCGATCACCAAGAGTAACAAGCCTTGATCTTCACTTGACTCAATCAAGCCTCACAACTAGAGTGGATGCAGACTTGAATTCTTGGATGAACTAGAGGAGAGGATGGATGGATGGATTCACAAATCACTCTCTGTCTCTAGGGCTCTTGCTCTCTTCCCAACCTTCTCAAAGAACTCAGCAACTCAAATGAGCAAAGGCAAGATGGGAAGGCAAGGGGTGAAGTATTTATACTCCCCCTCACACTCAGCCCTCGGGCTGAGAAAACAGGCATTTTAAGTTGGTGACGGACGCTCCGGCGCCAACTGGCTGCTCTTAGGTTTCTGGGAAAATATTCTCGGACGCTCCCCAGCGTCCGACGCCATTGCGACAGACGCGTCTGTCGCGATTCTGCCCTCTCTGGAACTCTTGTTAGCGCGCCAGACGTTCAGGGTGCATACCCTAGCGTCCGACGCCAGCGTCTGGCGCGACGGACAGCATCTGTCGCCTCTGCACTCAGCGTCCGACTCCCAGAGATGGGCTCTCTCAACTTCGATTTTCATCACGATGAATATGGAAGTTGTTCTAGGCTATCTTACGGTCGCCATAGGCTTGCTTAGAGCTAAGGAAGTCAAGTGTGCACCACATTGAAGTCGTGAATCTCTCCTAAGTCAAGCTACTAGTCTCAACCCCTCTTAATAGTACGGTCAAATATCAAATAAAGTCCTATCTATACTAAGTGCCCTTCATTTCCTTATGGCACTTAGACCTATCACTCTAGGCCCTTTATCATGTCTCTTTGAAATCCAAAACGATATCCATATTGGGCGCTAAGTGATGACCATTGATGCCCATTCACATTCATCACTATGGCTAAGCTACGCATAGCCTCTGCAAAACACACATTAGCCATAATAATCTTTTACTTGTCGTTAATCACCGAAACCAATGGGGCCACGATTCTTCAGAATTGCTAGTATCTCTCTCTTGTGCAAGCTTCGACTTTCTTAGAAGGAGTTTCTCTGGATTTGAAGTGAAATTATCTGGAAGAGAAAAACCATGCATTCATTTACCCTGCATAAGATACACAGATAGATAGAAACAAGGGTAAACCTGTTTGAGTATGAGGTTCATAGTTAATCGATCTTTATTCATTTGCATATGGTTATCAATACTTCCTAAGTTTAGATACCTTCCTCGGCAACGGCGCCAAAAATGCTTGTTGACATATCTTAACGACATCACCAAGAACATAGTTCTTAGCAATGGTGCCAAAAATGCATGGTATGTAATTAACTTGTCTTTAGCAACTAGCCACTTATCTTTTACCTTATACTCCTAAGCATGAAACTAGGTTGTCATCCCTAATTATAGATCTAGGAATATTTTATAGTACTTATGTGATATTCTATATTTTATGTATGACTAGGCGGAAATAAATAATGATAATGAAATGTCAAGGAATAATGATTCTGCAAGCGGACATATTAAATATACCATTGTAGCATTTTACCTAGAGTATTACCAGGTTGTCATTTATATTCTACCACTAGAAAGGTCTAGTTAAAACTGATAATCTATAGTATTGATAATGAGCATATGAAATGAATGAAGTGATTTAACTATCAATGATCTCTACTCTTAAACATGGGTAAGTCACATGATACATATATATAAATGATAAGGGTAAATGGATCAGTAATCATCATAATGACAATAAGGATAAAGTTATCTAGAGCATTCTAGTCACTACACAAGCGTTGTCTAATACAAGTAATAAAGAAATAACATCCTAAGTATTCTAGCTACCGTCAAAGCTACGGTAGTTAGTGCAAGTACATCTAGTAATCATTGTTAAGTAATACTACCAATATTCCCAACCACAATAGGGCCATGAATAGGATGAGTTGAGTTCAGAAACCTCAGATATAACAAGATATCTTCAACCTGACAATTCCTCCCTACCAAACCATCATACGGGGGAAGCCTACAAAATACTCAATGGATTTGTCACGTCCACGATCTATTTCACGACCCGGCACAACTGGTGGCATTCGCAGATAAGCAATGTATCTAAGCACCACACCTACATACTGCCTACCACTCGCCATATGATCAAATAGACGAGCGCTATACAAACATGTCCATGAACTCAATAGCAAACTAACTATACTAGATATATTAACGTAGGCAATGAACAAAGTAAACAAGAACATATTAATGAAGAATAATGTTGCTTATAAATATCATACAAATGCAGATAAATACTAAAAGAGAATAAGAGAATAAGAACTGTACCAGACTCCAATCTCTTGATAACATCGGGAGTCCAAGATCGAATCTTGACTTCCTCTACTCTCGAATCTAACTAGGCTATGCTATGAACTAGGAAGTGCTCTAGATGAACTAGGGTTTATGGCTCTGGATGACTAGATCTCCTATGACTTAGATTGAATGGATCTGAATGATCAGAGAATGATCCGGGATTGCCTCTAGGGGGGTATGCCCTCCTATTTATATTCCGGTGGGATGCACGATAGTCGTTGGATCAAACCGACTTCACGTAGGGCTGAGATGACTTCTCATAGGCGGTGTAGGACGCTTCCAGAAGACGGCGGGCAGTGGGCCCAGCGGTTGCCGCCCAGCCCAACCCCATGCCGGCCAGCCCAACATGGTAGGGTCTAGGGTCCATCTTCGCTCCGGTGTTTGTGGGATCCTCCTTGAGTAGAATGGCACGTGTTTCTCCGCGGGATTTATTCGGTATCTTCTCTGATTTTCTTTCCTTTATTCTCTTTTCTGGAATAGTCCCTGGAAAATAATGAAACACCAAAACTCATGAAAATTGTTAATTAAAACCCTATATTTCTAGATATTATATTTGATTGATCCATTTATTTAATTTATAATTACTTAAAAAGTTAACACTAAGGACCGTCAATAGTTATGAGTGCACAAATTAGGGATATTAGAATGATTAGGCTCTTATTTGTTAGATGGAGAGTTTTTCGCTTAGGTCTAAAGAGAGGGAGAGAGGAGAGGCTCTATGGCTTAAGCTTTTTGCCATACAAGCTTTGAGATCTGCTAGGAGTGTCTTATATTCACACATGATGAAGTAATCTAAAGATCAATTTTGTGCTCCTTTTGTTCTCTTACCCCAAATTTAAATTTTATTATTTTCATTGATTTTTGATCTAGCAAGTACAACTACATAATACATGCAAACTCGAGAGTTGCATAACTACCTAAGGAAGGAATGCACAAAGTAAAGAGCACAAGTGTAGAAGGTGTAAACCATAAGGAATGACATGAGATTTTTTCCCTAGGATCTGGTAGCTTGGCAGCTACCTACTACACTTTAATGCGTATCCAAGGATCATTGCTCGTCCACAGGTTCAATGATCTGTCAAGACCAGCTTTGATGTGACTGCTTGCCTATGAGCTGGCATGATCATGAGGTACACCACAAGGCTTGATTCCATTAGAGTTGCTCTTCATGATCGCCCACGGGGATGAGCACAACATCACCCAAAAATCATCTTAGAACACCACACAATCTCCAATTGAGTGCTTCATAGAGTCTCCCTGCCTCCAAGCCATCTAGGTGATGAAAACAACCAACAATAACAAGAATCTCACAACCATGATGATCACTAGTGCCACTAAATGCAAATGCTCTCTATATCAACTCCAATATGACTCAAAATACAATCTCAACTAAGAAAATGTGAGTAGAGATATATCTTGATCTCTTATGAGTGTGTAAGTTATTGTAATGCTCCAAGAGTACATACTTACACGAGCACACCCTCTATTCAAAAGTTTACTCAAGAAGCTAGCTGGTATACACTTAAGGTTCTTTTGTGTACTTAAGGTTCCACAAAATTGGGTAGCTTGCACCATGTTAATGAGATATAGCTTGAGTTCAAATGAGGCATCTCTTATGTTGACAGCCGGTGCAGTATGGATGTTGTTGGCATTTGGTGCAGAGAGTTCACGCAGTATTCTCAGCCATAGCTTTATAAACTAGTATTAAGCTACCTCCTAACTAGTTTGATCTTGATTAGGAAGTTGATGCTTCCTTGTTCTTACTTTTTTGATAAGAGATTCTAGATCTCCAATGAAATTTATCGCAAGATTGAAATCACTCATGCACTACCCTATATAAGACATAAATAGATTATAAAGGGGTAAGCTTGCTAGAGCAGGAATGAATTGTTTTGATACACCAATAAGTAGAGTTTATTCAATTCTTTCTATTGCCTCTGTCCTCCTTAGCAATGTCATAATAAATATTTATTTGTATTTAATAGTGCGAATAAGAAAATAATAATCATGTTAGCCCACATATCTACCATTGTACCACTTCACCGAGAGTATTATAGGTATCATTATTTATATTTTCACGATATGAGGAAAGGTTGCTAGAGAGAGATTGATAAACTTATACTTATGATGAATCAATGAACTAAACAATTAGTCTAGACAAGGGTGAACCAAAAGACATGTATAAATATGATAAGCATAACACTCAAAGAGACTCCCTATAGCAATAGTAAGTTAAGTAGATTAAAATAGAGATAAGTTCCTAAGTTATCTTAGTTACAAGTCAATGTATATACTTAGCAATATTAAAATATTAACTCTATACTTATATAAAGGGAACATTTTCTAAGGAGGCGTATAGTGATACTTTCTTCATCGATGACATATGTCCTACTAGTCCTACAAATGATTGATGGAATACTGAAAATCTACTAGATTTCCACCCTAGTAAACTTACCATACCTAGAATGGAGGGGGCATCCATATGCAATAAAATAGATAAGCACTATATTTCTATATAATCTAGCTACCCACTCAAACACAAAATTGAGTGCTCTATGATACTATACCTAGAATATACTCAAAGTAAACTAAAAACATAATATAAATAAAGAATAATGTCATCAAGTAGATAAATATGATGGGTATAAGGGCTATACCAAGCCTCTAGATGACTAGATCTAGAATTCAAGCAATAGCCTAAATCTACTTTGATCTAACTTAACTAGACTATGCTATGAATCTATGTTTTTGGAGTTTTTGTCTCTTGAGTTGGTTTTGTGACTCGAATGAATTGAAGTAAGACAAGTGCCTTCTAGGAGGGGGTCTGGGGGCCCTTTTAGATGAGAGATGGTGTAGGAGGCAAGCAATTGCCATGCCATTGATATATGTCATGCCTTAATCTTGTCCTTCCATGCAAACTGACTTGAATTAATGGTGGAGATTTATCCTAAAATTTCATGGAGCAAACGAGGGCTAATAGGTGGGGTCTAGGGTGATCGGTCGACCTAGAGGTGGGGTTGGCTAACCCCCACCCTAGCCCACCTACCAGTTGGTATTTGTTCCATTAACATGTATGGATATTTAAAGACGATTTGAGTTAGTTTCATGCCAATTGAAATTCCTTGTGATAATATAACCCACTTTGACCTATTTTCTAGTTAAAACATCTTTCATTAGAAAAGTCGCCAAGACTTGTGAAAATACTTAGTATAAAACTCTAGACCTATTTTAGTCCAAGTCAACCTTGCATCCAATGGGATAAACCTTGTATTCTAGTAAACAATATTAGTCCAAATGGCCATATTGTTCATCAAACACAAAAATCACTTAATGACCTCTGCAAGGTGCCATTTTCCTTACACTCACAATCCTTTGACTCTTCATACAAATGGTCCAACTTATCTATGATAACAATTCGACAATAGTGTGACACAAGTCCTCTAGAAATCTTCATCACCAGGGGTGCGGGCACACCTAGGATGTGGCCACATCCTGGCCCACACCTCTAGCCATTGACATTCTCAAGTGGGTCTCTGGTGGGGCTAGGATGGGTCATTGCATGGTTTCGTGCCCAAATACTTTGGTTATGTTAGGCCTTCTGATTCCTTTGCGCATTTCAATGGTATGAAACACCTTTCTTCTATGATTTCCCTTGTATTTGAGTATAAGTCCTATAAAACATGAATTTCCAAATACATGTGGAACTAGGTTAATAGTAAAGATATATGTGTATAAGATTGCTTATTTTTCCTCTTTTATGTCTTAATTGGCTGGTAAGAATAGGAGTTAAGGACCGCCAACAAGATCCCCAAACTTACCCTTTGCTAGTCCCTAGCAAAAGACTAAGTATTTGGTTGTTGATCAAGAGTTGCATCTATGCCGATACAATTTATAAGTACCATCACATTCTGTTCTACGATTTCATTTTGACAAAAGGAATGAGCATACCCAAGTTCAATAGCTTTACGTCCGCTATTCCGATCATGATTTTCCTACCCAAATATTATTTATTAATTTAAATAAGTAAGCATTCTATCCACCCATTGCACTCAATTCCTTTGGGGCTTATTCCTTTTCCAAGTTCTTAGGTGGATGCAAAATACCAATCATTCATTCTTTGATTAACCTTCTATCTAGAGGTTTTATAAGTTTTTGGAAACAAAAGAAGTTCCTCAAATGATTTCACTCATTCGCTCAATGTGTATTATCCTTATTAAGGCATTTAAATGTTGCCTTCTTTTCATCCTACCTCTAAGAGATATATGGTGGAGTTTTGGGTAGGTATGAATAAGAAGCATACTTGCATTATATAGTATTGCTAAGTCAAAAACGGACCTCAAGGAGAAACATGTCATATACTTTGATCAGGAAGTGAAAGTGTGTGAATTTTAATCTTTTTCTATACTCCTTTGCCTATAATTTTCTCCTTTAATACCTTTGAAAGTAGAGGCTACTATTTCCTCTCATTCCCATGCTCTTTGGCATGCAGCTTTTTCTCTCTTCCTTTTTGTTTCCTTCATGCTCTTTTAGCACAAATATTTTCTCTCTCTTTCACTATTGTTTGTATTTGTTGATTAAACGAATTGTGGTTTTAATAGCTTAGTTAAAGCAATTTGTTTCATGTGATTTTTGTTAAACCTGATACACTTGTTCCCAATCTTAGGTACAGAGCTTCAAGAATGCTTGAAGGGATGGGAATATGGCACATGTGCACACTTATTGATATACACCACAAATAAACATGTATGTTGTAATAAAGTCTCTCTTTTACTGTGTAATGTTATATAATCATCAATGCTACTAGATTCTCTATTGTTGTGCCCTTGTTAAAGAGTAGTATAATGATACTGCATAAAGTTTTTGTTGTTCACTACTACATCTACGTTCATTAGAAGCACCCGTCTATTGCCTCTAGAGAGGCATCCTGCGATTTGTAGAGGCGTTTCTATAGCCGCCTCTAAAAATCAGATTTGTAGAGGCAGCTCGAAATAAGAGCCATCTTTAGAAATCCATTTGCAGAGGCGGTTGCATTTTCTTCTGTTTCTACTAATCATTGTCCAGAATTTACAATTTTATGTTAAAAATAATAAAAATACAAAACGCAACCTTTTTTTAATCTCGAGAGACCCCACTAGGCACCACTGGGCAGCCATACTAGCAAAATTATTTGCACATTGTGCGCTCACCGGCACTCAAACATGCAACCAATCGCTTTGCACATTCATCCCCTAACTACTACACCCATACAACACTTGTGTCCAAATGAGTTATCCGTTATCCTCATTTTATCTTCATCTAGTTTTAAATGAGTCTTTGGTACCCTAATTATTTTGAATGAAAAAGTTGTCAACTAAGAAGTTGCATAAGTTTTCAAGATCTACAACTTTTGTTTTTGTGGCTTCTCCCTTTAAGGTTGTTTGAAAAATTCTTTTTTTATGTGAAAAGTTCAGACATGATTTTCTATGCATAGATGATTCAAATAAAAAAATAGTCAACTATAAAACTACATAACTTTTTAGGATCTAAAACTTCCATTTGGGTAATTTGTCCATTCAAGTTCATTTGAAAACTTCGAATTTGAAATGTGAGAAAAATTCCAAGTGTATTTTTCCATGCATAGGTTATCTCAAATAAAAAAGTTGTCAACTACAAAGTTGAACAACTTATTGAGATCTATATGTTTTGTTTTGGTCAATTCTCTATTGGAGGTCATTTGGAAAAATTAAATTTCAAATATGAGAAATTCAAATGGTTTTCATGCATAGATGATTTCAAATAAAAAAGTTGTCTGTTACAAAGTTGCATAAGTCTTTGAGATCTATAACTTTTGTTCTAGTTTTTTCTCCATCCAAGATCATTTGAAAAAAAATAAAATTTACTATGCAACTTCTATTTTTAAGGGCGTCTGGAAATCGTTTTCTAGAGGTGGTTCAAATTAGAGTTGCCTCTGGAAATTAAATTTCTAGAGGCGGTTGAAAATAGAGCCGTCTTTAAAAATAGAGGCATGTTTAAAGGCGGCTAAAAACATCATCCACCTCTACAAATGCAATTTTATAGGTGTCTCAATTTGTTTGTCACTATAGAGGAACCTCAATATGAAGGTCATTGCATAGGCCGCTCAATTTGCAGCCCCCTTTACAATAAAATGCCTCCCATTGAATTTGTAGCTGTGATTTTCTTGTGGGATGTTTAGTGGCAAGAGTTAAGATCAAAACCATAGATGCGTGACAAGTTCGCTGGCATCATCCTCATCCTCGCCCCCGCCCCGTCTCACCACTGTCGGCCTGTGACAAGCCACCTCGCCATGCCAGCCATAACCCAGCCCCGCCCCATGAACCTACCCACGCTAAGCACAACACCTTGCCGACGAGCACCGCTGTGACTCTCTCACCGCCAACTCAGTCCAACTGATTGTCCCTCGCCGCCTCGCTCATCGTCCATTAACCCACCACGACCTCGTGTTGCGGCCGCCTCCCCTGATCTCCCTTCTAGAGCTGTCGGTGATGCCGGAACCCTAGCTAGCCGTTGGCGTCCTTATCATCGTCTCTAGTGGGTTATCGTTGTGTGCACATGTGGGGTTGGGCACGTGCGCATGGGCCGGCCCGCGTCGCACGCTTTGCAGAGCGTGACCGGTCGCTTGTTTGACTTTGGGTATGCATGTGAATGGATAATAAAACAAAATCGACTAGTTTTAGATTATTTGATAGTAAGGTTGGTTGCTATCTTTGGATTCTTATCTAATGACCCAGGACGTAATCCTGAGCATGAGGAGGAAAAATCTAAATTTTTTTTGGAATTTTGTCTTATAATCTAGATTTATTTCATACATTTATTTATGAGAAAATCCAGGGGGGGTCAGAATTCCTTACAATTCGAAAAAACATGCAAAACTTTTTGATATAATATATATTGAAGTAAACACATAAAGTTCCTCTATCCCAAAGCATGATACTGGTAAACTAACAGTAAAGCCAGCTGTTAGTTATGCAATCTGCGCTTCAGCAGCAGCTAGTTTAGGTGCATGACATGGTACTTGCAGCGCAACTGCAACCACACAACAGGATCCAAAACTTAGAGCTTGTGCAAAGTGGTACCCACTTTAGAAGGCAAAGGACCAATCTTCTCATAAGAAATGTAGCAAAAGGACACGACTTTCGATGCTAGTCGAATGTGATTTACAAAAGGATGCCCTGACCCTTTTCTCTTTTCTTCTTCTTTTTTCTCTTTTTCATTTCTCGCTTGCCTTTGCTTTCGGTATTCACAAGACCCAAACATTCTCGTCTTTGGAAAGTATATTACTAGGGTGCGTGAAAAGCTTAGTTATAGAGTGATGCAAATTAAACAAAAGAAAAATGAAGATATACGCATCTAGCTAGGGCGCCCTCTTGTTGGACAGTAAAGTTTCGTGCTTTAGGATCCTCTGGAAAGAGATAGAGATAGAGATCTTCCATCATTGACGCCTCATTTTGTTGGAACTGAAATTATTAGCTATATATGTGTACACACAAAGGATGCAGCTGTAAAGTGATAGCTTGTCGTTCGAATTGTCATTTTCGAGGTACTGGAATGATTTTCGCAACCTTTTCCGTTCTTGTTGGAATACCAACTGAAAGACCGTACATATAAGCCAAAGCATGCTTAAATTTTGAATGATGGTGAAGTAGGAGTATGATGTTGTAAGTGATGTAATCGTATTTTTCATTGCAAAGTGCGTAAACATTGTTTTTCTTTTCATCATTGGACTGGATCGAGATGCACAAATAAAAATAAAATTCTTTTATGAACAAACACTGAAAAACCGACATGGAACATGGCCAAACTGTCAGGAATGATATCTTCCTGACCGTAACCATCAAGAATCTCACGGGTTAATTACTTCCCTACATCCCAAATTATAAGTTGGTCTATCTTTTTTAGGTACATATAGTTTTTACTATGTATATATAGATATAAATTATATCTATATCATATTAAAAGTAAAATGTCACAACTTATAATCTGAAGTAGGAGTCACGCATCAAAGTTTGTGCTGTACGCTCCCATTCAATGAAGACAAAAAAGTACACACTCCTACTAGCACAACACTATACAAACTTTCTTGGGATACATGACACACACGCTAATGTCTTCAAACACTTAATTCTCGTCCCCCTCACCCTCGCCCCTCCACCTCTCCCAAGTCACTGAAAGATGTGTAGCCGCTCTGATCCCGAAACTTCAATTTCATGATTTATTTGATTTTGTGCTAAATTTTATACTAACCGGTTGATGTTATGAATCAAGACTAAAAACCTTGATCCATTTATTTTTTGTTGGTAACATTAACCTGGACTAAAAGTCTCCCATTAGATTCATTCAAAAGGAAAGCATTCTATCCAAATTCACATGTGTTGTGTAGGTAGGGTGGTAAGCTAAGCGCAAGGCAATACGTAATGTCTTGGGTTTAAATCTCACTGGACACAAGGGCACTACCAGAAACCGGCTCTTTACCGAGTGCCAAGGGGTTTGCTGAGTCTTTTTTCGGACACTTCGTATGGGGTTCTTTGCCAAGTAAAAACACTCGGAAAAGAGGCTTTTTGCCGAGCGTTTTTTTCGCACTCGACAAAGAAACTTCTTTACCGAGTGTTTTTTTACACTCGGCAAAGAGTCTTTGCCGAGTGTTTTCTTTTACACTAGGCAAATAAAAACTTTAAAGCATATTTTGAAGTAGTAAATTAATTCAAATGAAAAAGTTTTCAACTACAAATTTGTATAACTCATCAAAATGTATAATATTTGTACGTTTTGATTATTTCTTCATATGACAAAGTGAAAATAAATTTATTCACAAATCTTACATATTCTCTCTATAGTTTTAAAACTACAAGAGATATATCAAGACGTACAATGTTTGTTTAGGTATCTCTTTTGTTCCAAACTATGGTGTTGTTTGTTTCGCTGAAATTTAGTTTTATTTGTTGGAAGAATACTATTCATTCACTGAAGAATGCCGAAGTGACAAGAAGAAATGTTATGTTACTAATAGTCTTCTCTAGCTATATAGCTTTGCTAAGCACCTACATATATATTATATCTAGATAAATAGTAAAAGTAATTTAGCTAGTTAGAAAAGTCAAAATAACTTATAGTTTGGAACGGTGAAAGTACATTGATACATATTACCAAAGATTAACATTCAACAAATTAAGTTCTACTAGTCCACCCATGCTCTTGTATTGTATGGTCTACAATCTTAGGTGACATAATCTTATGACACATCATGAATCTAGATTATGGTTTTGAAATTTTGTAACACCCTAAAATTTGCATTCTAGAAAAATAGAATAAAATTGTGTTAATTGCATTTTTGTGAACATTAAAAACCTAGGAAAAATTAATTAAGAATTTCATAAAGTAAAATTGCCTCAAGTAGAAACTCTTGTGTTGCATACATGCTGGTGCATAGATTTTTGTTTTGCTCTTTCAAAATTCAACTTGTTTTCATTTGGGGTTTGAAAATGTGTTTGGAAATTTCAAAAATCAAAAGAAAAACATCTCTCTTTCTCTCTCTCCTTCTCCCCCTATCTGGCCCGCAGGCCATTTCTTTCCTCGGCCCAGCTTCCTTCCCCCTCCCTTCCCTGCTGCCGCATGGGCCTTGCCCGGCCCAACACGTCGGCCCGACCACTCCCGCGCCGCATCCCTCTCTTTTTGCGCTGACAGAAGGGTCCCACATGGCAGATCCCTCTCCCTCCTTTCCTTCTTCTCCCTTCCTCCCTTCCTTTCTCTGTGTCGACGAATCCCACCGTCGTCGAGCACAATCCGAGCAGGATTCCTCTCCCTTTCCATCGCCGACACCGAACCGTGACTAGCAAGCCAAGCGCCGAACACCCCCGACCCTTTCCTTTCTTCTCCTCCCTCTTCTTTCCTTTCTCCGGCTGCCGCCTTTCCCTTTCAACCAAGCGCGAATCCTCATCGGATTCTGCCCTTTCCTTCGCAATCCACCCTTCCGAGCTATTTAAGCGAAGCACCGCACCCTTCCGCATCCACCTGACCCTCTGGAAGCCCCTTTCAAGCATCACCAAGCCCACAGCGCCGCCGCGACCGAGCACAGAGCCACCGTCGCCGCCTCTGCGCTGCCGAGCTCCTCCACTCCAATCCGACCTCCCCCGAGCCTCGCATCGCGGTAAGAAGGACCCCCCGAACTCGCCTTGCCCCTTTACTCCCTCTGTCCCGCCCGCAAAGCCTCTGTCCGCGATCGCCGCCGGCACAGAGCCGCCCCTCCGCGTGAGCAGCTCGCCTGCGTACGCAATCGCTTCAACCAACCCCACCATCGTGTTCGCAATCCTCCCCCCTCTCTCCCTGACCTACTCGCGTCGAGTTTCGTGCACCGAGGCCTTGGATTGCTCTGCGTCGCCGCCGCCCGGCCATGGCGCCACCGCGTCTCTGACTCTGGCCGCCGCTCACCGCCCCTCTCTCGCTCTGATCTAATCCTGTCCGTCCGTTGTGGATCAGACGGCTCACAGAGCCTCTTACCGGTTCGGCCGGCAGATTTACAAAAGAAACCCTGTCCTTTTTAAAGTCTGAACCCCCAGTCCTAGGCGTATTCTCTCTTTGCGTTTTCTCTTCTGGAAAACGTATTCTCCTGTCGGTTTTGTTTTATTTCAAAATTAAATAGAAAATCTTAATTACAGTTTTGCCACTCTATTTCAAATGTCTCTAAATTGCTCATTTTAAATCCAAATCGATCCGTTCAAGTTGCGTTAGATCCGTAATTTTATGCTCTATCCAGTAGTATAGATTTCATCTATGTTAATTACTTTTGAAAATCAAAGAAAATTAATTTGGTAATGCTTTAATCTTGCCCTTTTCAAAATCTTGTTTAATTCATATCTCCTTCGTTATAGCTCCGTTTTTCGTGATTCAAACGTCTATGTGATCGTAGTGAGACATAGATCAGTTTTATAAAATTTTAATATTGTTTTATTATGAATGGTGTACTGTTCTAATCTATAGCCTTTGTTTGTTTGCATGTTATGCCTCCGTATGATTGCATGTGATGTGGTGATCGAGTATAGACGGTGAGCAGTATGTGGGTGACCAGGAGTTTCTCTTTGAGCAGGATCAACAGGAACCCTTTGAGCAAGGCAAGTATTCATGGGATCATCCTTGTTGTCCTAATCACTTAAATCATTAATTCATGATTGCATGTGTTTGCTTGATATCCTATTTAGTTTTACCATAGACTTGTACCTTATACCTTGTCACCCTGGGAATCTATGCATTTGGGTAGATCAAGCTAGTGCTCTCGAGAAATAACCATGATCATGTAAACCTGACTAATGACTTACGCAACAACGGTAAAATCTGCTTTTTAGCAATATGGTTTAGGGTGATCTAGAGCACAGTTTTTGAGATGCTCTAGAACCTCCGTAAGCGATCACTCGGGATTTACAGTACAACCATGAGGGCTATATGGCTCTGGCTTTAGTTCAGTAATAGGGTTACTTTCTCGCATGCGGCAGTTCACGAAAGTTGCCATTGCCGAGCGGTTGCGGGTTGTGGCTGGAGTGGGGACCGCTGCGTGTGCGTACCATCCCGGGGCTCCCGTATACCCCTTTCCTGTGGATCCGTACTGTCTGTGGTATGTCAGCGAGCCCCTTTGAAAGACTTCATAGTGTACCTTGCCCGCTCACCTCGGTAGTGTTAAGGGAGTCATGATCCCGGGGCATTTGGGCAAACACGACTCATGGGTAAAGTGTACAACCTCTGCAGAGTGTTATAAACTGATATATTAGCCGTGCTCACGGATATGAGCGGCCTGGAATTCTTATGGAACAGAATGACTTTAATCTACCATTTACTAAGTTTGCTATTCATTATTCATGTTTACTCAATCATATGGTTATTGGGCTTTGATATTATTGATGTTATCCTATGCTAAAATTGTGACAACTTAAAAGCTGATGCAGTTTAACCAGTGTCATACCTTTTTGAGCCTCATGCACCCCATGTTTACTTGTTGAGTACGAAAGTACTTACGCTTGTTTATTTCTTCATATTTGGATAAAAATCCCGGATGGGTACCAGATTATCAGAGTTATGAGGAGTATCCAGAGGACTACTAGGTTTGGGGTCAACCAGTTGACGTCCCTGTGCTATAGAGCTTCGCGAGAGTTATCTTATATTTCCGCTGTTATGTAATAAACATTATTTAAATACTTGTTTGCTATGTAATAAACACTTGTGATGATACAATTTTGATAATTTGTCGGCTTATGTGTATGACTGATCTCTGGGCGCACATAAGGATATTGCATCCCGTTTTGTCTTTAAAACTGGGTATGACAAATTTTAATCTTATCAATTGTCATAGACTTTTATCCTTAAGTTGCTCTTGTGGTATCTTTATTAACTCTTTTTTTACTTTATTGAAAACAAATATTTTAGATCATAAATTGTTCTCTCAAGTACTATGATGATATTAGAAATGATAATTTCAACCTAAGCCACGTCGCTCAAGATTGATGGTAAAGCTTAAACTGAGATTGATCAAAGGATTGGTAGCAATGCCAACTCTAATAGGATATTAATATTTAAATCTTATAATCATACTTTACTCTAAAAGAATCTCAAACACCATGAAGGTATTGCCATCTTTTGTGTGCTCTAGCTACTCTCCCCCTTATTAAGATTTTTTGAATTATCTTAGTAAATAACTATATACATTGATATCAAAAGAAGTGGAAAATTTAGAAACATATACATGCACAATTTATGGTTGTTTAAATATTTTTAAATAGAAGAGCCGGTAGTATAGATGTAGGTTTAGGATATTTTTAGTTTTTTCAATAACAGGAGTGGTAATTTAGCTGCAAACTGAAGGGGTTACAGAGATTATCTATCATAATGGCTAATAGGTAACTAGATGCAAATTTTAGGTTACTTTAGACCATGTTTCATGATTTAGGTGGAAATTTTAGATTTAGATTGATGCATTATTTTATAGTTTTTTCAAAAGTGTGGAGGTGAGCAATCATTTAGAAAACACAACAAGTCAATGTCTATTTGATCTATTAAGGGCTAGAATCTAGGCGAGCAGAGCTCCACTGCTAGACCGCTCTGCTTCCTCCTCCGCCCTATATAGCTGGTCGTGAGGCTCTGCATGCGCACCCCACATTTGCTCGGCCGCTCCACGCCCTCTCTCCCTCACAGCAGCGCCACCACAAACTTTTGCCCGAGACAAATTCAATTCCATTCATCTCCCAACTGAGAGCACCTCGATCCCTCCTTTTTTCTTCAGTTGGCACCGCAACGTCATGTTGCAACTACCACACTCCCTTTTCGCTCAAATCGGTGTCGTGAGGAGACACATCCGAGCTCGCTGGAGCTTCGTCTCGCTGTCATTCCTAATCGTCCTTCTATGTCATGGCTCTAGCCCTCTCGTGGTGTGGCCTCTTAGGCGTGGACCCGACAACATGGCCCTTGCGCCCTAGCCCCTGTGGTGCGGACCCTGAGGCCGCGCGGCCCCGATGTTAATGATGTGTTACAGAAAATATCAAGCAAGGTTGAAGACAAGGGTAGTTTGGGCATTTCCCCCACCTTATCTATCTCAAAAGCTAAAAAATGAATAAAATAATGAGCGCGGTGTCCTACAGCAAATAGCCACAATTTTGTAATGGTACTGGGTAAATTGTCGTCATTGCGGTGTGTGACAGCCAATTACATGTTTCTGCGATGTCCCATAGCAAAATTTGCCATTAATTTATATGCAAATTTAGAGTGGTTACTTTATGTATTTTCAAACGGGCCAAGGGAGGCGGGTACTCTTTTACAAGCCATAATATAATAGATCCAATGATAATTATTGGTGATGATGCATGATTAGAGTCTAATAAATTAAGATAGTTCTTGTTATTGTGAGAATTTTTAATGTTAACTTCTTTCCTAATGCATCTCCTAAGAATTACCATAAATAGTAACGTACAGGAAGGATCCAAACTAGCAACATTGCTAGAAAGGAAGGATAAAGAGTAATTGTTGAGTAGAGATCCAATCAGACTGCATGGAGGTCGTCAATACAATGCAAGATGGAGGTTTCTCTGCCACGGCCGCAACAGTAATCTATGATGAATGCGTCCAATACTGGAAGGAATTTGCTGCAATATCGATTAGTCATTGTAATATAATTGGTAATTCAGTAGCCCATGAATTAGCTAGGCAAGCTTTAGTAGAGAAAAGTTCTCAGGTGTGGATAGATGACCCCCCGTCGTTTATCCTTCAACTGCTTGGAAACGATGTATCCATCTTTTTAAATCAATAAAGCTTGCTGAAAGTTTCAAAAAAAAAAGAGTAATTGTTGAGACCGCGCGAGGTTACACCGTACCACATGACGATGGGAAACATACTTATAATTATGAACTCAACTTGTTCCTTTTTTGTTTGAAACCAGGCAGGCATCCCAGCTAGACTGAGATATTATAACTTGGAATTAACCTCTACTGTGTCTGTGTACCTCTTTTTCAATTCATCATGCATGTGCAATATATATATATATATATATATATATATATATATATATATATATATATATATAGGTTTCTGAACACGACCAAGTTTCTAGGGGGTGAATTAAATAGACCATTATTTATCGTGGTGGCTGAATGGACGGAGCTTTGATTGACCATGGTGCGCCGGTGACGCCCAGGCTCTAATTCTGGTCCGGCTACAGAATATTCTGTAGCTAGTTACATACTAGTAGTTCCATATATATATATATATATATATATCCCAGTTAGTTTGTTCCCTCCAATAATCTGTGAATCATCGTGAGGCAACCCTAGAATCTAACTTTGATCAGGCGCTGCTCCAGCTTGCTTCATGCATGCATCCCTAGGGATTGGGCATCTTTTGCGATATGGATCCATGAATTAAACCTGTCGATGGAAGTACATCCTCCGTGCCTGCTGCTTGCGCTTTATTCTCCTTTTTAAAGTGAATGAACAGTGTGTGCAAACATATATACATACACTTTTTTAGGGCGAGCAAGATCCTTCATCTTTCGGTATATGTTTGTATCTCTCGATCTCTCTCTGCTATATATAACAATGCTATTCTACATTTTAGATGTAGAATAGAATATTATTCTACACCCAATAGCTAAAATTTACTTGAAAACACTGAATAATACTAAACAGTGTTCAATATCAGTCAGCAGTAAGCGTCAGTATCATGAATACTGAATAATACTAACACGCGTCAGTATTATGAATACTTAATAATACTAACACGCGGCTACTGATTTATACTGAATTTTTTTTAGTATAACATGTAGGTGTAATATAATTATTCTACACCTACAATGTAGAATAACTTAACACTTGTGTAGATATATACTGCATATATATGAAGTAGTCTAGCTAATAATAAGATCGAATTAAATAAGTATTTGTTCTGTGATTCACCACCCTACTGGCAAATTAAACCCAATGTGTAGTTTCATTCAAATCATCTTCATTAATTGGCTTTATTTTAGTTTACTTTAATTAAACTAGCTAGCTAAATGTTGTTCTTATACATATGTATCGTGTTACATATACTTCTAGGTAGGCATTGATGCATGCGTATGAAGTTAACTGCAATTGATTTTTGGGTGGCTAGATAATGATCTATATATTATTAATAATAGTACTATAATATATAGTTTCAAAAAAAACTACTATAATATATGCATTTATACGTGATCACACACTCAGCTTTCCCGACATCATGTCCATGCATGTTTTATGAATTAAAACGGAACAGGGTTTAAATTGTTTGAAACTTGAATCAAAGTTGTAGATAATATGCACCTGTAAAGAAGAGAGGAGGGACAAAGTTTCTACGTCGCAGAGGGCTTTTGCTAGAGACTTTGAGGAGAAAGAAGACAGCCTCTATGGGCTTCTCTCTCTTCTCCTTTTCCTCTTTTGATCAGCGCCTCTTTTCATGCGATCATATGAAAGAAATAAGAAAGCGTAGAGAAGACCGATGAATGCTGTATTATGCGTTCTTCTGCAGCTTCAAAGTGAGCAGTTCTTGGATCTCTCGCTAGCTATCGATCATATGGCAGACTAGGTATCCAGGCCGCAGCTACGTATACAGCTAACTAGGTAGAGTAGGTATCAGTAGTGATGATGAACGCACGTATAAACAATGGTACATGCATAGCTCAAGTGGTAGCTGGAGAAGTGGAGATAGAGTGGTCAATCATGAATACGGCTTTGGTTGGGATCCAAAGGAATTGGCTGTGATGGATTTCCATCACCTTTGCATGAAGCATCATGAGCATGCAGCTGCGCCTATACATATATTATGTTACTATGTAGCCAATGCAATAAAGGCCTAGACAGCAACCGCCATATGATACTTCTTCCATGTGCTCTCTACTACTTTCCGTCTTTTACTGCCTCCTTTTGCTCTTTCTTTTGTGTGTGCTATTTTGTAGAAAAAAAAGAAATGAAAGAAAAAGGGCTCATTTGAAATGTAGTTAATTTGGTGTTTACATGCATGGCACAGATGGTGGACTGGTCAAAAGCAGGGAAGATGGAAACAACTGTAGGACGGAGCTCACAGTAAAGATCTAGCAAGTAGAGCCTTTGCCCTTTGGTACCATGGACATGGAATCAGAGAATAGAAGAATATGATACTAGAGATCGTTGAGAATGTAATGTGTGAGCTTTTTGTTTCATGTGGGGTGGGCTCTGGGAGGGCAGATCGAGCACGTAGCTTTATGCATGCATGACAAAGAAGGTGGCAATCCCAAGACAAGCCTAGAGATTGAGGGGACCAAAGAAAAAGCGTTGGCTTTCATGCTTTTGTGAAAGGTTGTGAATACGTCGTCAATTAATTGTTGCACTTCTTTGATGCAAAGTAGCTACTCCTACTAAATAAATACTTAAATACATGTCACTATAAAACTCTGCATTTCGCTATATTCTCAAGGAATGTAGTTTTCATTTGTCTTTATTCTTGTTAACATCGTATTTTGGTACGGTCAAACGTCTACTTATGGACCCCCTAGCAGGCCTGTAACACCCAAAGTTTTGCATTTTTCCAAAATAGATTCAAAGTAAATTGAATTGCATTTTTGTGTGGGCATGAAAAACATAGGGAAGTTAATTAAAGGTTTCATAAAATAAAATTGAGCACCATAATAGAAACCGTGTTGTTGCATTCATGCCGATGCATTCTACCTTGTATTGTCTGGAGTTTGCAAAAGTTCAAATTTGATTTCGAAATTTCATTTGAAAAAGTGTTGGATTTTCAAAAATTCAAAAAGGAAAAACATTTCTATTTCTATCTCCCTGCTATCTGGCCCGAGGCCTGCTTCCCCCCCCCCCCCTCGGCCCAACCTCCCCTCCTTCTCACCCGGATGGGCCAACACCGCAGGCCGACCCATCCCCTCTCTCCCGCACTGCCTCCCCCTCCCCCTCACTGACGAAGACGCCCCACCAGTCAGCTCGCTCGCTTCCTCTGACGAGCCGGACCCGCATGTCAGTGACCCCCCCCTTTTTCTTTCCTTCTTCTTCCCTCTCCTTCCCGTTTTCCCCGCGCCGATGATCCTCCCGGCCGAGTTCGAATCGGGATAGAAGATCCCCCTCCTTTCCTACGCCGACTCAGAACCGTGGCAGGTCCAGCTACGCGCCGCACCGCCGCCTCCCTTCCTTCCCTTCCCTTTCTCTTCTTTCCTTTCCCGGCCGCCGCCCTTTCCTTGCGGCCGAGACCAAATCCGTGTCGAATCCTCCCCCTTCCGTCTCTGTGGAGCGCCCAGGGCTATTTAAGCCGCACCCGACGCCCTACCGCCCTCACCGTGCCCCTTGGAACATCCTCAGCGCCACACCGATCACCCAGCGCCGCCGCGATCTTGTCCAGCGCTGCCGCCACTGCTCCGCCGTGGGCAAGCTCCTCTGCGCCGTTAGACTGCTTCCCGAGCGTCGCAACGTGGTGAGCGAAGTCCCCCGACACCGCCAACCCCTTCTACCCCCTCTGTTATGCTGGTATAGCCCGTGTCCGTGACCTCCGTCGGCACAGAGCCGCCGTGCCGCGTGGGCACTCCACCCCCGAGCACAATCGAGTCAACCGACTCCACCACCGTGTTCGCCTTGCCTCCCTCTCTCTCCCGGACCTTTTTGCGTGGAGTTTGATGCTCTGAATCGCCAGATCATGTTGCGCCGCCGCACGTCGGCCATGGCGCCGCCGCGTCTCTGACTCCGGCCGCCGCGCTCTGTCTGCCCCGACCTGGAGCGCCACCGCTCTCCCCCTCTTTCTAATCTCAGCCCTCCATTTTGAATCGGAGGGATCACAGAGACCCGTACCCCTTCGGCCGGTTCTTTTACAGTTTAGACCCTGTTCTTTTTAATGCATCCGCCCGCGGTCCTAGGCGTACTTCCCTCTCTACGTTTTCTGATCTGAAAAGCATATTTTCCTTCTGTTTTGTTTTATTTCAAAAATAAAAAGTAAATTCTATTTACACTCTTGCCACTCTAATTCATTTGCTTATAAATTGCTCATTTTAAATCCAAATCGCTCCGTTCAAGTTGCGTTAGATCCGTATTTTCATGCTCTATCCAGTAGTATAGGTTTCATCTATGTTAATAACCTTTGAAAATCAAAGAAAATTATTTCTGTAACGCTTAATCTTGCTCTATTCAAAATCCCGTTTAAATCATATCTTCTTCGTTATAGCTCCGTTTTTCGTGATTCAAGCGCCTTTGTGATCGTAGTGATACGTAGATTTGTTTTATAAACTTTTCCTTTTGTTTTATTATGTTTGGTGTACTGTTCTAATCTATAGCCTTGTTTGTTTGCATGTTATGCCTCTGCGTGATTGCATGTGATGTGATGATCGAGTGCAGACGGTGAGCAGTACGTGGGAGACCAAGGGTTTTGCTTTGAGCAGGAGCAGCAACAGGATCCCTTTGAGCAAGGCAAGTATTATATGGGATCTTCCTTGATGTCCTATTAATGAAGCTTTTCCAATAACATCATATGCATGTGTCTAATACTGTCACCATAGGGTTTACCTAGATTTGTTTACCTCTATCCTTGAAATCCTATGGGTTACTGTTGCATATGGGTAGTTATTGCTAGCGCTTCACTTTTATAAGCATGATCCTTTAATCTTGATTAAAGACTACATGAGATGATAAAGTAAAACTTGACTTTTTAGCAACATGGACTTAGGACCCCTTTCTGTCAGCAAAAGCTGGGACATACAGTACAACCATGAGGGCTATATGGCTCTGGCTTTAGTTCAGTATTAGGGTCACTCTCTCGCATGCAACAGTTCACGAAAGTTGCCATTGACGGGCGGTTGCGGAGCGGCTGGAGTGGGGACCGCTGCGGGTGTGTACCACCGACGGGCTCCTATATACCCCTTGCCCGTGGATCCGTACTGTCTGTGGTATGTCAGCGAACCCCTTTGAAAGACTTCATAGTGTTCCCTGCCCGCTCACCTCGGTAGTGTTAAGGGAGTCATGATCCCGGGGCATTTGGGCAAACACGACTCATGGGTAAAGTGTACAAACTCTACAGAGTATTAAAAACTATCTTGATAGCCGTGCTCATGGACACGAGTGGCCCGGAAAACTCACAGAACTCTTTGGTTACTTATGTTTACCTTTATGAATCACTTTATTATGGAATTATGTTACTTGTTCAGTTGTTTACTTCATCATGCAATTTAACTTGGGGATTTAAGCATAACTTTGATCTACCACTTATAAAGTTTTGATACAAATTAAAATGCTTACCGTAGTAAACCAGTGTCATACTTTTTGAGCCTCATGAACCCCATATATACTTGTTGAGTACGAAAGTACTTACGCTTGTTTCTTTCTTTTCAATACTTGTATAAAAATCCCGGATGGGTACCAGATTACCAGAGTTATGAGGAGTATCCAGAGGACTACTAGGTTTGGGGTCAAACAGTTGACGTCCCTGTGTTATGGAGCTTCGCGAGAGTTATCTTATTTCCGCTGTTTTGTAATAGACATTATTTAAATACTCATTCGCTATGTATTAAACACTTGTGATGATACAATTTTGATAATTTGTCGGCTTATGTGTGTGACTGATCTCTGGGCACACATAAGATTATTGCATCCCGTTTTGTCTTTAAAACTGGGTGTGATAGATTGGTATCAGAGCCGTGTTAACTGTAGGACGCAAACCTAGATAGAATTGGTTCTTAGGAATGCTCTTTTCATGCTTTTATACCTTGCTATTATTTGTAAAACTATTACTCATCTCAAAATTATATTATCTTGATTCTAACTTAGTTCTCAACTTTGCTTTTCTATAGATGGCCCGTAACAAGAAGACTGCTCGCAAGTCCACTCGTCCCCCGCCGAAGTCCGTGCCAATGGAACCCCGCAAGGATGACGAAGAAGAACCCCAAGAAGAGAGCTCTGAGAACAGCCGTTCCAGGACTCCCTCTAACAAGAATAGCCACCCCAAGATTCCGTCTGGTGGTTCCAAAGCTGGTGAAGAACGCTTGGGATGGACCAAGCACTTCCACTTCAAGGAAGGAGACGATGAGGACTTCTACCATGGCTTGTTGAAGGAGACCTTGGAGAACCACTACTCCGACTGGAAGACCGAGGTGAAGTACATGTGCTACGAGAACAGGCACTTCCAGGACCCCTCCTTCTGGAAGTGTACCCTCTACGTCTGCATCTGGAAGGACGCCACACAGTCGTGGCAAGTGGAGGCCATCTATGAGCCTAAGGTCAGCCGTGCCAACATGATGGAGTGTATGGAGGATGCAGCTCGCATGGCCCTTTTTGACCTTCGTGCTCATCGTCGTAACCGCATGATGGAGGACAAGTATTGGCACCTTCCCTTCGAGACCCGTGAGGGATGGTTCATGTTCGAGGCAAAGGATGGTTATGACGACGTCACCAAAGTGATGATCGACTTTTCTCATGAGCTGGTACAGCAGGTCGAGGTGCTGACTGATGAGCTTGGTGTTCAGCGCAAGCTACTCAAGAGAGCCCGTGCAAAGAATGATGAGCTCAGAGGACGCCTGAAGATGCCCAAGTTCCATCAGAAGCTTCCCTCAGTTTTCCTTCCATAGGATGAATACCACCTTGATGTAATAAAACGCTAGCAGCGAGTTGAGTCAAGTCTTGTCGTGTCTTGTGAACTTGGTTTTATTATATGGTTGTTATTATGATTATGAGTGATTTGGAGTTTTGTAATGAGTGCTGGAACATTGTGGGCATGTCCACAAGTTCCTTAGTTATAGACATATAAGTTTGATATAAATAAAAATGCTAGCGGGTGGGTTATCCTGTTTTCTATCTTGCTGTTTTCTGGAGCAGTCAGTAATCTTTCGGTTGTATCTCAAAGATGGTTTGTCCAATGATCATGAAATTTTTATGGCAACAACTAGACTTCAGTACCTTTCCAATGCATCTTGAATTACGTTCATATCTGTTCTGGTTTGGGAGTTATGACAGTTACAAGTTGAGGTCTCTGGCCAGTCTGGAACTCAGAAACAGATTTGATAAATTGTTGTTTTGACCTAAATTCGCATCAGAATCTGAAAAAGTGAGAATTATGAAAGTTGTAGGAAATTTCATAATCTTTCCAACCGTGTATGTTTCAAATTCGTTTGAATTTTTGAACATGAGATATGACTGTTTTACAGTACCGCTTGTAAGGTTCAGATTTCAGAAAAGTTATGCTCTTTCGTGCGTTCCAATGAACAATAAATCTAAAGGTCATACTATATGTTTTGGATGACAGATGGCCGCACAAGGTGGTAGAGGAAGAGGCCGTGGTAGGGGTGCACCACCAGCACCTCCAGTACCACCACCGCCACCACCACCAGTACCACCGACTATGGAGCAATTCATGCTAGTGCAAACCCAGCTGATGCAGACCATGATGCAACACCTTCAGAATCAACCTGTACCACCACCACCTCCACCACCACTTGTCCAGCCACGGGACAAGCGTGGAAAATTTATGAAGGGTCGTCCTCCGGTGTTCACTCATGCTTCAGAACCGCTGGAGGCAGATGACTGGTTAAGAGCTGTGGAGAAGCAGCTGAATATCGCTCAATGCAACGAGCGAGAGAAGGTGCTCTACGCATCTGACCACTGCAGGGTGCCGCTCAAGACTGGTGGGACTCGTACATGTATGGACGTCCCAACAACGCACCAGAGGTGTCATGGCAGGAGTTCACCGACAGCTTCAGGACTTACCATATTCCTGAAGGCATTGTGGAGCTCAAGCAGGAGGAATTCCGAGCTCTCAGGCAAGGATCCATGACAGTGGCGGAGTACCGAGACAAGTTTGCTCAGTTGTCTCGATACGCTCTGCCATGAAGCTGAAAGATTTTGAAGGCAAATGTGTCACCAACTATGGGGGTCGTATGTGTCGAATTGACTATCGGCAGTAAAACTTTGCCGACGACATTTTTTGTAATCAGCGGCAAAGGGACCTACAATTTGCTTCTGGGAAGGGATTGGATTCACGCTAACTATTGCATCCCTTCTACGATGCACCAAAGCCTTGTGCAATGGGTCAGAGACAGAATTGAAGTCGTCCGGAGTGAAGTCCCGTCAATTGTTGTATCGGCAGAATCGGAGACCTATGAGCAGACCAAATGCATATCCGGTGAAGCTTGGGATACATAATTCCTCAAGGTGGCCGATTACCAGATTACACCGATCCAAGCAGTCGGTTCTGAAGAAGAGGTTTAATGGATCAGTTCGCCGATAATGGAAAACTTGGACAAGGGTTCACATCAGCCGATGATTTGATAGAAATAGACATCGGCGATGGTAGTAAGCCTAGGCCAACTTTTATTAGTGCTAAGTTAGATTCCCAATGTAAGCAACAGTTGAGTGATTTTTTAAAGGAATATAAAGATTGTTTTGCTTGGGATTATACAGAGATGCCTGGTCTGGACCGATCGATAGTTGAACATCGGTTGCCTATTAAGTCGGGTTTTCAACCACATCGGCAACCAGCGCGCCGATATAACCCTATTGTACTACCCGATATTAAAATGGAGATTACGAAGTTAATCGAAGTTGGGTTTATTCGGCAATGCCGGTATGCTGAATGGATTTCTAATGTGGTTCCTGTATATAAGAAGAACGGAAAACTTCGTGTTTGTATTGATTTCAGGAATCTCAATAAAGCTACGCCGATGGATGGCTATCCAATGCCCGTTGCCGATCTACTAGTTGATGCTTCTGCTGGACATAAAATTATCAGTTTTATGGATGGTAATGCTGGATATAATCAAATATTAATGGCTAAAGAAGATATATCCAAAATTGCTTTTAGGTGTCCAGGTCACGTCGGTTTGTTTGAATGGATCGTAATGACTTTTGGATTGAAGAACGCCGGTGCTACTTATCAAAGAGCGATGAATTTTATTTTTCATAAATACATCGGTACTTTGGTTGAAATCTATATTGACGATGCGGTGGTTAAGTCCGGAGACTTTGAAAAGCATCTTGCCGATCTGTGGAAGATTCTAGAGTGCACAAGGGAACATGGACTAAAGATGAATCCAAATAAGTACGCGTTTGGTGTATTGGCGGGTCAATTATTAGGGTTCATGATGCATTAGAGGGGTATAGAAATCGGTAGAAAGTCTATTGATGCAATTAACAAAGTGGTTGCTCCTACGAACAAGACTGAGTTGCAATCTTTGATCGGCAAGATTAATTTTATTAGAAGATTTATATCTAATCTGTCTGGGGAGATTAAGTCTTTTAGCCTATTATTGAAGTTAAAGGCCGGTCAAGAGTTTGTGTGGGGAGAAGAGCAGCGATCGCCTTTGGAAGAAATCAAGAGATATCTGGCGAGTCCTCTAGTTTTGATTCCACCTCGACATGGAAAACCCTTCAGATTGTATTTGTCTGCCGATGATGGTGTTATCGGGTCAGCCTTGATTCAAGAATTTGAAGGAAAAGAACGTGTGATTTATTATTTGAGTAGAAGACTGGTGGATGATGAGACCAGGTATTCGGCCATTGAGAAATTATGTTTATGTCTATACTTCTCTTGTACCAAGTTAAGGCATTATTTGCTATCAGCCGAGTGTACTGTTATATGTAAAGATGATGTGGTCAAGTATATGCTGTCAATGTCGATATTGAGCGGAAGAATCGGCAAGTGGATTTTGATGCTGTCTGAATTTGATCTGAGGTATGAATCAACCAAGGCGGTAAAAGGGCAGGTGATGGCCGATCTTGTTACTCAGCATTGCGGTACACTAAATTCAGTAGAGATTGCTCCTTGGACTTTGTTTTTTGATGGTTCCATATGTAAGGAGGGAGCAGGTATCGATGTTATCTTGATTTCACCCCGAGGGAAAAAGTATGAAATCTCATTGCCGATTATTGCTACTTCGACGAATGATCAGGCTGAGTACCAGGCGTTACTGAAGGGGTTGGAATTGCTTAAGGAGGTGTGTGCCAGGTTGGAATTGCTTAAGGAGGTGTGTGCCGATGCTGTATAGGTCTTTGGTGATTCTATGTTGGTATTTAATCAATTGGTTGGAACATATGAGTGTTGAAGTGATATTTTGATTACCTATCATGGGAAGTGCTTGCAGTTATTAAAGGAATTCAGAGAATATCGTCTTGAACACATTCCTAGGTTGCATAATGAAGAAGCCAATCGATTGGCGCAACATGCTTCGGGATATCAGCCGATTCAAGAGGTAATTACATCGGTAATGGTTGCCGATGACTGGAGAAAAGAGATTGCCGATTACTTAAGAGATCCGTCTAGAAAAGTTGAAAGACGGTTGAGGTTTCAGGCTACAAAGTATGTGCTCCTTGATAACGAGTTGTATTATCGTACAATGGACGGGGTTTTACTCAGATGCCTTAATGGAGAGGAATCGAAGAGGTTGATGGGTGAAATTCATGAAGGGGTATGTGGAGCACACCAATCAGTGTTTAAAATGAAGTGGATGATTAGGCGAAATGGATATTATTGGCCGACAATTCTTGAGGATTGTTTTGAGTACTTCGAAGGATGTCAAGATTGTCAGAAGTTCGGTAATGTTCAGAGGGCACCTGCGTCAACAATGAATCCTATAATCAAGCCTTGACCGTTTAGAGGTTGGGCCATTGATCTCATCGGCCAAATTTACCCACCATCGAGTAAAGGACATAAATTCATACTTGTTGCTACCGATTATTTCATGAAGTGGGTAGAAGCTATCTCGTTGAAGAATGTGACATCGACAAACATGATAGATTTTGTGAAAGAGCATATTGTTTACCGATTTGGTATCCCTCAAACTATTACTACCGATCAAGGAACTATGTTCACGTCAGGAGAGTTTGATGAATTTGCTGCCAGTATGGGGTTTAAGGTTTTGAACTCGTCTCCTTATTATGCTCAAGCTAATGGTCAAGCTGAAGCAACAAATAAGGGGGTAATCAAGATTATCAAGCGCAAGATTGAAGAAAACCCTAGGAGATGGCATACGGTACTGAACGAAGCTTTGTGGGCATATCGAATGGCATGTCATGGTGCTACTAAGGCTTCGCCATATCAGTTAGTCTACGGACATGATGTTGTCCTACCTTGGGAAATTAAAACTGGTTCTAGACGATTGTTTTCCCAAGACCAGTTAGCGGTCGATGAGTATGATATCCTTATGAAAGACGAGTTAGAAGACTTAGCGGGTCATCGGCTTCGAGCTCTAATCAGTATTGAAGAAAATAAGAAAAGGATTGCAAGATGCTATAACAAGAAGGTAAAGGTGAAACAGTTTGCCGATGGTGATTTGGTGTGGAAACTAATTTTACCGATTGGAACCAAAAGTTCGAAGTTTGGGAAGTGGTCTCCTAATTCGGAAGGTCATTTTCAGATAAATCAATCTGTTCCTGGCAACACTTATATTTTGGAAACTCTCGAAGGAGTTGCATTTTCTGGAGCAATAAATGGTAAATATTTGAAGAAGTATTATCCTAGTATCTAGATGGATGCATGAAAGCGATACATATATGCCGATGACAAAGTTATCATACAAGAAACATCGAAAGGAAAGAATTGATGTCATATTACAGGCGGATTACTTGTCAAGCTCAAAAGCAACGAGTTACAACAGAGTTTGAATACATGAGATCGCACAAAGGCGAACTTGGTTGGCTTCTTCTATCTCCCTGGTGTCATCGTCGGCAGTACCCTCGACTGTCTTGGTTTTTCTCCTCAGCAGAAGAGCTTCACGAGCGTTGGCATCTCTCTCCTGTTGCAAAGCTTTGGTCATGACTGGGAGTTGGGTCTTCTTCTGGGTGGCCAAATCTAAGGCTTCATCTACTCTCTTCAGTTCGGCCAGCAACTCTTCTTTTTGCGCCGACAGACGGGCGATCTCCTAGTCAAGTTCAGTGCCAGAGGCTTCTAGGCGACCGATGTCCTTGTGCTTTTCGTCTATGGTCTGCTTGAATTTGGATCTTTATTCTTCAAGTTTTGCTTGAGCGACTCTGTCGGCAATACGACCTAGGGCCTTTTTATATTGGAGTTGCCGACTCTCGAGGAAAGCCGTCTGGAAGAGTGGTTCTTCGATATCGGCAGGCAGTTGATCTTGGATTTCCTTGAAAGCCGCCCTTACTGCACTGGAGTCTTGGACCAGTTGGGATGTATTTTGTTGCAGTAGGAGCAGCAGGGCTTCAAGTTTGGATTTCATTTCTGCCGATATGACAATTGAAGCTTGGGTAGAATCTACCTCTTCATCGGCGTCTTTAGGAACGTTGACAGCAAAGGAGAACAGGCTGTTGGGAGAGTCTTGGGCCTGAAAAGATGAAGAGTTAAAATGTGTCAGATAGAAGCTTGTGTCTCACAAATTTGTGATAAGTATATTTGGTTTACCTACTTTAGTGCGATTTCTCGCCTTTGGCTTGACCGAGTAACCGATGCAACCATATCTTGAGGATTGGCGATGGTTGCCGATGAGCTTGCCTCAGTAGGAGGGACAGTTGGTGCTAAGGCTGGTGCTGGTGTTGGTGTTGCTTCCGCTAACCTCTGTGGGGATGCTGTTCTTCTTTGGTCAGGGATTTCATCCGGTGCTAATGCTGTACCGATGCGATACCGTTTCTATGGTGTACCATCTCTTGGGGTGATGATGCTTTTCCTTGGTCAGGAATCTCGGCCTGTGGTTGCTCAGGGATAGGCGCCGATGCTGGCTCCACTGTTGGCACATCGGCAGAGCTTGAGAGATGCAGCTGGAACCGATGGCTTTGGGCGCTTCGGTTTGGAGCAGCGCTTGATGAGCTCGCGCTTTGGCTGTTGCGCTTGGGGGGCATCAGCAGGTTGAGCCAAGGAGGATTGTGCACTTGGAATGGCTGTCGATGAACTTGTTCGCTGCAGAAGAAAGTTTAGTATAAATTGAGTAAAAGTTGTCGGTCAGCGTATTATGATCGACATAAATAAAGGGAAATTTGTTACCTTGAAGGCTTGTGCCAAGGCGGTGGCAGTAGCATCATCGGTTGGCAGTGGTCTAGACCTGATGGTGACTTTAGGGACTGCCTTGTGATGCATGAGCGCGGACAGTGAAGGAGCCTTGCCGCCGATTGACGATATGGGGTTCATCGGTCGCAAATTGAAATGTTTGCCACTCTTACTCTTTTGAGGAACTAAATCATCGACCTATTGATAGAGGGTTAGTTACCGATGCAATTGGAAAGTTAAACGAAAAGAAGTATCGGAAGTGGGATTACCGCGTCATCGAGTATGATGTGATCAGCATCGATCAAGTGCCAATAGTAGTGGGATGATGGAGCAAATAGTTGTTCTTTCCATTCTTGCCACCAGGACTAGAAGGATTCGGTGATGAAAGATGTCGGTGCCCAAGAAGATAAGTTGATGTTGGACACATCGGCATGAGGGGAGAGGGTGACGATTTTGTTCCAATCCATGGCGCTGGAGATGGTTTCTCCTGGTTTGATCACGTTGACATAGCTAAGCTTGATCGGTAATTGACCAAATGCTAGCTGTCTTGCCGCTACCGATGGATAGTAGAACTCGTAGGATGGATTAGAGTTCTTTCCGGTCCCGACGACGTTCACCAGGATAGCTCGGGGGATGAAGGTGGCCTTCATGATTACTTCATTCTGTGGTATATTCCCATCGGTGAGGTTGAAGGAGAGTGAGAACTGGTTGTTTTCAATAATGTAAGGCCACTAGGCTCGTTCTGCAGCAAGGATTCCGCAGTAGAGCCTCTGGAAGAACATGCCAAATTGGTCAACATTGGCATCGGTTCCCGGTAGCACTATCATGGCTTCCCCGAAGTTGAGTGGGGCATGGGTTGCCGATTCATCGTCATCATAAACATAGTCTTCAGATATGTCTCTTGGGAACCGTTGGGTGAACAAATCAAATTGGAGACATTTATGCATATGGGCGTTCAGCCACATATTGATAAACCACCAGGGACCTTCGAGGTTGCCGATGGGCTCGCCTAGCAGCAATTTCTCGGATACTTGATGTAGGAGGCGATAGAATGAGCCAAGGAGGTAACGGCCAAGGGGAAAACCTCCCTCGGCCAGGAACTCTGCTGTGGAGAGATACATATTGGTGGGACCGACTGTTCTGCCGCAGAAGACGAACTTCTCCAACCACATGTTAAGGAAGGTAGCATGCTCCCTTGGGGCTACCAATCTACTTTTTTGGTACTCCTGGATGTATCTAGTCCAGCCACCGATATTGCGGGTACTTACCTGACGCTCAGACTTCTTGCGGAACAGGGTGGTGGGATCGGCAGAACAGACATCTAAGCCGGTGAGCATATGTACATCAGCAAGCGTAGGGGTGGCTGGTCCATGTCTGAACAGGAATGCGTTCATTGTATCGGACCAGAAGTAGGAGGCAGCAATCATCATGTTCTCATTCTTAGCCATATCGGCAATGGACAACCTAATGCATTGTTCGATGTTGCGCTCTGACCAGTAGAGTTGTTGTGACCTTGCTATCCTAAGGTACCAATTCTTCCACCCCTTAGTGGGTTTGGGCCAAGAGCGGAAGGTATCGGTCCACAACCATAAATCAAAGTGCTCAGATCTAAAAGGGATACGGTTGGTCTCTGCATTGATCAGATTGGTCAGATCGGTATTTCCCATTGGGCCTAAGCAGCAAAGGTATTCTTGATCGGTAGGGATCACTATTTTGTTGCGCATCTCCTAGATCCATAAAACAAAAAGAAAGAGAGAGAAGGATTGAAGAGCAATGCGAGAGGATGAAATTGCAGTATATACGATAGGGAAAGAGAAGAGATTACCATGGGAGCAGTGAAGTTGATCGCCATTGAAGCAGAATTCTTGCGGGGATCGTACTTCCTGCTGAAAGAAGGAGAACCACCGCTGGAAAAGTGCTCTTTTGATGATGTTGAGATGAAGGTGAAAATGTAAGCTCAGGGTAAAAGAGAAGGCGGACGACGGTCTTTATAGGCTTAGGTTAAAGGGTATTTTCGAGTTTTCTTTTTACTAAGCAGAGATAAGGAACGATATCGTGGTGAATTTGCGTGGTGATTGAAGAGTTCGTGCTACAGTTGCGGGAGTTGTTGGTAACTTGCAGTTTTCACGCGTGGTAATCAAGATGATGGCATAAGCGTTTTGGAGGGAAAGAGCAAATTTCGGCACATAAGATATTTTATACTCCAAAATTGGGGGGGCACGTGTTGACACTGTTTTTTGTACGGGTCAATATTAAACCAATTGTATTGATCGGTAAAGGGGTAAATATTGTTCCTCATCGGCATCAAGGGGCTATCGGTTTCATTACCGATGGAAGCAGAAAGATCTGTCGATGGTGGATGTGATGGAATAAGCATTAAGGAGGAAAGAAAATATGTTTTGTCGATCAATGAGGTGTTGCCGATAGAGAAAGGAGAACTTTGCCGATTCAGAGTATTATCGATGGATACAGGTTGACATGGCTGAAATCAACGTGAAAGTTGCCGATGGCAATAGAAGGAAATTGTGGATTGATGAAGTCTGCCGATGGAAAGTTTCATCATAAGGGAAGCGGATAAGGAAACTGGTGGTTTTGATATTAGTATTATTATTATAGTTTGAGTCCGACTCTTACTCGAGTCATTTTATTTCCTTAAAAATAGGAGTTCTGTTTAGATATGAGTCGTGTCTGTTTGCAACTCCTTTTATCGGAGTATAAATATGTACCCAGGGGTGATGTAAAAAACAACAATCAATCAAATACAAATATATTACTTTTATCTACTTTTCAAGCATCTACTTTTGTCGCATTAGTTCTAGTTTACCTACGAGTTCTCACGATCTCGACGGGCTGCATCTACAAGATCTCCGTCTACGTTGCGAGTTTCGCGTTTTGATCAAGTTGAGCTTTGACGTCCAGGCGCATCGTTGTCGTCTCGTTCAATCTTGTTCTAGTTATCGTCCTTGTCGATTAACTGGTCAAATCGACTGGCACATCTTTGGATATCGAGTTCGGGTACAAGCCCGGGGTGTTCGCAGATCCGACGCTTTTTGTGTCAACAGCATGACTCTCTCAAGTCTCTCATATGTGGTATTTCTGGATCCTTACCAAGGCATTAATGGTGGATGCCCTTCTCTCAGATATATGGTATTTGTGGTATAAGGCTTGTGGTATTGCCTTTTCTCTCACCCTACTTCTAATAGGCTAATATCTGGAGCTCATAGGTGGGAGATAGCGAATACATACTTACAAGACATATGTTGCATAGTCAAACCGAGGATCCAAAGGAACGAGTCAATAAGTCAAATCAAGACATGCATGTGTGGCGAATGAATGGTGTATGGTGATGATGGTGAGTTAATGGTGATGATGAAGATGGCGATGATGGTTGTCTTATCTTTGCTTTTGGGAGAACATGGGCTATCTTTTGTAGTTTTTTTCAAGTGGGTAATTGGATACCCCTAATTCTACTGTCGGACATTTTCTCATCATATATTTTTTTTTCTCGAGGGTCCGGGCACTTGCCTCTTTTTATTTCCTCGGATATATATATATATATATATATATATATATATATATATATATGCATAGCCCATGCTCTTTCTATATTGAGTCTTTGAGAGTAACACTATTGTGGGATGATGAGTGATAAAGTATTTGGTGGATCAGGAGATGGAAATGCGTGGATGTATGTAGATGTGTACTTCTAGGATAGAAGCAGCTTATGTGGGTGTAATGTATATGGATGTGTACCTCTAGGATAGAAGCAGCATGTATGGGTGGAGTGTATATGGATGCGCACCTCTAGGATAGAAGCAGCATGTATGGGTGGAGTGTAAGTGAATCTTGATTCAGACCGCATGACTAGCTCCCGAGGGTCACACAGCTTGACCACACTCAATGCTCATAAGCAGTATGTAAAAATGTGTGGTTTCCTAATCTAGTAAGCATGTATATATGACTGTGGTAGGAATTCAAACTCTCGTCATGCTTAGGAACCCATCATGTGGCATTTTTAGGTTTTCAAAATAAATCTCCAGAATTTAGTGTCGTAAGGACAAGATAAACAGTAGCTCATACTTTCATATCAAATCAATCAATTACCTAGACTTAGTTTAGGCTTATGCTCCCTCAGGTATTTAGATCATTGTTTTAGCATTTATTGGGAGAACTTTATATTGAAAGCTAGGTTCTTGTAAGAAAGTAAACAGAGTAACTGTTCATTATTTTTATCATGCTAACTTTTTATTCAAAACAGATTAAATAAAGCACACTTATCTATACACTCTTTTTATTTGGTTTTCATAATTAAGGAAATAGTAACTAAAACAGAAAATATTTATTGGGTTTTCTAGTTTTTAGAGATTTTTTTTAGATACGTAAAGGTAACAAAAATAGAAAATGACTATAGAAAATAAAGGGAAATAAAAAACTTACCTTGATAATTGGGGGAGGCACTCCCCCAAGCTGGCTGATGCTGCGGATGGCTTCATTGGAGGTTAAAGTATTGAAGTAGAGTAGACACGTTCTCACCTATCGCGACGTTCTCATCTTGCATTTCCTGCATGACGATGGTGTGGTCCTAGTTCCACTTCTGTTGCAGTTCCTGTAACTGAGTGTGTTGGGCCTGTGTCTCTTGGATGACAAGGAGGTTGTTGTCGGTGCTGGCGTAGAAGGCGTCGGTCTCATGGTAATAATCTCCGGTGAATGCGTATGTGGCATCGGAGGCTCGACCTGCATCAAAATGAGGTTGGGTTTAGGACCCTGATGCCCCGTATGGGTCAGTGGAATATCTTCCGGTTTGGTATGGTCTGTTTGCCCATTGTTGGTCTTGTCCTTCTGGCCATGTTTCTTGAGCTGGTTCTTCTTGTCGCGTGTGTTGACCCCACGGATCCCTAAGGATGCGAGGGTTGTAATCATTATAACTGATGTGCGCCGGTTCCTCTGGGCCTGGTGAAGAATCATGGCCCTATTTGTTTCGGTGATTAACGACAAAGAGAGATTATTGTGGCTAATGTGTGTTTTGCAGAGGCTATGCGTAGCTTAGCCATAGTGATCAACATGAATGGGCATCAATGGTTATCAGTTAGCCCCCAAGAGGGATATTGTTTCGGATTTCAAAGAGACATAATGAAGACCCTAAAATGATAGGCTAAGTGCCATAAGGAGATGAAGGGCACTTAGAAATAGATAGAGCTTCTATTTGATCTTTGACCGTACTATTAAGAGGGGTTGAGACTAGTAGCTTGACTTAGGAAAGCTTCATGACTTAGGTGTGGTGCACACTTGACTTCCTTAGCTCTAAACAAGCCTATAGTGACCGTAAGATAGCCTAGAACATCTTCCGTATTCATCGCGACGAAAAACGAAGTTGAGAAGCCTGTTCTCAGGGTGACGCACGCTCCTGATGGAGGCGTCGGACGCTGTCTGTCGCGCCGGACAAAGGCATCGGACGCTGGTGGTTTGAGTCCACTGCGTCCGTCGGCCTTCCAGTGGCCATGTTTTCTGGCTGAGGGTTACGGGGTCCGACAGACGCTGTCCGTTGGCCTTCCAGTAAGGGTGTTTTTCAGCCCGAGCCAGAGAGAAGCGTCGGACGCTGGGAAGAGCATCCGTTGTCCCTGCGACGGAGCGTCCGTCGCTGGGAAAACGTGTCAGAGGTAGCCGTTGGGCAGGGCGACGGACCGTCCGTCGCCTAGGCGTCGGACCGTCCGTCGCCAACTTAAAAGTTGTATCTTTTTCAGCCCGAGGTAGTTTTGTGTGAGGGTTATTTATAGCCCCAGCCCTTCTCTCCCACCTGGCCTTTGCTCATTTCAGTTGTTGAAGTTCTTGAGAAGGTTGGGAAGAGAGAAAGAGCCCTAGAGAGAGAGTGATTCGCGAATCCATTCATCCTCTCCTCTAGTTCATCCAAGAGTTCAAGTGTGCATCCTCTAGTTGTGAAGCTTGAGTGAGTCAAGCGAAGATCGAGGCTTGTTACTCTTGGTGATCGGCATCACCTAGATGATCCGGTGGTGCTTGGGAGGAAGGTGATCGCCGGAACATTATTGGCGGCCCTTCTCCATCAACTTGTGATCGGTTGTGGGCGGTTCACCGAGTCGGAGTGGTGAAGAACCAGCCCGTAGAGAGTACTCTACCCTTGCGCGGGTAGAGGGGGAGCAATACCCTTGCGCGGGTGCTCCAACGAGGACTAGGGGGAGTGTCGACTCCTCGATACCTCGGCAAAATATCGTCATGTCAAGATTTCTATCCCTAGCTCTTTCATACCGCATTACTTTCCGCTTCGTTCTTACTTTCATTGCCTTGTTACCGCTTTCATAGTCTAAGGCACACTAATCGTTAGGCACGGGGTGATTGGCACTTGATAGGATTTCATATTTGCTTTAGAAATTTGAAATAAGCCCAATTCACCCGCCCTCTTGGGCATCTTGATCCTTTCAATTGGTATCGGAGCAAGGTTTTCTCTAAATTAGGCTTTACCGCCTAGAGCAAGATGTCTCATGGGGATGGACCGCCACCCATGTTTGATGGGGATGATTTTCCTTATTGGAAAGTGTGGAAGGAGGCCTACCTTGAGGTCGTGGATCTCGGTGTGCACAAAGCCGCCACTATAGGTGGCGCCATGTTTGCCGAGGATCCCTTCTTTGAGAAGAACAATGCCAAGGCAAAGAACATTCTTTTCCGTGGCATTGGCAAGGATGTGTTCAACCGTGTGCAGAATTGCAAAACCGCTAACGATGTTTGGACAAACATTTGTGCGCTACATGAAAGGCCCAAATGTGAGCGTGAAGTAACGCTACCATTTGGTCATGGCTAAGTTGAACTCCTTTGCTTTGCTTACTAATGAAAATGCCAATGAGATGTACTCATGTCTTAACTGTAGGGTTATGAGGTTGCTACGCTAGCCAGAAAAAAAAAATTTCTACCCTATAAACTAGGAACTAGTGCTAGTTATAGATCACGGGGTTACCACTAGACGCGCAGGTGCAGCGGAAGCGACTTGACGTAGTCGTACGCGTCACAGCAGTGTCGTGCAGTTGTGAGGTCGTCCGTCTCAACGTCTCTTACTCGCGGTTCGTCCTTGTGCTCCAGATGCAGCACCTCCGAGGAATCCCACACGTGCAGGGAAGAAGCGTCACGCCTCTAGACTGATAGGTCCACGAGGAGTACTAGGCGCGAGCGTGGGGAGGGCGACAGCGGCTGCCAAAGGACGTAAATCAGTCTTGCCCCATGCCTCCCCTTGCTTATATAGGCGTCCTAATGAGCTCCCACGTTGGAGGCCCATTAGCAACCCTAAACCTAGTCTAATTCGGGTCCAACCCGAATTAGGCTTCCAGCCCCTTAAGAGTGCGACCCTATGGGCTCACGCACACATAGACATGGCCCAAGTACTCTTACTCGACCAATAGTTGATAGCGACCTCTAGCAAGGCGTGTCGACTCCTATGCATACGCTATGACCATATCAGACGAACCACCACAATACAATATACTTGTTATTCCTTTGCCTCACGATATTTGGTACAACTCGTGGGTTAACACTTAACCCAAGCACAGCCATGCATTTCATTATCTAATCATTTGAGTAGTCCAGTGATATCTCTCTCATATGAAGAGTGGCAAATTCCATTTTGATTGACTATGTCTCACAACATGTTTCCCGACAAACCCGAAAGCCACCTTTATAACTACCTAGTTACGGAGTAGCGTTTGGTAGTCTCTAAGTAGGTTGTTTCACATCTTGAGTACATACGACAATCTCAGGTCTAAGGAAATAACGTACATGATGTGTATAGAGACAATCTCATGTCAGGTCTGTCCAGCACCATGTCCTACATGTGCCCACATTATTAGTTTGACATCTCATGTCCATGACTTGTGAAACATAGTCATCAACTAATAATGTGCTGATCTAATATTAATGCACATTCTAGCATGAACTCCAATCAGGGACAACTTTAGAATAACCATACAAGTAAAAGAGTTTCAGAAATAATTCACATAATTGTTTATCGATACAAGTTGTCTTTAATGGATATTCATTGAACTCATAACATGTCATGGATACAAGGAAATACAATCATCTCTATGATTACCTCTAGGGCATATTCCCAACAGTCTCCCACTTGCACTAGAGCTAATCTTGAAGATATCTAATACCCATAGCTTTCACGTGCGCCTCATGCTTAGACTGTGGTAGAGCCTTTGTCAAAGGATCTGCAACATTCAAATCCGTATGTATTTTGCACATCTTGATCTCATCTCAACTGACGAACTCTCGAATGAGATGAAACTTCCATAGTACATGTTTGTTCTTTTGGTGATTCCTGGGCTCCTTAGCCTGCGCTATCGCCCCATTGTTGTCACAATGTAGATTCAATGGGCGAGACGCATTTGGAACCACACCAAGCTCGATGAGAAACCTCCTCATCCAAACACCTTCCTTTGCAGCTGCAGAAACTGCAATGTACTCGACTTTTGTTGTAGAATCAGTCACCGTCTCCTGCTTGGAACTTTTCCAACTTACAGCACCACCATTTATTGTGAACACAAAACTTGATTGAGATTGTGAATCATCCACATCAGTTTGGAAGCTGGCATCGGTGTAACCATTTACAATGAGCTCCTCCTCACCTCCATAGATTAGGAACACATCTTTAGTCCTTCTCAAGTACTTAAGGATGTTTTTAACAAGCGTCCAGTGACTCTCACCTGGATTAGCTTGGTATCTGCTCGCAACACTTAGAGCATATGAGACATCTGGGCAAGTACATATCATGGTGTACATAATGGAACCAATGGCCGAAGCATATGGAACCTTACTCATGCGCTTTTGCTCATCAACTGTCAAAGGACACTGCTTCTCGCTAAAACGCATACCATGTGACATAGGCAAGAACCCTCTCTTGGATTGTTCCATGTTGAACCGTTTCAACACCTTGTCAATGTATGTATCTTGGCTTAATCCTATAAGCCTCTTTGATCTATCTCTATAGATCTGAATGCCCAAAATGTATGTTGCTTCTCCTAAATCCTTCATAGAAAAACTATTATTCAGTGAAGTCTTTAGGGATTGCAACATAGGAATTTCATTCCCAATCAATAGTATGTCATCTACATACAAGATTAGAAATACAACAGCGCTCCCACTTTCCTTCTTGTAAACACAAGGTTCTTCTTCATTATAACGAAAACCAAACCCTTTGATCACTTCATCAAAACAAATGTTCCAACTCCGAGATGCTTGCTTCAACCCATAAATGGATTTCTGAAGCTTGCATATTTTTCCAGAATTATTAGGATCAACAAAACCTTCGGGTTGTATCATATACACGTCCTCTTCCAAATTTCCATTTAGAAAGGCTGTTTTAACATCCATCTGCCAAATCTCATAATCGAAATAAGCAGCAATTGCTAGAATGATCCGGATAGATTTAAGCATCGCTACCGGCGAGAATGTCTCGTCGTAGTCAACTCCTTGAACTTGCCGAAAACCCTTTGCAACAAGTCGAGCTTTATAGACATGAACGTTTCCATCCATATCCTTTTTCTTTTTATAGATCCATCTGCACTCAATAGGTTTAACCCCATCAGGCGGGTCAACCAAGTTCCAAACTTGATTGTCTCCCATGGAATCTATCTTGGATCTCATGGCACTTTGCCATTCCTCGGAATCTGGGTCCATCATTGCTTTCGCATATGTCGTAGGTTCATCATCGTCTAACAATAACACTTCCCCACGTGCCTCATGGATTCTTGCTGACCTTCGTGGTGGTGGTGTTTCTCTTGCCACAGGTATCTCAACTTGTTCTGCTACATTAGCATCACTCGTAGAGTTATCCCCTATTGGCTCATCTTGAACTTCTTCAAGATACACCTTTTGTCCACTCTTCTCTTTATTGAGAAACTCTTTCTCTAAGAAGACACCGTTCCGAGCAACAAACACTTTTCCCTCTGATCGGTTGTAGAAGTAATACCCTAAAGTTTCCTTTGGATATCTCACGAAAAAGCATTTGTATGACTTGGGTGTAAGTTTATCTGACATAAGTCGTTTGACATAAACTTCACAACCCCAAATCTTTAGAAAAGACAAACTGGGACTTTTACCAGTCCATATCTCATATGGTGTCTTAACTACAGACTTAGACGGTACCCTATTCAATGTGAAAGCCGCTATTTCTAGAGCATATCCCCAAAATGAGAGTGGTAGGTCTGAATGGCTCATCATAGACCGAACCATGTCCAACAAAGTCCGATTACGTCGCTCGGACACGCCGTTTCTCTGAGGCGTTCCAGGTGGCGTAAGTTGCGGAACAATTCCACAACTCTTTAGACGATTGCTAAACTCATGGCTCAAATATTCACCTCCATGATCAGATCACAGGGCTTTAATTTTCTTGCCACGTTGATTCTCTACTTCATTCTAAAATTCTTTGAACTTTTCAAATGTCTCAGACTTATGTTTCATTAAGTAGACATATCTATATCTACTAAAATCATCAGTGAAGGTTATGAAGTATTGAAATCCGCCTCTAGCTGTCGTACTTATTGGTCCACATACATCAGTATGTATAAGTTCCAACAAGTCTGCCGCCCTCTCAGGAAAACCTGAGAAAGGCGACTTGATCATCTTTCCCATCAACCAAGCCTCACATGTCTCGTATGATTCAAAATCAAACGAAGTTAGAATCCCATCAGAATGGAGCCTCTTCATGTGATTCTCACTTATATGACCTAAACGACAATGCCACATATAGGTAGGACTTAACTCATTAAGTCGAGGCCTTTTAGCATTAATATTACAGATAGGTTCATCATCAAGATTTAAAATAAACAACCCATTCATAATGTGTGCAAAAGCCACAAACATGTCATTCTTTGAGATCACACAACCATTGTCTTTACTCGCAAATTAATAACCATCCTTCATCAAACATGAAGGTGACACAATGTTTTGACTTAAAATAGGAACAAAATAATAATTATTCAATTCCATGTTAAATCCTGACGGGAGGTGAAGTTGCATCGTCCCAACGTTCAACGCAGCAACTCTTGCATTATTGCCCACACGGAAATCAACTTCTCCTCTTTTCACGCTTCTACTTCTTATCATTCCCTGCATCGTATTGCAAATATGAGTAACCGATCCGGTATCAAATACCCATGAATTGATATAAGAATCAGCGAGAAAAATGTTTGTAATATGAACAACAAGTGTACAAGCAGCGGGAGTACCTTTACTGCCATCCTTCAAGGATTCCATGTACAACTTGCAGTTCCTTTTCCAGTGACCTGTCGCCTTACAATGAAAGCATTTAGCTTCAGCAGGTCCAGCAGCCTTGGGCGCAGGAGGAGGGTTTGGCTTAGAGATCTCATCTTTAGCCTTCGCCTTCTTCCTTTTCCAAGCCCTCTTCTTAAAGTTAGGCTTGTTTTCGACCGCCATCACATGGCTACTGCCAGCAGCTTTCTTGATATCAGCCTCTGCTGTTTTAAGCATGCCGCACAATTCATTCAAGCCCTTCTCCGCCCATGCATATGGTAGTTCAAAATGAAGTTCCCATAGCTAGGCGGAAGAGACGCAAGTATGAAATCAGTGGTCAACTCTGGGCCCATTGGGAAGCCTAGCTTCTCCAATCTCTAAGTGTGACCAACCATCTTGCTCACATGTGGGCCAACTGTTGTGCCTTCTTCTAGCATGGTTTCGACAAAAGCCTTGGACACATTGAACCTTTCAGTCCTGGCTTGAGTCTGAAACATATCATTAAGCACCACGATCATATCGTACGCTGCATGATTATTATCAAATTGCATCTGGAGATCTGGCTCCATACAAGCGAGCATAAGGAAACCCACTTCAAGATCAGCATCACATGCTTTCTTGTAAGCGGTTTTCTCTGCAGCAGGTGCATTATCAACAGGCTCATCTGGTAATGGGGTGTCTAGAACATCTTCCTTTTTCTCAGCCCTGAGAACAATTCTCAGGTTGCGGATCCAATACGCATAGTTTGTTCCATTCAACTTATCTTTCTCAAGAATTGAACATAAAGTAAATGGTTGATTGCTGGGAGCTATCTACAACAAAAAGTAATGCAAAATACTAAGACAAAAGAATCCAAGATGGAGTAAAAACATATTAAACCTTTTAATAGAATCTACTCCCACTAAAATCAATATCCCTCTATTGAAACTTAGTGATTCAAGACCCGCAACTAACAAGTCGACTAGTGAGCTTTAGCATCACCGCTAGGCGACATGGTAGATCGGTAAACAACTCCTTGCTAATCATAGCACATATGACTCTTGTTGTTGGGTGGCATCTCTATGCTTGTGTTTCCAACAACTAATGCTCCAAGGTCCCTAACCGTTAGGATAACCTTGTTCAAGTAACCAAACCTTCTGCATGTAAGTGTCCGACATGAACCTGTCTAGTCAAGGAAAATCAGTGGCACCCTAATTTCATAGACCTACCACCGATCGTACAAGACACGTGACAGTGCAAGGTTTGGGGAAGCATTACGACTTAAACATTGCTGATGGATCATTCTACTTCACTACCGCATATGTAGACAAAAACATTATCGCACGTGAAAGTAGAACATCGTAAGAACGACATAAACACAGATTTGACTTGGTATAGCCCATTATTCCTTTGGAGATCTCCATCTCCATCAATCTGTTCATCATGGTGATCGCCATCTCCATGATAGAAGTATGTCATCCTCCGTGATGAGTCCACCAAGACTATCTATCACTACCGTAGTGAAGTAAAATTACATAGTCGTAGGATCATCACAGATTGGCATGCAGGCCATTACATATGAATTGACAATATATGTGGCTCCAGCCATATTGTCTTAATCATGACGCGCAAGCCATGAATTAATTACATACATGCATCAAATACACATAAGGGCTATACTAATCACGAATACCTGCAAAACAGAGTTAACCGATTCCAACATCTAAACTTAAAACGCCGAAAACTCAATTTTCTGGGCCGAATTTCACAAATTAATTTTCTGGCGCACGATTTTTGTTCAAGGTTTTTCTCGTTCCGAGGTCGTATGCAAAAGTTATGGCCGTTTTACCGAACAACACTTTTCTGCAAATTTCCCTCCGACGGCGGATCCAATCCGCCGCCGCCTCTGCATCTCATGCGCTTGGAACTTGACCTAGGTCCGATTCGATCAATCTTATTGATCTCCAACTCACCGTAATTGGGTTTACATGTATCACTTAACTCGGATGGCGGAATCCCGACCGGTACGAGTAGATCGTTACAATACCAACGTGGCAAGATCACGAACCATGATCAGAGATTGATCCAAAACCATGCATATCTCCATATGCACACACCCGAATGTATAACGAGGCAACTAACGGCTCTGATACCACTGTAGGGTTATGAGGTTGCTACGCTAGCCAGAAAACAAAATTTTCTACCCCATAAACTAGGAACTAGTGCTAGTTATAGATCACGGGGTTACCACTAGACGCGCAGGTGCAGCGGAAGCGACTTGATGTAGTCATGCGCGTCGTAGCAATGTCGTGCAATTGCGAGGTCGTCCGTCTCAACATCTCTTACTCGCGGTTCGTCCTTGTGCTCCAGATGCAGCACCTCCGAGGAATCCCACAAGTGCAGGGAAGAAGCGTCACGCCTCTGGACTGCTAGGTCCGCGAGGAGTACTAGGCGCGAGCGTGGGGAGGGTGACGGCAGCTATCAAAGGACGTAAATCAGTCTCACCCCACGCCTCCCCTTGCTTATATAGGCATCCTAATGAGCTCCCACGTTGGAGGCCCATTAGCAACCCTAAACCTAGTCTAATTCGGGTCCAACCCGAATTAGGCTTCTAGCCCCTTAAGCGTGTGACCCTATGGGCTCACGCACACATAGACATGGCCCAAGTACTCTTACTCGACCAATAGTTGATAGCAGTCTCTAGCAAGGCGTGTCAACTCCTATGCATACGCTATGATCATATCAGACGAACCACCACAATACAATATACTTGTTATTCCTTTGCCTCACGATATTTGGTACAACTCGTGGGTTAACACTTAACCCAAGCATGGCCATGCATTTCATGATCTAATCATTTGAGTAGTCCAGTGATATCTCTCTCATATGAAGAGTGGCAAATTCCATCTTGATTGACTATGTCTCATAGCATGTTTCCTGACAAACCCGAAAGCCACCTTTATAACTACCCAGTTACGGAGTAGCGTTTGGTAGTATCTAAGTAGGTCGTTTCACATCTTGAGTACATACGACAATCTCAGGTCTAAGGACATAACGTACATGATGTGTATAGAGACAATCTCATGTCGGGTCTGTCCAGCACCATATCCTACATGTGCCCACATTATTAGTTTGACATCTCATGTCCATGACTTGTGAAACATAGTCATCAACTAATAATGTGTTGATCTAATATTCATGCACATTCTAGCACGAACTCCGATCAGGGACAACTTTAGAATAACCATACAAGTAAAAGAGTTTCACAAATAATTCACATAATTGTTTATCGATACAAGTTGTCTTTAATGGATATTCATTGAACTCATAACATGTCATGGATACAAGGAAATACAATCATCTCTATGATTACCTCTAGGGCATATTCCCAACATTAACATTCTTGTAGAGGAGTTAAATGGTCTTGGGCTCACCCAAATGCAACCCGCCGATGTGGTGCGCAAGATTATTTGTGTCTTGCCAATTGACAAGTATGGCTACATTGTCACCGTTCTTCACCAAGGGGATCTCTCCGCCTCTACACCAACACAAGTGTTGGGCAAGATCAATGCTCATGAGATGTACAGGAAGATTGGTGATGGCAGCTCTTCAACCTCCTCCAAGATGAAAGAAAAAGAGAAGGAGGAGAAGAAGGACTTGGCTCTCAAGGCATCCTCTTCGGAGAAGTGCAAGATACAATTTGTGTATGAGAGTGCAAGTGATGAAGAGGATGATGACAACCTCGCCCTCATGGTGAAAAATAAAACAAAGATGTTGAAGAGGCTTAACAAGAATGGAGTCAAGTTTGACTCAAAGAAGAAGAAGTTCTTCACAAGCTCTTCAAGGAAGCCCCTCTCCGAGATGGATTGCTACAATTGTGGCAAGCTTGAACACTTGGCTCATGTTTGCCCCGAAGAGAAGAAAGAAAAGTACAAGAACAAGAAATTCAACAACAAGTTCAAGTACAACAAGGGCAACAAAGATGAGTCAAGTGATAAGGAGAAGAAAGATGACAAGCCATTCAAGAAGAATAAAAACTTCAACTTCCACAAGAAGAAGAAGAATGGCAAGGCCTACATTGTTGGTGATTGGCTCACCAACATTGAAGACATAAGTGACTCATCCGGTGATGAGAGTGAAGATGACAAGGTGGCCGCTTTGGTGATTGGGTCTTCTACTCCACCGCCACCTCCTCCATCATCTCCGGGCTCATCCTCTACACACCTATGCCTCATGGCTAAAGGTGACAAGAAGGTACAAAAAGAGGATAAAGATGATGAGGCTAACTCTAGTGATGATAGTGATGATAAGTTTGAGGCACCTTCCTATGATGAGCTAATTGTGATTTTCAACAAATACACCAAGCTCATTAGGAAGTACAAAACTAAAAGTGAATCACTAGAGAAAGCTAATGAAAACTTGCATGACAAACTTGATGACTTGTCTAGTGCTAATGATTACTTGAAGCTTGAGAATAAAACTCTCACATCTAGCACTAGGGAGATCAAAGCCTCACTCAAGCAAGCTAATGATAAACATGATAACCTTGAGAGGTCAACACAAGAGCTCTATACAAGGTATAAATTGCTAAAAGATGACTACAACCAAGTGAGAAATGAACATGGCACACTTGTGGTAGCTAATGAATTGCTTACAAATGATCTTGCTACACATGTTGCTATTAACCCGGTTGTTAAGTGTCATATAGCTACTTCTTGTGAGGACTTGCTTGATGAAGTTGCTAGTGAGCAAAGTGCTAAGTGCAAGGGAAAAAAGGTAGTTGAGGCCGATAAGTATGAAGACTATGTGAAGATGAGGCAAGAGAACTCAAAGCTCAAGGAAGAGCTAATCAACCTCAAGGCCAACAAGCCCTTCACTATCAAGTCGGCCAAGCAAGATGACAAAGATGCAATCACTTTGATCAACTCCCTAAAGAAGAAAATACAAAGCTCAAAGTTGAGAAGATCAAGCTTGCAAGTGGAATGGAGAAGTTCACCAAGGGTCACAACCTCCAAAGCGAGCTCTTGATGAACACTATCATGAAGACCGACAAGTCCGGCATTGGGTTCAAGGAGAACCAAATCATAAAGGCCAAGGTCAAGATTGAAGCAAAGAACTACTACAAGAACAAGGCCATGAGCAACACCCATGACAAGCCAAAGCCCAAGCCCAAGAAGTGCTTTGGATGTGGACAAGATGGTCACTTTGAGTTTCAATGCAAGACTCCACCTCCCAAGACCTTGCCCAAGCACACAAGGCCTTTTGCTCATGATGCACACTTCATCATCATCAAGGACTCCAAGGGTAGACCCCTAGTTGTGTTTCTCGGTTCTAAGATGAAGAACAAGCCCAAAGTGCTATGGGTTCCTAAGGAGTTGGTGGACAAGGCTATGGGACCTCGCCAAGTGTGGGTTCCCAAACAACAAGCTTAACTTCAAGTTGCTTGTGTGTAGGTGAACTACAAGACCGGTGGAAGTCATTAGGTGATTGATAGTGGTTGCACTCAACATATGACCGGTGACTCCCGGATGTTCACCACATTTGAGAAAGATTGTGTAGGGCAAGACAAGATTACATTTGGGGACAATTCAAAAGGTAAAGTGCAAGGCCTAGGCAAAGTGACAATCTCCAATGATCAATCAATATCCTATGTCTTGTTAGTGCAATCTCTAAGCTTCAACTTGCTATCGGTTGGTCAACTATGTGATCTTGGTTTCTAATGTTTATTCACTCCCAATGAGGTAGTTGCGACCAAGATTGAAGATTCATCATTGATATTCAAGGGGTTTCGGCACAACAATCTCTATCTAGTGGACTTCACCTCAAATGAAGCTAGTTTGCAAACATGTCTATTCTCCAAGAGCTCTTTGGGTTGTCTATGGCATAAAAGATTAGCACATGTGGGAATGTCAACCTTGAAGAAACTTGTCAAGAAGGAGATGGTTAGAGGTGTGAAGGATGTGATGTTTGAGAAGGACAAGTTGTGTAGTGCATGTCAAGACGGCAAGTAAGTGGCCAACACCCATCCCACCAAAGCTTTCATGTCAACCTCAAGAGTCCTACAGCTACTTCAAATGGATTTATTTGGACCTACCACCTATGCTAGCCTTGGAGGCAATCTCTTTTGCTTGGTGGTAGTTAATGACTACTCTAGGTACACTTGGGTGTTCTTTCTTCAAGACAAAGGAGAGACTCAATCAATATTCAAGAAGTTTGCAACTAGAGCCCAAAATGAGTTTGATGTGAAGATCAAGAAGATAAGAAGTGACAATGAGATCGAGTTTGTGAACACCAAGATTGAGGACTATTGTGATGAAGTTGAGATCAAGCATGAGGTGTTCGCCACCTATACCCCACAACAAAATGCACTACACCACAACACTAATATAGTGTCACATGTGTGTCGTTATAAATATACTAATACCGTTGAACCGTTGGTCGCTATAGCTTGCTCACAGATCAAATGTCAGTAAATGTGTTTTTTGCGTTCAACTGTTGGTCGGTATAAGTATTTACCTATAAGTCAAACTGTCGGTCGGGATTGATAAGCAAAGAGGATGAACCATGGGTCGGTATAGGGCTGTTTCTGTGGCGCGCTCTGAAAAAGAAGAAAGACTCGTTCGCGGGAAGCTGAAAAGGAAAAAAGGCCTGTTCGCGGCAAGATTGGGAGGGCCCATATACCAGTATACCACCCTCTAGTCCAAACCCTAACTCTTTCATCGGTCTTTAGCTTTGGCGGCTATCGTTGCTGCCGCCTCCATCGCAAGTCTCAGAACTACCGAACCTCTCCACACCCAAATCTGCCGCCGCCACCGCCCCAATTCGCCACCGCCTTCCAAATCCGGCATTGCGTGATTCACATTGTTCGTCAGCCTGCCCGGACGCCCAGATCCACAGCTGTGCGACGTGCAAGCAAATCCAGGTGCAGTGTAGGGAGCAACGTCAGCCTCCTTCCCCTCCACCGCCGTAGACTCCTTGATCCAGCCCTGCCGGTGTGTCGCCTTCCCCTCCAGAGCAGCACGCGGGCGCATTAGGAGGTAAGGTGCTTCTGGCCTCTTCCAGTGGAATCGACCAGATGGGTCAGTGTGCCGCGGCGGTGGCATCCTGACATGGGCGCGGCATAGTAGGGTTAGGGCGTGCTCGATCTTTGGTGACTGCTGTAAGTTATCCAAGGTCCGAGCAGGTAGGGGTTTATGAAGAAAAAACATCCCGTGGGCAGCAAGGGTGTCCATATGCCTGAGATTTTCCTTTCCCGTGCTTATTTTGATCTTGGGATACTCATTGGAGGGTGCTTTTGCCATGATTTTGCAACTACTGCTCACTAACACACCCACTCGTATTCTCTTCTGAAATTTGCTATGGATTTTTTAAAACTGCCTGTACAACTGAAGAATCCATGCCTCTGTGGGGATTAGATTAAAACTTCTGAAATTTAATAGCATCGGCAAGACTTACACTATGCAGTCTACAGAGGAATCCTTACCTCCTGATGTATGTTCTTGGTGCGGATTAGATTAATTTTGTTTAGGATTAATGGGATTTCTCACACCTATATTTTTTGGATGGACATTAAACTTATTTATTGATCTTTGGTTCAGTCCTAAAAGAAGCCATTCATCCATTCTTATTTTTTGTATATGTTCTCGGTGGGGATTAGAATGCTAATGTAGTGGAATAGCATGATTTGTCAAACTTGTATAGTTTTTGGTTGGGCAGTAATTCAGTATTTTGTTTTTTTGTTCAGTCCTAAAAGTCACTAATTTCAATATTTCTCCTCTTTCTAAATGCAGCACAGCAGTTCACTTGTCATCATTATGTAGTCGCTGTATGTAGCACTTCACTTTCCACTAGCTATTTCTAGGAAGTCTATCTACTGGTTGTTCTCCATCTTGCCTTTTTGTTTCAGTTCAGTTGAGGAAAGCAAGGACTAGAGATTTGTCACATCCGGTTTTAAGTATAAAACCAGTTGAGGAAAGCAAGGACTAGAGATTTGTCACATCCGGTTTTAAGTATAAAACCAGATATACACCATATGTGAGCCTAGAAAGTCAATTATCACATATAGCCACAGGACAAGGTAATATCAAAAGACAATACTTAAATACATAACATATAAGGTCAAAGGATAACCTCAACATAGCGGACAGCGGGAAGACAACTTCGAACTTCAGGCGAAGACTCCACTCCACAGGGATCAACTGACTGGTACCCATCTGGGATTTTTATCCAAATATTGAAAAGTAAACAAGTGTAGGTACTTTCGTATTCAACAAGTATACATGGGGTTCATGAGGTTCAAAACGGTATGACACTTGTTTAACTGCATAAGCTTTTATATTATCTCAATTTTAGCATTAGGATAGTGGCAATAATATCAAACACCCTATAACCATATGATTAAGTGAACAGGATGTAATGCTTATATGAACAAGTAACAATAATAAATAACAAATAACAACTGATGAGCCATGACATAAGAACATCACACAGTAAGGAGCCCAAGCCACTCTTGACCGTGAGCACGGCTATTATAATAGTTTTACACTCTGCAGAGGTCGTACATCTTTACCCACAAGTCATGATCCTCATATGCCATCACCTCTACCAAGGAAGTGGAGCAGGGTACACTACGAGACCGTTCACAGGTTCCACTGGTAGGTAACAACCCGCTATACGTTTCTTCAATGGTTAGTGCTACCCCTCTTACGAGGGCACTAAGGTGAGCCCCTCTTGCGCCCTTTCGGATAAGTTGCCACAAACCAGTAGAAGTCTAATACTGAGTCAAGCCAGAGCCATATAGCTTGTGGTTGCACTGTAAGTCCTGGGGTAATCTACTTATAGAAATATCCCTATGAGTAAGAACACAGGTTGAGGTGCCTGTTGTTCCACCTATAGTCCACGTTGCTAAAAAGTCATCTTTTATTATCATTGCATATATCATTAATCAAGTTTACATGATCATAGTCATTTGCTTGGCACTAGCATCATACTACCCAAATGCATAAATTCCCAGGGTGACAAGGTATAAGGTACAATACTAGGATAACCTTATAGGGTAACAAGGAAACACATGCATATGATTAATGAGTGATTATCATGAATAGGACAACAAGGATAATCCCATGTAATACTTGCCTTAAAATAAGATTCCTCTTCTAGTTCAAGTCTTCCAAGATCTTCAAAAATACCAACTTCTCCTTGATCTCCAACGCAAAACTCACCGATTGGACAATAATTAACAAATCACCACACAAGCATATGATCATACAAAGCATACAAACATGGCTAAATTAGAACAATACACCAATCAATTAAAAAGATTTAAAAGGAAACTACGCATCCCTACGACCACATAGACGCGAAGAACACACTAATCGGAGCTACGATGATCGAGATACATCTACCGAAAGGTTTTATTTTTATAAAAGAGAACTATGAGCTTTATTAGTTTTAACTATATAAAAGAATGGATAAGGTATTTCAGAGAAACACCCAAGTTATATTAAGTCAAAGTTATATTAGATCTCGAAACAAAAGTAGAACTAATCATATTTTATATTTAAAACAAGTTGCATAGTTATTAATCAAGTTAGGAGTTAACCATGAAATTATAGATCTATTACCATGGTATCAAATATCATTGATGCGAAGGTTATATTGATACAAAGCCAATGCAACTTGAACGAATCGAATCGGATCTAAAACGGAGAATTTACGAAGAAAACAAGATTTTAGAGATTAAACTTGAATTTTAAAAGACATTAAATAAATCTATATTTTCAAAGTTTCAAAACATGAGTGATTAGGGTTTCATCATGTAGATCTCATCGTTACGAATCTAACGCAATTTGAATGGATCAAAACGGAGTTAAAACAACTAAGTTAGAAGCTTTTAAAAGTGATGGCAATTTTGTAAATACTGTATTTTCATTTTTATTCAAAATAAACAGATCCGAAAAAGAATTACGCTTTGCAGCAAAGGAAACGGCGATCGGGAATACGCCAAGGGACGGCGGGTTCCTGCATTAAATCTTCGAAGGATGCTTTTGCAAAAGAACCAGATCGAAGGGGTACAGGTTAACCAGACACGTCCGATCGAAAACGGACGACTATGATTAGATCGGGGGGAGAGAGCAGTGGCGCGGCTGCCGGAGATGGAACAGACGGCGGCGCCATGGCCGGAGTTGGGCGGCGTGACTCAATTCGCCGCTGTGGTGCACTATTCGCAACGCGGAAAGGATAGGGAGAGAGAGGGGGAGATGGCGAACTCGAAGGCGGGGTTGGTTGTTCCGATTTCACACGAGGGAGCGGTGCCCGCGCGGTGGGGCGGCACGAGATGCACGGCGGATGCAAAGAGGAGCCACGCGGGCGAACCAGAGGGAGAAGAGAGGGAAAGCGAGCTCCTGGGGCTCTTCTTACCCTAACCCGAAGCTCGAAGGAGAGCTTGGAGCGGTGGAACGGCTCAGCAACAGCGGGGCGACGGCGGCGGTGTTCTGTGTTCGCGGCGGCGGAGGCGGCGTTCTAGGGCTCGGAACGGAGGCGGCGGCATCGGGGGCTCCGCTTAAATAGCCCCCGGAGTGCTCCAAGGATGGAAGGGAGGGATCGGGGGTCGGATTTCGGCGCCGGTGAAGAAGGAAGGTGCTGGGTGACTTTCCATCTGGAGGAAGAAGACGACGCGGTGTCGCTGATGTGGTGGGGTCGGCCCGGCAGCGAGGGAAAGGGGCGGGTCCGTGCTGTCAGCCGGTGAAGCGGGGAGGGACTGCGTCCGCGTGGGCCTGCTGGGCAGGTCACTGGGCGAGGCCCAAGGGGAAAGAAGGGAGAGGAGGGGGAGGAGGCCGAGCTGGGCCTGCGGGAGTGGGAGGAGGAGCTGGCAGGCCGAGGGGGTGAAGCAGACCTTCGGGCCAGATAGAAGGGTGAGGGGTGGGATAGGGATTTTGTTTTTCTTTTATATTACTTCAACTTCAAAGCCTAGTTTCAAAACATTTTAAAATTCAGTTTTAAATTTTGAAACCTCCACTCAAGACAAGAAACCAAATGCACCACCATGAATGCACAAACATGTTACTACCTCCTATTAAATTTTAGATTTTGATGAAAGGATTTATTTCCTATGTTTTCATGAGCACCAAAAATTGTAATTAAATCATTTTATTACTATTTTTTCAGGAAGCAAAATTTAGGGTGTTACAAGATTGCTATTTATACTGCATCAGCTCTTTTCAGTTCAGTTAAATAGACATCATTTTCTTTTGTATTTTCTGTAATAATCAAAAATCAGTGAAAGCATATACAGCTGGAATCTGGCAGCATATTGCATCTTTAATATTGAATTATTGGTGATGCTGGACCTCATTTTTTTCTCATGGCACGCACACACTGATAGTTCAGATGTCGGAAACAATGATATGATTTTGCAAGCAGCCATGGTGTTGACACCGTTTTTCGACACGTGTCAAGTGGGCTGAGGCTTGACTGGTCAATGGCCGTTCTCCATCGGCATCGGGAAAATTTTGAGCCGATGTTGCCGATGGAAGACTGCTGCAGAGGACCAAGTGCGTTGCCGATGGAGGCTAGATGATCTTTGCCGACAAAGGTTAATTGGTGAAGTCTTGCTGAAGCTGATTGCCAATGAAGAGTCATTGCTGATGCCCGGTGAAGAGTCATTGCCGATGCCCGATGAGATCATTGCCGATTGCTGATGAAGGGTGGTTGTCGATTGCCGATAGGGGATGATTGGTGAAGACAGTTACCTGCACAAGGTCGCTAATCGGAAATGTTGCCGATTATCGATTGGGAAAGTTGCCGATGGGCGTAACTTAGTTCTTGGCGGCAGCAGAAGGTTGCCAGTGGTCGAAAGAAGGAAAGTGCAGATTAAAGGGATCTGCCGATGGAAAGTTTTCATTGAAGAGAAGGATAAGGAAACTGGTGTTTTATACCAGTATTATTATAGTAGTTTGAGTCCGACTCTTGCATGAGTCATTTATTTTCCTTTAAAATAGGTGTGTTTGTTTAGGAAATAAATATTGTTATCCGGCTCCTACGCGAGTCAGTTTCCTTTAAAGTAGGAGTTTGTTTTAGGAAGTATATGTGTCGTGTCTTTGTACAACTCTCCACGCGGGAGTATAAATATGTGCCCGAGGGCTATGGAATAAACAACCAATCCAATTCAAAAACAAACCAATTTTATCTTATTCTACTTTTATTCGCAATTTACCCTTTTTACTGTATTAGTTGTAGTTTTCAACGAGTTCTTCAAGCTTTCGACGGGCTGCATCATCCTGATCTCTGTCAAATCCTTGCTAGTTCCGCGTGAGAGTACCTCTGAGCTTTGGCAATCCGGGCGCATCGCTGTTTGCCTCGTTCAGCTCTGCTCTAGTTACCCTTGATCAATCTAAGCCTTGACGTCAGGGCGCATCGCTGTCGTCTCGTTCATTTTGTTCTACTTATCATCCTTGTCGATTGATTGGTCAAATTGACTGGCACGCCTCTGGAATACCGAGCTTTGGGTAATAGCCCGAGGTGTTCATAGATCTGACGCTTTTTGTGTCAACACCTCTTTTGGCACGCCCAGTGGGACGACGATTATATAGATTGTTATATCTATCATGACTAATCCAAGGAGTGTCATTGAAGTCTCCACAGCAGATCTGACAAATCATCAGAGACAGGCTATGGAGCAGGCGATGGAGGAATACAAGCGCTGATATCTCAGATCCTTCAGCCTAAACAGGATCGGCGAAGCAGTACAGAAGCAAGATCCGCCGTCGCCACGGCAGGCCATTCTCTACGCCGATCCTGGTAAAGTACAAGATACGGTTAATTATGCATTAAATAATGTATTAATTAGCCAGTCCAATGTGCTGTCCGACAGTGTGTACAATGCTGTCAAGCAAGCTTTCAAGGGACAGGCACCATATTATGTTGGTCCAGAGTATCGTCAGCTCCGATCGGCATCTGCTGCGACTCCATCGGCGGTTCCAAGGGTGTTCACACCAATTATGAGTCGGTCTGCCGATGAGATCGCGCCACCAAGATTAATCCCAATAGGCACTACCCATGTAAACACAAATCTGGTGGCTTCAACAATGTCTGGACCCGTGATCCAGAATCAGCCAATGTCAGCCAACGGCTGGGGATACGGTATGTATTCAAACCTATCTGCTGATTCCAGATTGGTCCGAGTTAACCATGCAGGGGAGGTTCCTATGGCATCGGCAACATCCGTACAGCCGATGGTTCCAGCAATGCATTATACTACGTCTCCTCCAACGGCGCAGTTGCTGACAGGGAATCTACAAACAACAATACCTAGAGTGCTATACGCCCAAACATCGGCAAGTCACCTGCCGATACAACAAAGTCCAGCTGCTGTCAGTCAACCCATGGTGGCAATAAATTACCCGGCGCCACAAGAACAAGCCTCGGCTGGCTATCAGTCGCCGGTAGCTGTCTAGCCGGTGCAGCAAGGTGTGCCGATCGCCAATCAACCTGTATCGGCAGTCACTGCTCATGTTGTGATACCCGGGAGTCCAGGCAATTGTCCAAGGGTACAACGAGAACAAGCGCTAGCCGGTTATCAGCTATCGGCAAATGCCTAGCCGATGCGACAAGACGTGCCGACAGTTGATCAGCCTATATCGGCGAATTCTTGGCCGATGCAACAGGGTATGTCGAATGTCAGTCAGCCCGCATCGACCGTGGCCATTCAACCCACGGTGGCTACAGATCAGATCTATCATCCCAGGGTACAAGAGTTGCAAGCCTCAGCTGGCTATCAGTCACCGGTAACCGCTTGGCCGATGCAACGAGGTGTGCCGATTGCCAATCAATCTGCATCGGCAATGACCGCTCAAGATATGGTACCCACAGGTCAAGGCGATCATTCAAGGGTACAAGAACGACAGATCTCAGCTGGCGATCAACCAATGGTGAATTCCTGGTCGATGCAAAGCGTGTTAAATGCCAGTCAACCTGCATTGGCAATAGTTGCTCAACCTATGGTACTTACAGATCTATGCTATCATCCGAAGGTACAAGGGTTGCAAGAGTTAGCTGGTTATCAGCCATCGGTAAATCACATACCGATGACACCTAACGCAGGTTGGATCAGTCAATCATCAATTCAGCAGCAATATGTGCAGCCTGAGCACCAAATGACAGGGGTTCCACAACATCGTCCAGCGAGTCGTCCGAATGAAGTATCGGTACATCAACCGATAAGTACTACACTGCAATACTCGCAGGAAGAGTGTACGATGAGACATCGGTACAGCAACCGATGAATGCAATAAATGTAACGCTACAACACAAGCTAGCAACGGTGCAAAATTACTCATCGGTAGCAGAGCCGATGCACAGTGTTATTATGACTAGTGCTGTGCACACGCCAATCATCCCAAGTGCTTTGACGTCAGGACCTGAAGAGATAGGTCAGCATACTCAACCGGCAGGCATCCGGAGTTGCTCGTCGGTTAATCAGCCGACACACAATGTCCAGCAGATTGGTGTTACTGATGTACCGGTTGCCCCGAGTTGCTCGCCACAGGGATATGAAGCACATCAACTAGTGGACATCCAGAATGGCCCATCAGTCAATCAACCGATGCACGATATTCAACAGGATGGTGCTGTCGATGAGCCGATCACTCCGGCCTGCTCGATGCAAAGATGTGAAGAGATACATCAGTCTACTCAGACAGCAGACGTCCAGAATTGCTCATCGGTTAAGCGGCCGATGCATGATGTTCAACAGATTGGTGCTGCTGATGTGCCAATTGCTCCGAGTTGCTCACTACGGAGAAATGAAGGAATACATCTATCTGCCCAACTAGAGAGCAAATCTGCGCATCGGCAAGACCCAGAGACAAGGGTGTTTTCGGCTGAGAGGACAGAGCATTCAGAGCTGGGCGGAGAGCCGAGCATCGATACTACTGAATTGGAAAAATTCACCTTCGATGTCACTGACGCCGATCGGGATGTCAAGCCATTTGAGCCAAAGAAGACTTGGAGCACAAGAGTGCTCTTTGTTGGACAAGGGGACTCCGAGTCAGATGAGGGGAACATCGGTACCGCTGAATGGGTGAAGGATGAGGAGCCGACACCTTGTGCGCTTGGCCAGAACAAGACTGGGAAATTCACCTTCGACGTCACGAAGGCCGATGGGATATTTGACTTGCTTCAAGAAGGGCGAATTAAGCTAGCCCTTAATCAAGTAATTCCATCGACCGAGGAACTCAAGAAGAGCAGGTACTGCAAGTGGCACAATTCAACTTCTCATAGTACCGACGACTGCAGGGTGTTCAGGCAGCAGTTGCAATCGGAGATTGACTTTGGACGGATCCAATTTGAAAATCCTAAAGTCCAGAGACTGATTGAAATTGATCAGTACCCGTTTCCAAATAATATGGTGGAAGCCAGTGGAAAGACTAAGGTGCTGACATCGGACGCTGCTAGAAAGAGCGCATCGGTGGATCCTAATCATCAAGTGGCTGAGCATGACGTCGGAAAATTTGCCAATGACAGGAAAGGCAGGAGAATTGTCGATAAAGGTGCCTGTGTTAGCAGGGCTCCTGGTATAGTAATCACGCACAAGCTACCAAGGCGGAACTATCAGCAATCACGAGATAAACGATATCGGCAGGAAGAAACAGGACATCGGGAGTGGCTTCGTCGAAAAAATCATTGGAGGTGTCCCTTCTTCGTTCACTATTGGGAAGAAGGCATTAGGCTACCTACTGCCGATAACTATCCTGAGTGCAATAGGTACTACGCTGCCGATCGGTTAAATAAGAAACCTTACTCTGATGATCGATCATCGGTACGCAGCCGACTGGGGGTAAGCTTAGTGCACATCACAGGTTTGGCAGGCGTATTGAACAAGGGAAGCCTGAGGAGATGGTTAAGGCAAAAGTGCCTGATGAAGACGTGCTCTCCAGAAGTTCAAGCATCGGGGAAAAAGCCGATGCAAATAATGAGGGACGGCACCAACCCGTCTGGAAAACCAAACTCCCTCAGTGGTGCCCTAAGGGTCTAACAAAGACCCAGAAAAGAAGAATTCAGCGCCAACGCCGCAACGACTTGTACGATGATGCAGAACCCTCAAGGGAGAAACAGTGGAGGCCAAAGCGCAAGGATAGAGATCCATTGGCAGACGGCAATATTTTGCCGATGGTCTAACCGGAGTCGATCTTGGACCTGTTGGCTTGGGAGCCACACTTTGGCGACTTCAATTATTATACTTGGGGGCACCTGCCGATGGTTTGGGACGCCGTACTGCCGATAAATTCGTTAACTGCCAGAAGATGGTTGTAAGAATGATACTGCCGCGCTTGCGATGACTAAGTGTGCGGTGCACGCGTTCTGGGAGTTACTCCTCATGCTCTTTAGTGGGTCTATCGGCATTGTTCTAATTCTGATGGAAGTATGGAACCTCATTGCCGATTATTGTTACAGTCGGGCTAAATACCAGGGTCTGTTAACAAGTTGGGATTACTCAGGATTTTAGCCGGCTTGATGAGTTATGGTATCAGTGATGATTGCCGATGACTGGGTGGACGAGTTTGCCGATGGTACTCTGACGTGGAGATTGATTTTACCTATCAGGATTGAATTCTAGGCCTGGGAGTGGTTTCCTAATCAAGTTCTTATCGGATAAGACAGTCTGCCTCCAGCAAAGCATACATTCCAGAAACTCTCGAAGGAGTTGACATATGACGTGCTCGTTTGGATGTCGAGGAAAGGGAAAATTATAATACATCGGTACAAACGTGTAAACGTTATATTACAAGGCCTAGAATTAAGTATCGGAGTTACATTTTTGCCGATACGATAAATAAATTACAGCAAGGAGTGAATGACCGATATCGCACGCAGGCGAATCTGTTCTATCTCGTTCATCTCCTTGGCGTCAGCATTAGCAGAACCCTCGACCGGCTTGATCTTCTTCTTCCACAGGATGGTTTGCCGGGCGTTCTGGTCCCTTTCTTGCCGCAGAACCCTGATGACATCGGATAATTGGGTTCTCTGTTGGTTGGCTGCGGTCAGGTCCTCTTCAACCTTTTGTAACTCGGCCAACAGCTCTTCTTTTTTGGCCGACAGCCGAGTGATTTCTTGGTCAAGACCGTTGACGGAAACTTCTGCTTGGCTGATGCTCTGGTGCTTTTCATCGGCAATGTTCTTAAACTTAAGCTTCTCTTCCTCGCTTTTGGATTGGGCAGCCCTATCGGCAATACGACGGGAAAGCCGCTGGTATTGAATTTGCTTGATGCCAAGGAAGGTTGCCTGGAGAAGGATTTCTGCCATATCGGCAGGGAGATGACTTTGGATGTCTTTGAAAGCAATCCTTGCTGCCGATGAATCTTGAATAAGCTGGGATGTGTCTTGTAGCAGCAAGGAAAGCAGTGCCTCGAGCTTGGTCTTGATCTCTGCCGACAGAGCCGGGACAGAACTCTCTTCCTCCCCATCGTCATCGGGTATGTCGACTGAGAAGGAAAACAGGCTGTCTGCTTGGGGGAGGCCTTGACGTTTGTCTTCATCCTGCGGGTTGAGGCTGAAGGAGAAAAGACTATCTGGAGAATCTTGGGCCTGAAGACAGAAGGGTTGTAATATGCCGATCGAAGGACTATACTAGAATTTTCAAGTGATTAACTTACCATCTTGAAGCGGATTTCTTGCCCAGAACTTGGCATTCTAGATGGCCCAGCCTCATCTTGGACATCGGCAGCGGTTGCCGATGAATGAGCTTCTGCCAGAGGAGCAGTCGACGCCGTTGGTGATGGTGGTGTTGTCACTGGCGTTGCTTCTGGCGTGATACTTGGTTGTGGCGGTGATGCCGCTCTTTCATCGGGATCTTCGGTGGTACCGATGCTGATGTTACCTTTGTCCTACGACGGGCGGAGCTGTCTCATCAGCAACTTCGACTGACGGCACCGATGCTGATGTTGCTTCAGCTGCTGCCGTGGGTGCAGTCGCCTCATCAGGGATATCGGCTGATGGCGCCGATGCCGATGCCGCCTCCACTGCCATGATAGGTGTTTCTTCATCGGGGACTTCGGTTGATGGTGCCGATGTCGATGCTGCTCCCACTGCCATTGCGGGTGTTTCCTCATCGGGAGCTTCGGCTGACGGTGCTGATGCCGATGCCGTTTCTGCAGCGGATGGAACTATCTCTTGAATAAGGACGTCATCCATCGGTTGGTCTGGAATAGGAGCCGATGGAGTTCCTGCCGATGACGTACCGACAATTGGTGGTTCTACTTGTGCCGATGACGAAGATGGGCTAGCCAGCCTCAAGCGCCTCCTCTTCCTTGGCGCGGTAGCAGAAGAAGATCCAGCCCGTTTCGACGAGGACTGGGGGGCATCGGCAGCCGAACTTGGAGGTGCTTGTTTGCTTGGAGTAGTTGCCGATGACCTCATAGCCTGAAAATATTCAATGCAAGTTATACAAAGTAAATGATTGCCGATTAAACAGTATATAATCGGTATGAGTGAGGATGAGTTTACTGCAAACACCCGCGTCAAGGCAGCAGCAGCGGCCGATGTAGCCTTGGCTTTTGCAGGTGTCGGTGTGGGTACCTGTCGAGGAATGAAGGCAGCTAACGAGGGAGCTTTGTTGCCGATGAGTGATACGGGACTCATCATTCGAAGCTTGAAGGGCTTGCCGCTCTTACTCATCGGAGGAATCGGGTCATCAACCTATCAAACGCAAGAAGGTTAAATACCGATGGCGAAGGTAAAAGTAAGGAATGCATCAGAATAAAAGACTTACTGCGTCATCGAGAATGATGTGATCGGCGTCGATCATGTGCCGATAGTAGTGCGACGACTTGGCAAACAGTTGGCACCTCCATTCTTGCCACCAAGACTTGTATTCATTTGTAATAAAAGAGGTTGGTGACCAAGAGGACAGGTCAAGGTCTGATACATCGGCGTGAGGAGGAAGGTTGACAACCTTGTTCCAGTCTAGAGCGCTGGAGAATGTTTGCCTGGGTTTCACTACCTTCGAATAGCAAAGCTTGATCGGCAATTGACCAAACGCCAGCTGTCTTGCCGCTATCGATGGGTAGTAGAACTCAAATGATGGAGGGGCATTCTTTCCCGATTCGAAGATGTTCACTGGGATAGCGCGGGGAATGATGCTGGCCTTTATAATTATCTGGTTCTTAGGCACATTCCCATCGGTAAGATTAAATACCAATGGGAACTGGTTGTCTTCATCGGCATATGGCCACTAGAGCCGTTCTGTGGCAGGAATTCCATTGTAAAACTTCTGAAAAAATAAACCGAATTGCTCCGCATCGGCATCGGTCCCTGGCAGCACTATAGTGGCCTCTCCAAAGTTGAGTGGAGGGCGAGTTGCCGATTCATCTTCCTCACACTGGTGGTCTTCTGGTATGTCTCGCGGGAAATATTGGGCGAACAGGTCAAGTTGAAGTGCTTTCTGCATATGTGCGTTCAGCCACATATTGATAAACCACCAGGGGCCTCCAAGGTTGCCGATGTGTTCACCTAGCAGTAACTTCTGGGATACTTGATGAAGAAGACGGTATACCGATCCTAGAAGATATCTGCCTAGGGGAAGTCTTGTCCCATCGGCATGCAGCTCAGCTGCTGGAAGATACATGGTCGTGGGTCCGACTGCCCTACCGCAGAAAATGAACTTTTCCAGCCACATGTTCAGGAAGGTGGCATGCTCTCTCTGGTTTACCGATCCTGTTTTCTGGTATTCCTGAATATAACCCGTCCAATCGCCGATGTTCTGAGTGTTTACTCTGTGTCAGCTTTCCTATTGAATAAGGAGAAGGTATCGACAGAGGAGACGTCTAGGACGGTCAGCATGTGGACATCGGCAAGAGTGGGGGTGGCTGGTCCATGTCGGAATAAGAAAGCATTCAAGGTGTCCGACCAAAAGTAAGAGGCAGCTATTAACATGTTCTCGTTCTTCCCTATATCGGCAATGGAAAGCCTGATACATTGGTCCAAGCTGCGCTCTTGCCAGTAAACTTGTTGCGCCCTAGCAACCCTAAGATACTAGTTCTTCCACCCCTTAGTGGGCTTGGGCCATGATCGAAAAACATCCTTCCACAGTCCTAAACCGAAACATTCAGATCTGAAAGGGATTCGGTTGGTTTCTGCGTTGATTATGTAGCTGGGATCCGGATTGCCCATGGGGCCTAAACAGCTAAAGGTGGAACCAGTAAGTGGGATCACTACCTTGTTGTATAGCTCCTAGAGTTCGAAGGAAAGAAGAGGAAAAAATCAGAAAAGGGACGGGGATAAATCCAGATTTGTGCGAGAAAAAATACCAGCAGAAGGTTGGATTGGGAAGGAAATAGGTCTCACCTTGGGGATGTCAACTTGGATTGTCATTGGAGTCGAAGGGATGCTTGCAGTTGGTCCTTGGATTGCGGAAGAGTACTGTTGCTCGTTCTTGTTCTTCAGGGCGGCTGGAGGTTGAAGACAAAGGCAGGGAGGTGAGAGTAAAAATGGATTCAGGGTGAAAAGTAAGGTGGACCCCGGTAATTTTTATAAGCCTGCTCAAGGGCATTTTGGGGGTCTGTTTCGCATTATACAGGAATGTGGAGCAACCCGCGGAAGATACGCGCGGTGATCGAGGTGATCTGCGACTGTTTGTGCTACAATCGAGGGATTTTATTATTAAATTGCAGTTCCACACGCGGGGATCGAGGAAACCGTACATCTATCACGGAGGTAACGGCTACAGCAACGGCTACAGTGGAGAGAATTTCGGCACGTAAAGTTATACGCTCCGAAACTGGGGGGCATGTGTTGACACCGTTTTTTCTCATTTTTGGTGATGCTGGACCTCATTTTTTTCCCATGGCACGCACACACTGATAGTTCAGATGTCGGAAACAATGATATGATTTTGCGAGCAGCCATGGTGTTGACACCGTTTTTTGACACGTGTCAAGTGGGCTGAGGCTTGACTGGTCAATGGCCGTTCTCCATCGGCATCGGGAAAATTTTGAGCCGATGTTGCCGATGGAAGACTGCTGCAGAGGACCAAGTGCGTTGCCGATGGAGGCTAGATGATCTTTGCTGACAAAGGTTAATTGGTGAAGTCTTGCTGAAGCTGATTGCCAATGAAGAGTCATTGCCGATGCCCGGTGAAGAGTCATTGCCGATGCCCGATGAGATCATTGCCGATTGCCGATGAAGGGTGGTTGTTGATTGCCGATAGGGGATGATTGGTGAAGACAGTTACCTGCACAAGGTCGCTAATCAGAAATGTTGCCGATTATCGATTGGGAAAGTTGCCGATGGGCGTAACTTAGTGCTTGGCGGCAGTAGAAGGTTGCCGGTGGTCGAAAGAAGGAAAGTGCGGATTAAAGGGATCTGCCGATGGAAAGTTTTCATTGAAGAGAAGAATAAGGAAACTGGTGTTTTATACCAGTATTATTATAGTAGTTTGAGTCCGACTCTTGCATGAGTCATTTATTTTCCTTTAAAATAGGTGTGTTTGTTTAGGAAATAAATATTGTTATCCGGCTCCTGCGCGAGTCAGTTTCCTTTAAAGTAGGAGTTTGTTTTAGGAAGGATATGTGTCGTGTCTTTGTACAACTCTCCATGCGGGAGTATAAATATGTGCCCGAGGGCTATGGAATAAACAACCAATCAAATTCAAAAACAAACCAATTTTATCTTATTCTACTTTTATTCGCAATTTACCCTTTTTACTGTATTAGCTGTAGTTTTCAACGAGTTCTTCAAGCTTTCGACGGGCTGCATCATCCTGATCTCCGTCAAATCCTTGCTAGTTCCGCGTGGGAGTACCTCTGAGCTTTGGCAATCCGGGCGCATCGCTGTTTGCCTCGTTCAGCTCTGCTCTAGTTACCCTTGATCAGTCTGAGCTTTGACGTCCGGGCGCATCGCTGTCGTCTCGTTCAGTTTGTTCTAGTTATCATCCTTGTCGATTGATTGGTCAAATTGATTGGCACGCCTCCGGAATACCGAGCTTTGGGTAATAGCCCGATGTGTTCACAGATCTGACGCTTTTTGTGTCAACAGATGGTTTGGTATTGGCAGTAACCTGATCTTGATTTTTTTCTGTTACTCTAGCTTGTCACTATATATCTTGTTTTCTGCTTTTTATTGTCATGCTAAGAGTTTCTGTACAAAGTAGTAGAAACCAAGAATGCAGATTTATTTTTGGGCCTAATCTATGTGTTGCACTACATTGTTTTGCAATTCAGGACTCAACATACTTGTACATGTACTGATCTGATGTCATGTGTATTCACAGTACAGCTGCATTGGTGCGTTGGAGCTGTAGCTGAAAGAATTTGCACAGGACTGTCTACACTAGCCTAGATCCGAAGTGGCCAACTTGCAACCTTTTGGAGATAATTTGAACATCAACAACATTAGCGGTTGCTATACTTATGTGCAAACATCATAGGCCCCTTTGCTAAAATTTTTATCTCATCTGGTGCTTCCTCTCCCATTTCGTCCACCTGTGATTTTCAAACTACAATTAATATAAATGCCAAATCGACATTAACTAACTTGCGTTAAGTCTTATTATTACTTACATGCAACCTAAACCACTCATGAAAGGTTGCAACCTTTTGGTGATGCTCAGTCAATGCCAATTCATTGGCCATACAACAGAGTAACAAACTAGACTTTCCTTTGATTCGTTTATTGATATATGTGATAAGTGGACAAAGTTTCTAATTAATGATATTTGTAATAGTTGAATGTCAGCAAGGAATCACATTCATCCAAGTCTACTGCAGGTATGAGTTTTCCTGAATTTTACTTTTACCAAACTGCAATTTGTGATGCTAAACACACCCTGCTATGCTTACAACACACTATCAAAATAATTTGGTACCGCTAGTTCTTATTCATTGTGATCTAAATATATTTGTTGGGCTGTTTTTTTCTTCTGAATTTTACATTCATCAAACTACTATTTGTGATGTTTCAGTAATCATAAATGTTACATGTGTCCCAGCCCTGTCTCGAAGGCTTACTCCCTCTTGTTCTCCTCTTTTCATCCACTGAACAAATTGTTGATATGAATGTCAAGGCTGTCAGCTACAGACATGATGATGAACTGAAAGAAAACCATAAATAGAGGTGCAAAGTTAAAAACCAGTTACAGACATGAAGCAAACTATAGATTATCTTGATGATGAACGGAAAGAAAACCATAAATTTAATCTAGAATAGATTTGTGTTCTCAGTCACTGGACTTGTCTTTTTTTATATTGATTATGGTCACAAACTTACATACTCTTTTGACCTTACTGGACTTGCAACAGGGGAGGAGAGGCATGCACCCAAAACTAATTGAAGCGGCTGTAACTAGGGTTGGTGTACACATTTTGTGAGATGGAGATGAAACATCGATGGATGCTAGTTGCTTTGGATGATATAGAATTTTGTAAAGAACTGATTGAGGATGTATGCTAGTTGCTTTGGATGATGCAACATTTTGTAAAGAACTCCTTGGGCATGTTAGCTGTGGGGTGTGCAAGCCAGACTTGTGTGTTGTGAAGGAATACTATAATTAGGTGTCTTATGTTACTGTCAGGTGTGTAACCCAGCATGACTATTACATGTACCAACTAGCATGAATGAAATCTAAGCTATGTCATTGTGACTAGATTTTGTGTCTCATGTTGAATGTGACCTTGTATGGTTCATGTCTAAAAGAATACTATGATTTGGTTAGTGTGAGATTAATAATGTATTTTTGTGTCATGTGATCTAAGCCTTGGATGGTTGGTTGGTATAAATCCTTTTAGCCTTGAACTGTTGGACGGTAAAACTACCATATGTCATCATCCTGTTGGTCGGTATTGCTTCAGCATTTCATCCAACTGTCGGTCGCTATACCCCTATCCCGATGCCACTTTCAGCGGCAGCAGTTAAGTGTCGGCATAGATCTATACCGACCGATAGTGTGTCGTTGTATCCTCCTATAGCGACCAACAGTGCGTCGCCATTCTGGGGCTGTGGTGTAGTGATGGTGTAGTAGAGAGGAAGAACCGGACACTAATCACTCTTGCAATATCAATGCTTGATGAGTACAACACCCCCGAGAAGTTTTGGGCCGAAGCAATCAACACCGCATGCTATGCGGCCAACTGACTCTTTGTCCAAAGGCTTCTCAAGAAGACCCCCTATGAGCTTGTGAATGGAAAGAAACCGGATATATCCTTCTTCCGAGTGTTTGGATGCAAAGTGTACATCTACAAGAAGCGTCAACACTTGGGCAAGTTCCAAAGACGATGTGACATTGGTTTCTTGGCTATTCACTTAAATCCAAGGCATATCGAGTATTTAACAAAGCCTCTGGCCTAGTTGAAGAAACATATACCTTAGAGTTTGATGAAACTAATGGCTCTCAAGAAGAGCATGAGAATCTTGATGATGTAGGTGATGAACCCTTGAGGGAGGCTATGAAGAATATGCCCGTTGGTGCCATCAACCCACTAGAGGTGGACGAAGTAGAAGATGATGCAAATCAAGTACCTTCTCCACCACACACACGTCTCAAGTTGATGAAGAACAAGTGAGGGAAGCACAAGAAGATACCTTCATCCCTCAAGATCAAGCCGAGGCATAAGCTAGTGATGTTGATGCACCACAACCTCCTCCCCAAGTGATTTATAGAAGATCTACACCTATGCTTCAAGTCCATCCACAAGACCTCATCATAGGGAGTCCATCAATGGGGTAACAACTCGATCTAGACTTGCTTCTTATGTTGAGCATCACTCTTTTGTTTCCTTTGTTGAGCCTTCTAGTGTGGAGGATGCACTTGCGGATCCAGATTGGGTGAACGCCATGCATGAAGAGTTGAACAACTTCACCCAGAATGAAGTCTGGACACTGGTAGAAAAGCCCAAAGGAGCAAGAATCATTGGCACCAAGTGGGTATTTAGGAACAAGCAAGATGATCAAGGAGTGGTTGTGAGGAACAAAGCAAGATTGGTGGCAAAGGGGTTCTCCCAAGTTGAAGGCTTGGATTTTGGGGGAGACCTTTGCACCGGTTGCAAGACTAGAAGCCATTCGTATCCTTTTGGCATATGCTTCACATCACAAAATGAAACTTTTTCAAATGGATGTGAAGAGTGCCTTTCTAAATGGTTTCATTAATGAACTTGTATTTGTCTCACAACCTCCTGGGTTTGAAGACCCAAATTTTCCTAATCATGTGTATAGGTTGTCCAAGGCACTCTATGGATTGAAACAAGCTCCAAGAGCTTGGTATGAGAGGCTAAGGGACTTCCTACTCAAGAAGGGATTCAAGATCGGGAAAGTGGATACCACACTCTTCACCAAGGTGCTAGATGGAGAGATCTTTGTTTGCCAACTGTATGTCGATGACATTATATTTGGGTCAACAAACCAAGATCATAGCAAGGAATTTGGTGCATTGATGTCCAAGGAGTTCGAGATGTCTATGATTGGCGAGCTTACCTTCTTCCTTGGCTTCCAAGTGAAGCAATTGAGGGAGGGCACCTTCATATCTCAAGAGAAGTACACTAATGATGTGCTCAAGAAATTCAAGATGGAAGATTGCAAGCCAATCAAGACCCCAATGCCTACTAATGGGCATCTCGACCTTGATGAGGGAGGTAACCCGATGGACCAAACTCTTTATCGCTCGATGATTGGTAGTTTACTTTACCTCACCGCTTCTAGGCCGAATATCATGTTTAGTGTGTGTATGTGTGCTAGGTTTCAAGCAAACCCTAAGGAGTCGCATCTAAGTGCGGTTAAAAGAATCCTTAGGCACATAAGGTACACCCCTAGCATTGGCCTTTGGTATCCCAAAGGAGCTCCCTTCCTACTTTGCCGCCTCCCACCGGATAGTGGGGGATTATGCTGAGCTTCACCACGGTACAACTCCATGTGACATCGTAATGGTTCTACTAAAATATGGACAAATGAAATGGATATGGTTTTATATTATTGTTTGAGTAGATCAAGTGAGTGCTCTAGTACAGGTGCAAAACCTTGAGATGTATAATAGGATGGAAAATGACTGCTCTCTAATAATCTTAGTTGTTTCATCTTTCTCGCGTTTCCGCAAAAGCAAAGTTTATCCAGATCCACATAAATAGCCATGCATATCCTTGGAGTCTTTATTTTCAGTTAGACGGGTAAGTCTAGCTGAGTACATTCCCGTACTCAGGTTTTATCCCGTTTGTTGCAGATGGCCTAGTATACTTTGGCTATTGTAAGCACTGTCTCTATCCTGTCGAAGGAGAAGAGGAGTAGGCTTTGGGCAAGGTCTTCTACGAGCTCATCTTTTGCTGTTGTTGGACGTGATCTCGTGGGCACCCCTATCTAGTATGGTATTTGCGTGGAGTAAGACTTTGGGTTGAGTTTCAAAACAATGTTTCATTTGGCCACATGTGTTGTGGCGTGAGTACTACTTTATTTGGGACAAAGTGTTGTAATAACTTTATTTCGTACTTCAAGTTTTTCGTTTAATTGTTGGTTCGTTCGAATGTGCATACCTGAGTTTGTGCGATCTTGGTTGGAGATACGATTGTTAGAAATCCTTCGAGATTTCTGGACTACCGGGATTATATGGGCTCAAGTTTTTAAAGTGGTCGTTAAATCGGCTACTTTGGTACTTATCTCTTATAATTTGGGCAATTCTGCCGAGTACGCACCGATGTCTCATGATTATGAGGCCGGTGGGTCAGGTGCAGCTCCAGCTCTAGTTTCCGGCACCTCAGAGGCGACCATCCTTACTCTGCTGACAAACATGCAGCAGGAGCAGATCAGACAGGCTCAGGAATAGAGGAGGTAGGCTGAGGAGGTTAGGCGACTCACTGCATAGCAGCTAGCAGCTCAGGCTCAGAGCCAGATTAGGAAGGACGAGTTTCAGTGCCAGTTCTTGTCCTATCAGATTCAGCAGGCTGAGATTCAGAAGTCCCAGACTTTGCTTTTAGAGTGTCTTCTCAGTTCGAGCTCCGGGCCGTCTCTTACTCCACAGCTTCAGTTGCCCGGAGCCTCCCAGCAGCAGTACACTTCTCAGGCTCAGACACCTCCAGTGGTAGTTCCGACTCCAGCACTATAGCCCAGCGAGCTTCAGAGTCAGCCACCAGCTTCGCCTGTGTTTTAGACACCGATGACCCAGGTGTCATCGTGGCTAGCTTCCCCCGGAGACCTTCCGACCGGATTTACTCCTTCCCGGGGGGCTACGCTTGCTGATGCTACACGTGACCTCTCAGCTTCGTATCTAGAGATCACAGGAGAGGATTCACCAGTTGTAGCAGCTCCCGAGCCTCAGCGTTCAGAGGAGCACCCTCCGGCGGCAGGCACCTACCTGTCTTTTGTTGCCTCGTCGGAGGCTACGCCAGACTGCTCGACTCAGACAGTCACCACTCCTCCTCGTGCTGCCATTCAGACAGATTCTACCATCGTCGTAGCTGAGGTAGTTGAGATAGAGAGTCAGTTGGCACCTGATGCCGGAGCAGTTACAGTGACAGTGTCTTCGCCACCTCTCTCTCTCAGGGACAACCAGCCGAGCTAGTTGCAGCAGTCTCACTTGTGGCTCTTGTCGTGTCTTCTTCCCCCGCGCCTCAAGTGTTCACTCGTCGGGCTAGACCCGCTACTACAGAGGCCGGACAGTCTGAGGCTCCCGCTCTGGATGTTACACCTTCCAAGCCTCAGGGGGAGCTAGGAGAGACAGCGACAACTTCTGAGTTAGCAGCTCCTGTTACAGATGACACCCCAGCCGAGCCGACTCCAGCAGAGCTAGAGGTAGATGCTCAGTCAGATGATTCAGATCTTCAGGACTTCATCCTGCTCGATCACCAGGCTTCACCTACTTCGACTCCACCTCCAGCTCCAGATGCTTAGTTGTTGGTGCTAGACTCCAAAGGGGTAGATAGGGTCGAGTATATCAGAGATAGGGGAGAGCTGTGAGATAGGGGATTTGGTTCTTACTTGTGTGTTTTATTTTTCCCTGTACTCATGTCATCATGTCTATCTTACTTGCATTTGTGTATATGTATGATGGTTGATGTCTGTGAGATACTTATGCTTGTGTGACATACTCTTGATCCTCACTAATACTTGTTGTGAGTTGTCACTTGTTCATGATATGTCTCATTGATCAATGTATTTGAGCTTCCGCGACTTACTCCGATATTTGCTTGAGAATATCATGAGGTACTCTAATCTTATTTCATATTTTTGAGTACTATGTTTGTGGCTTGACTTGGATGAGCAAGTATTGTTCAATCACATTCTCTAACCCTTGCTCAACCAACTAAGTCACTTGAAATCCTAATCTTAAACTCTTATATCTTATACTCGAGGATCATTGTCGTTAATCACCAAAAAGGGGAGATTGAAGAATCATGGCCCTATTGGTTTCGGTGATTAACGACAAAGAGAGATTATTATGGCTAATGTGTGTTTTGCAGAGGCTATGCGTAGCTTAGCCATAGCGATCAACATGAATGGGCATCAATAGTTATCACTTAGCCCCCAAGATGGATATCGTTTCGGATTTCAAAGAAACATAATGAAGACCCTAGAATGATAGGCTAAGTGCCATAAGGAGATGAAGGGCACTTAGAAATAGATAGGGCTTCTATTTGATCTTTGACCGTACTATTAAGGGGGGTTGAGACTAGTATCTTGACTTAGGAAAGCTTCATGACTTAGGTGTGGTGCACACTTGACTTCCTTAGCTCTAAGCAAGCCTATGGTGACCGTAAGATAGCCTAGAACAACTTCCGTATTCATCGCGACAAAAACGAAGTTGAGAAGCCTGTTGTCTGGGCGACGGACGCTCCTGATGGAGGCGTCGGACGCTGTCCGTCACGCCGGACAAAGGCGTCGGACGCTGGTGGTTTGAGTCCATTGCGTCCGTCGGCCTTCCAGTGGCCGTGTTTTCTGGCTGAGGGTTTCGGGGTCCGACGGACGTTGTCCGTCGGCCAGGCGTCAGACGCTTGGAGAGTGTCCGTCGGCCTTCCAGTAAGGGTGTTTTTCAGCCCGAGCCAGAGAGAAGCGTCGGACGCTGGGAAGAGCGTCCGTCGCCCCTGCGATGGAGTGTCCGTCGCTGGGAAAACGTGTCAGAGGTAGCCGTTGGGCAGGGCGACGGACCATCCGTCGCCTAGGCGTTGGAGCATCCGTCGCCAACTTAAAAGTTGTATCTTTTTCAGCCCGAGGCAGTTTTGTGTGAGGGATATTTATAGCCCCACCCCTTCTCTCCCACCTGGCCTTTGCTCATTTCAGTTGCTGAAGTTCTTGAGAAGGTTGGGAAGAGAGCAAGAGCCCTAGAGAGAGAGAGTGATTCGCGAATCCATCCATCCTCTCCTCTAGTTCATCCAAGAGTTCAATTGTACATCCTCTAGTTGTGAAGCTTGAGTGAGTCAAGTGAAGATCGAGGCTTGTTACACTTGGTGATTGACATCACCTAGATGGTCTAGTGGTGCTTGGGAGGAAGGTGATCGCCGGAAGATTGTCGGCGCCCCTTCTCCATTGACTTGTGATCGGTTGTGGGCGGTTCACCGAGCCGGAGTGGCGAAGAACCATCCCATAGAGAGCACTCTACCCTTGCGCGGGTAGAGGGGTTCAATACCCTTGCGCGGGTGCTCCAACGAGGACTAGGGGGGAGTGTCGACTCCTCGATACCTCGGCAAAACGTCGTCGTGTCAAGATTTCTATCCCTAGCTCTTTCATACCGCATTTCTTTCCGCTTCGTTCTTACTTTCATTGCCTTGTTACCGCTTTCATAGTCTAAGGCACACTAATCGTTAGGCACGAGGTGATTGGCACTTGATAGGATTTCATATTTGCTTTAGAAATTTGAAATAAGCCCAATTCACCCACCCTTCTTGGACATCTTGATCCTTTCACCTGGATCAGCTCCGTGCCATGTGCGTTCTTGATGACTGGCCATTCTTTCGGAGGCCATGCATTGTGGTGCTCTATAGTTTACTGGTTCTGCTTCAATTTCAATCAAATAACTTTGGACAGTGTAGAGCCCAAGGCCCGGGTTAGGTAACCGGACCTTGCCCTTATCATAAAGCATATACATAATGTTGTGTTCTTTCTTTAACATTCTTCCTTGTCTAAATGAGTCATAGCCATAATAAGGTCGGAACTCATCAATGAAGTTAAGTGACGTGCCTTCTAATAAATTCATGCTTGTGGCTAGACGAGTGATCAAAGATGTGCAACCAACAGGGCCTAGCAAATTTGGTGTGCTTAGCCATTGTGCAACTAATAAAGTTACAAGTGAAACATGCACTTTATTAATAGCAGCAAAAAGAAGTTGCAGATCTCCTACTCTCACCTTCCTGATGTCATCTCTGGGGAACAGAACATATCCTATCCGTTTATGAAACATACGAAGTGTGGGATGCTCTATGTCACTAGTTCAGGGTTGCAAAAAGTGCTTGTCTCTAGAAATTTCCCGCCAGAACTGATGTTTATCAAAATTTGTAAGATCAGCATCTAAGTCTAGGATAGGTCTTGGAGAGAAACCGAGGTGGTTACTCAAATCCCTCCATGACAAAACAAAACTTTGTTTGAACAACCGGAAAGCGATCCCGCCCTCACTTAATTGTAAGGTGCAAAGAAATTCAATGGTTAAAAGACGGGATCCTACTTCGGTGACATTCCAAAAGTCTGTCCACCCAATCATTTGAAAAATAAGATCAAGTTCAGAATCCATACCTGTGTCTCTTAGCAGGGTAGGATCAATGGTAGGTGTGTGGATGAAATCTTTGTTTTTCAGCTTCTGGAAGACTTCTTTCTCTCGCCGAGAATTTAACCCAAGGTCACTTGTTTTCAGAAGGACCTTCCTTGTATTACCTAATGATGATGATGGTGCTTGTTCGGCCGGCGGATTGACGCTCATGTCGGAGTGACGAGAGGAGAGCCGAGACGATTGTCTCGTCCCAACACTCTTCAAGGCTTCCTTGGTGGCTCTCGCGGCTTTCTTAAACATCCTGCAAAACTTGATGACAACAACAAAAACTCATTGAGAATGTGAGATAAAAGAGGTGGTTAGTGATTAGCCATCCAGATGTCAATCTCTCGGGGGTTAGTCGTTCAAGACAAAATTTTATTGGAACTTCAGCAGCACTTCCCCCTAAACAAATTTTAGTTATGCTTGGACAGCGTGGTCACTAGCTTTCTAAGTTACTTCTCACTTCTCTCTTCAAAACTCTTTCTACTCCTCCTTTTCCTTCCCACTCTCTTCTTCCTTCTCTCAAAAGAGCAGAACTACTGAACTCGGAAACTTGAAGTTGGAGATGTTTTCTAGATTGTGTGTGATGTGAAGAAGAGGATGGAGGAGGGAATTTATAGATGGTGCAGGGGACAGGGTGGGCTCCCTAGTGGCATGGGCAGCCGCCCCACTCTGGGCCCCAAAAAGGTTGATCTTTGCTCTCTACCTCACATGGTGTGCCTTCATGCAGAATTATTGGTCGTGGATGGAATTTGGAAAGTGGAAAATGTCTAGTGGTTGTGATGGGTGTAAGTGGATGAAATAATGTGATGTGATATATGTGAGGTGGAGTCTATGACATGTGGGATCAAAGGATGTGGGTCATGCTTCTAGAAACTTGGTAAATACAATGCAAGAATTAAAGAAAGAAATGTTGTCGGTGTCTAAAATGGCGGGGTCTAGACGGCCAACAACTAAATTTCTAAGCGTGTCGGAGTTCGGATGGTTGTGCTCGGAGAACACGGAGGTTTATACTGGTTCAAGCACGAACGCGGTACGTACAGTGTGTTGCGGGGTTGTATTACTGAGCGCGGAGAGCTCGTAGAGGGGAGCTACAAGCTTTTGGTGAGAGAGGGAAGGCGGTTCCCAGGTCTCGTGCGTATGAGGTTCTTGGTTCTGGTGAGTGCTCGCATGTGTGCGAGTTTGAGTGTGTGTGAATGAGAGTTGGAATGTCGAGTCCCCCTGAGATTAGGGGTCCATTCCCTCTCTTTATATGTAGGGAGAGATGGAGGAGTACAGTAGAGAGAGAGAGATGGAGTGAACGTGGGCCCGGCTTGGGCTGCTACTGAAGGAAGCCTTTGTCTTCATTCTGTCTTCCTTCCTGAGGAAGATTGCGCTAGTGGACGCATGTCTAAGTCCTGTTCGCTCCTGACGAGCTGTAGCCATGCGCCCTGCGACCGGGAACCCTGTTGTTCCCCCTTTCCGAGTATGGGCGGGGCTTGGTCGCACATGACCAGGCACCCCCGCGTTCCGTCGTACAGTGCTTGATGACGCCCTAATCTCTGTTGGAGTGTCCTTCGGAGCCATGGCGTGGATATCACGCGCGAAAGTCATTGGTTAGGCAGCATAGGACCTTGTATCGCAGGGTGAACAGGGGTCGGCATGGTGGCTCATGCTCTGAACCCCATCCCTGAGGACGGAGGGTACTGTGGACCTTTTGACTATGCGGGCTAGAGCGCCTTGAGCCGCGGCATGGCAGTGAAGTCTCCGAGGGCGAGGGTCGTCATGAATGACGTTTGCCAGTCTCGGACAGGGCGGAAGGGCCCCCGAGGGTAGATGACGTCACGGGCGACGTCACCAAGGCTCGGACGAGGTGGAAGAGCCCGCGAGGGTAGATGACGTCACGGGCGGCGCCACCTAGCCTCGGACGAGGCGGAAGAGCCTCCGAGGGTTGATGATGTCTCGGGCGACGCCACCTTGGCTCGGGTGAGGCGGAAGAGCCCCCGAGGATCGATGACGTCACGGGCGACGCCATCTTGGCTCGGGCGAGGCGGAAGAGGCCTCGAGGGTTGATGACGTCTTGGGGGACGCCACCTTGGCTCGGGCGAGGCGGAAGAGCCCCTGATGGTGATTTTAGTTTTTGTGGAGTCCGGTAATTTGGGTACCCTATTTCTAGGTATCCGACAGTAGCCCCGAGCTATCGATGTAGTGAAGGACTACACCGGAGGCTTCCGAGAGCGTTTATGGTGGTTTGGTCCGATTCTGTGTATTCCGGTGGGTGCACGCGAGTGCACCCACCGGGTGTAGCCCCCGAGGCCTTAGGAGGGAGATTTTTCCTCCTAAGGGATTATTTGGAAGACTTCTACAGTGCTTGACCCTTCGCTTCCCCCTTTCTTTCTTTTTTGTTTTTGGTGTCTGATGATTGGGTTCCTCCCTTATGGCTCATAGAGAGCATGTAATCTCTGCAAGGGTCAGTTTCTTAAATTTACAAGAAAAGAGAGGTTGCTTGTGTTTACCTGTACGGGCCTCTGACGCGTGAGGCTTGCCCGTGGTGTGACGCCAGCCCCCGAGTCTTTACTCGGTGTAAAGAAAATCGTCTCGGTTCTGTGTCGTCTTTTTGGGTTCGTTCCCCACGCATCTCTCCACGAGAAGGGGGAATATGAGCCGAACCATGCTATCCTCGAAGCGGACGAACCATAGCTGCTCGTTGAGTTACTATCGGGCAAATCTGAGTGGGGTGCTCGGTTCCCGTTCGCTAGGGTCCCGGCTGGTGGCCCATGTCGTGGCTCACCCCCAAATCAGTTTCATATAGTAGCCGGGTCCATTCGATGGGTCCCGGGGGCCTGCTGCCTTCCTTCGATAGGAATACCATGAACCAATCATCCGTAAGACGGACTCAAATACGAAATAGGGTTTGCGCCGCCGCACTTCTGCCCTAAACGCGCCTTTCGCAGCGACGCGAGTCCTTCTCCGAGCACTCCCCCTAGGGCTGGAGAGCATCCTCCGAGAAGTTGGGAGCGGTGCTCGCTCGTTCGGGAGCGGGTGCTTGAGCTGGTGCGAGAGGGGCTGCTACGCCCCGAGCGCTCCGCCGGCGATGTCGTCGAGTGGATTGTCCCCACCGGCGCCGACGTCCCGGCACCTCTTGAGGGGTACGTGGTATCCTTCCTCCCATTCCACGAACGGGGGTTCGGGACCCCGCCGTCTCGCTTTCTTTGGGGGGTGTTTAACCATTACGGGATCGAGCTTCAAAACCTCCATCCCAACTCCATCCTCCACCTCGCGGCCTTCGCGGCCATGTCGGAGGGAATGTTGGGAGTGGAGCCGGATTTTGTGCTGTGGAAGCACTTCTTCAAGGCGACGGTGTTTCTCCTCAACACTGGCGGCATAAGGTCGGTGGCGTCCTGTGGGGGGTGTGCGCTCAACCTCTGTTCCTCCAACTTGGCATCCTATATGCCGGCGCGGATGACCTCATCCAACCGGGGTTGGCACTCACAGTGGTTCTACATCCGGAACCACCCCGAGGCGCTGCTCCCGATTTTCACGGGCCGACGCTTCAGGGAGGAGCCTCCCCGTTGGCATCACGGTCCGACCCCGCGCGAGCTCGTCAGGATACAGCCTTACCTCGAAAGCCTGGTTGAGCTCCGGGACCGTGGGCTGAACCTTGCGGGGGTCGTCGCGCAGTTCCTCTGGCGTCGGGTCCTCCCGCTCATGGTGTGGGCGCTCCTACTGAACGACATGGTGCCCGGAGCACCGCGTAGGGGGACCACCATGGTGGCCGAAGAGCTGAGCTTCGACCGCATAGTCTCGATCATGGGGAGACTGTTGGGGAACAAGTTTACCCCTGATGACATCAGACGCTGCCCTCCGATGCGCCCAGATCATGCGTCCGTCGATCTGGTGAGTGTCGAGGCCTTGTTGTTTGTTTTCTCCTTCGCGTTGCTTTCTCTTGCTAGTGACATCCCAGGACTCCTCGGTCTTCTCCCCGCAGGGGCCCCACTCATCAGCGCGTCATGTGGCCGCTCCCCTTCCCGTTCCGCTGGCACAGCAGTCGGCGAACAGGGAGCGGAACGCGCGGCAGCAGTCGGATGCCGCCGAGAGGAAGAAGAGGAAGGCCAAAAGGGAGCTGAGGCACACGACACTGGAACAACGACGGGCAAGGCAGCGCCGCGCTGGGGAAACAGAAGAGGAGTCCCCCACCGAGTCGGACGAAGGCAGCGGTGGTCCCAGTGCGAACGGCGGAGATGATGATGATGATGACGAGGGCAGGAATCCTCAACTAGTGGTAGCGTCGGCTTCCCTGGCGGTCAGAACGCTACGCTACCCCGCGGGGGTTGCGCCGGCATCGGAGGTGCCCCTGGTCAGGACACTCGGCGCGCACCTGGCCCCAGGGGGTTCCGGGAGCGGTGTCCCCACGGATGTTCCGGTGACCCCCCGTTCTGCCTCGTCCGATGGCATTGGGCAGAGCGGGTGTTCGGGCGCCGGCGGCCGCAGCGGGGCGGAGGCGAAGTGGAAGCGCATCTTCTCCGCTGGGTGAGTTCGCTAGCCTCGACCTCTTCCTCTACCCTGTCAGTGGGGAAAAGGCTGCCCGTGATTTGTGATGATTGTGTCGAATGTTTCAGGACCGCCGATGGCTCTGCGTACGCGGGATGGAAAAAGTTGCGTCGGAGAGCGCCGTCGGTCGAGGGGGGCCGGTCCGGCGCCTCCCCAATTGCGGATTTGGCGAACGCCGCCGAGGTCGGCACCGGGCTGACCCCATCCCACTCCGTTGTCCCCGAAGGAACGCCGCCAGCCCCCACGAACGTCGGCCCTGAGGCTAGTACGCTGCCTACTCCCCCAGTCGTGGTGGTCATCGACGATCCCAGGGAGGAGGGCGGCCTTGGTGACTCTACGGCCGTGGATGTCGGGGAGACCCCGTCGTTTGAGGCATCGGAAGATGCGGAGACGGCCGTCGTGACGGGGATGGTCGGCGGGGGCGGCGCCGAACTGGAGGACTATGTTGCCGACGTCGTCATCACCCGACCTGAGGGAAGGGTGGCTGGTGCGAGTGAGGAGGAGCCGCTGAGCAGTCCCCTTCCTCCCAACATGCTGGCCCGGGACACCGTGGGTCCCCGGTCCTTCACCGATGCAGACGTGGCAGGCGCCCGAGCGTCGAAGGCCGTCTTCTCCCAGTCTAGCGCGACTTCGCCAGGCGAAACGGCCGAAGCTGTGAGGGAAGACGCCCCCGAGGCTCTGTGTCACCTCTGTCCCAACCGTCGCGCATTCGGAGATGGTGACCAGCTCATCTGGGCCGATCAGGGGAACATGGGGGCCCCTGTGTTCACCCTGGATAATCGGCGCGAGCTCCATCATTGGAACCAGGTGGCAGGTGCCCGTCAAGAGCTGGGCATCCAGGTCGCGCAGTACGCGGAGTAGACCTAGAGGGCCGTCGCATCGTTCTCCAAGGACTTCTCGCATCATGGCAATGTAAGAAATCATTTTGTTCGTAGACGTTGTTTTGTTCTTTCTCGTCGGGTTCCTGATGCCTCTCTCTATGCAGATCCTGATGGCGACCAGCGTCGAGAAGTCGGAGTTCCTCCGTCGGGAGGCCAGCCGGTGGGCTCCTGGGACGTGGGTGCCCGTCGGGGAAAACGCCGTGGCGGAGGACCTCGTTGTGGCTCGCCGTCGCGTGACAGAGCTAGAGGAGCAGTTGGTCGCTTCGGAGTCGAGTGCGGTGGATGCCCAGGGGTTGGTGCAGCGTACTGCTAGCGACGCCGCGCGGGCTGAGCAAGAGCGGAACGCGTCCCGTGCTAATGCGGAGGCAGCCCGTCAGATGTTGGTGGATGAACGCTCAGTGCGCCAGGCTTAGAAGGAACGCCTGACGGCCGAGCGTGACGCGGACGCCTAGGGACGACGTCAAACTGCCTCGGCGTTGGATTCGATGGAGGAGGAGCGTAACACCCTGCGGCGTCAATGCGAGGTCAACGGCCGAGAGCGTGACGCCACCGTGGCATGCCTTGAGGACTTTTCCGCTAGGGCGCGCGAGCGCAGCGCCGACGCCGACCGGAGGATCCTGGAGTTCTCCGCCCAGGTTGTTCGAATTGACGACGGTCATATCGCAGCTCCGTGCAGCGGTCAACGGCCTGGAGGAGGAGAACGTAGGTACATTTGCTTTGTCTGCTCGTTCGCCCTGGCGTTCTGCGGAAGTTGTTTTTTAGAGGTTGAAGTCCTCTTTCATGTCATCCCAGGGTTACAGGCTGGAGCACAGGAGGCGCAAGCGCTGCGTGAGGCAGTGCACGAGGTGTGTGACCTCTTCGGCGTGCAAGCTGTCGAGGGTGGTCCGGCGGCGGCCAGAACTCGCGTCGGCCTGCTGTGGGAGCGTGGCCAAGCATGGATCCGGGAGGCGCTGCGCATCGGTGTCCACTGCACGATGTCGATCGCCGCCTGCCTCTACGACGCAGTGACTCCCGCGCTCGTCAGCGAGGGATACCCCCCAGACGCCTCGAAGGACTTGCTTGACCGGATCGAAGCCGACGCGGAGGAGCCAGCGGCGGTTTTGGCTGCCAAGCTTGATGACGAGGTGTTCCCGCCGCCGGAGGAGTGACCCTGCGTGGTCAAAGATCAGGCCCGAGGGCCCTTGTAATAAAGAAACTTAAGTCATTATGTGGCGTGCCCCCAAGAGGGCTTTGGACGACTTTAACGGCTCTTTAGTGAGCTTGTTGTACGTTTGTTTGTTTGTTGGTTTTTGCATTTGCTTTTTTGCTTCGGCTACTTGCCCGATTTTCCCTGGGAGGAGCTTTGATCTGTTCGGGTGTGAGGTCGGGTGGAGATACTTGGCTCCGGAGAGCCGGAGTATTTTGTGGCCCTTTGGCACGGTCCGACGAGATCTCTTCTCTCGGTGGGGGAAATCTGGCTTTCGCTTAGCGGATCGGCAAAAACAGTTTTTTTGAACGAAAAAGTTTCTTGGAGTGAAAGACAGGGGGTGACCCCCTTCCCAGCCCCCGAGCGAGGTGTGTTCTGGCGCACGCCGAGAGTGCACCTTTCTAAGCGGTCGGTCCGAGGGTTCCCGCGTTTTTATTCCTCAAAATTTTTGCTCTTAAGAGAGGTTACATGCATATGTACATGATGATAGATATACAAGATAATAATGAGGAAGGCGACATAGCTGTTGGTGTTGTGGGCGTCCGAGCTCTTCGCGCTCTAGGGATCGACGTCCATCTTGTCAGCGGCTTCGATCGCCGCCACTAGCTCCTCGCTGCGCACCTCCGCCATGGCGTTTTTGCAGCAGTCCACCTCGCACTGGTACGCCAAATTGACGTCGGAGGAGACTGTGATGATGTCGCACAGCCCCGACATCTTGAGCTTTAGGTAAGTGTAGTTTGGGACGGCCATGAACTTCACGTAGCACGGCCTTCCCAAAATGGCGTGGTAGATCCCACGGTACGCCACGACCTCGAAGGTGAGGTACTAGGTCCAGAAGTTGTCCGGCTCCCCGAACGTGATGGGCAAGTCGATCTGCCCCAGGGGTACCGTTTGTCTCCCGGGAATGATCCCCTGAAAGGGAGCCCCCGAGGATCGAAGCTTTTCCTTGCGTAGGCCCAGGGCCTCGAAGGCGTCGTAGTACAGGATGTTGAGGTTGCTGCCCCTGTCCATCAATGTTTTGGTGAAGCGCACGCTCCCTATGATCGGATCCACGACGAGTGGATAACGGCCCAGGTGAGGAACGTGGCTCGAATGGTCATCTCGACCGAACGTGATGTCGAGTTCCGACCAGTCGAGGTACATCGGCGTTGCCGGGGCAACAGCGAAGACCTCGCACCGCTCCTTCTGCCAGCGCTTGCAGTTGTAGGCCTCTGGGCCTCCGAATATCATGAGGCACTTTTTGACGTGGGGGTAAGAGTCATCGCGACCCCCATCCCCGTCCTGGCCTTCTTACTCTTTCGGCTCGTCCTTGTCAGGGACGGTTTTGAAGTACCTGGACATCATTTCACACTGCTAGAGTGTGTGTTTGACCGGTCCGTTGTGATATGGGCACGGCTTTGTGAGCATGTCATCAAACTTGCCCATCTTCTTCCCGCCCTAGGGGCGGGGAGGCTTACGGACGTCTGCCGCTGCGACTACGTTGTCGCCGCTGCCACGTTGCAGCTTGCCCCTCTTTTTGTTCCTATTCTGAGCATGGCTCGAGCCGCCTTCGCTGGCGATCTCGACTTCCTTGCCCTTTCCCTTGTCTGGATGGAAAATCGCACCGACCGCCTCCTCTCCCGACACATAGCTAGAGGCGATGTCGAGGAGTCGCTCGGTGGTACGTGTGTTGCTACGGCCTAGCTCATGGACCAGCTTTTTGCAGGTGGTACCCACGAGGAAAGCCCCGACCACGTCTGCGTCGGCCGCGGTCAGGAGCTTTGTGCACTGCTGGGAGAAACAGCGGATGTATTCCCGGAGGGATTCGTCCGGCTTCTGCCTGCAGCTGCGGAGATCCCAGGGGTTCCCGGGGCGTGCATATGTGCCTTGGAAATTCCCGATAAAAGCCTGTCGCAGGGATTCCCATCCATCAATGGTGGTTGGAGGCAAGAGCTCGAGCCACGTGCGGGTCGAGTCCGAGAGGTGGAGAGGCAAGTTGCGAATGATGAAGTCGTCATCGTCAGCGCCGCCGGCCTGACATGCAAGACGGTAGTCGTCGAGCCAGAGCCCGGGGTTCGTTTCCCTAGAGTGTCGGATGTTGTTGCTTGGCTGTCAGAAAGGGTGCGGGAACGGCGCGCGCCGGATGTGGCGGATGAATTCCAGGGGACCCGGTGGCTCTACGTCGCGGAGGTCATGAAGCTGCTCCTGCCAGGCCTCCGAGGACTGCGGGTCGGGCCGCTGGTTAGGTGCCGGAACACCTGGCTGGTCCACGGGCGTGCGGTTGTCGTCACCGTCTTCGTCCTCCTCATTGACGTGGGTGGGGTCGACCGCGACCGCGGGTGGCGATGCATCGCACATGAAGCACTCGCGGCCGTGATCTTCGTTGGGTCCGCTCGAGTCGGTGTCGAGCAGATAATCGCTGGCCTGGAGGAAGCCGCGTAACGTCTACTGATCCTCAAGGCCATCGAAGTCCAGGGGGTCGTCGCTCCAGAGGCTAGAGCCGGCGTACGACGCGGCCTCGGGGCTCGTGAGGAGATCAGAGGTGGATCGAGAGTGGTGGGACGTGAGTCCCACGTGTTTCCCTTCCGCTAGGTCTTCATGAAACCACACGCCCACCTCCTCCGCGTATGACGTGGCGGCATTCTTCATGCCAAAAGGCTGCGCTTCGGAGGAAGGCACTTCGATGCGTCCGGGAGAGAGCGGTTGCCCTCCCGCGAGCTACGTCGTCACGTTGGCGAACGCGAAGTAGAGGTTGTGCAGGGACTCCCGAGTCGGCCGGGGTCCCATGAGCATGTCGAGCTGGTGCTCGAACTGTGGGTAGTCGGCCCGCGGGACGACCACCCCGCGTGCGGCTTGTTCCCTAGAGGGAGAGAGATGGAGGTGGGCCATAGAAGCGGCGATGGCGTCCATGGCTACCTCGGGAGATGCTGTGGGGCGACGGAGAGCCAGGTCGGCGTCCTGCCCGTGGCACTAGAAGTCCAGGCTACCAAAATGAATGACGGTGCCCGGAGCGAAATGAATGTGGCGATCAGCCATCCGAAACTCAAAAATACGTGTGACACGCAAAGGTCCCCTACCGGCGCGCCAACTGTCGGTGTCTAAAATGGCGGGGTCTAGATGACCAACAAGTAAATTTCTAAGCGTGTCGGAGTTCGGATGGTTGCGCTCGGAGAACACGGAGGTTTATACTGGTTTAGGCACGAACGCCCTACATCCAGTGTGTTGCAGGGTTGTATTACCGAGCGCGGAGAGCTCGTAGAGGGGAGCTACAAGCTTTTGGTGAGAGAGGGAAGGCGGTTCCCAGGTCTCGTGCGTATGAGGTTCTTGGTTTTGGTGAGTGCTCACGTGTGTGCGAGTTTGAGTGTGTGTGAATGAGAGTTGGAATTTCAAGTCCCCCTGATATTGGGGGTCCATTCCCTCCCTTTATACGTAGGGAGAGATGGAGGAGTACAGTAGAGAGAGAGAGGGAGTGAACGTGGGCCCAGCTGGGGCTACTGCCGAAGGAAGCCTTTGTCTTCATCCTGTCTTCCTTCCTGAGGAAGATTGCGCTAGTGGACGCATGTCTGAGTCCTATTCGCCCCTGACGAGCTGTAGCCATGCGCCCTGCGACCGGGAACCCTGTTGTTCCCCCTTTCCGGGTATGGGCGGGGGTTGGTCGCACAGGACCAGGCACCCCCATGTTCCGTCGTACAGTGCTTGTTGACGCCCTAATCCCTGTTGGAGTGTCCTTCGGAGCCATGGGGTGGATATCACGCGCGGAAGTCGTCGGTTAGGCAGCACATGACCTTGTACCGCAGGGTGAATAGGGGTCGGCTTGGTGGCTCATGCTCTGAAGCCCATCCCTGAGGACGAAGGGTACTGTGGACCTTTTGACTATGTGGGCTAGAGCGCCTTGGGCCGCGGCGTGGCGGTGAAGTCTCCGAGGGCGAGGTTCATCACGAATGACGTTTGCCGGGCTCGGACGGGGCGGAAGGGCCCCCGAGGGTAGATGACGTCACGGGCGATGCCACCTAGCCTCAGACAAGGCAGAAGAGCCCCCAAGGGTAGATGACATCACGGGTAGCGCCACCTAGGATCGGACGAGGCGGAAGAGCCTCCGAGGGTTGATGACTTCTCGGGTGACGCCACCTTGGCTCGGGCGAGGTGGAAGAGCCCCCAAGGGTCGATGATGTCACGGGCGACGCCGCCTTGGCTCGTGCGAGGCGGAAGAGCCCCCGAGGGTTGAGGACGCCTTGGGCGACACCACCTTGGCTCGGGCGAGGCGGATGAGCCCCTGATGGTGATTTTTGTTTTTGTGGAGTCCGGTAATTTGGGTACCCTATTTCTAGGTATCCGACAAATGTAAACTTTCTAAGAATGATTAATCGAAACAAATATTTTTGTGCCACCACTATAAGTAATAGATATGGGTTGTAACACACCATAAAGATTATTTATGTGGGGCTTTTAGATATTATAAAGGTAAACATGATTAATGCAAGAATTAAATATGCAAGAGATATGGATAAATATCGATTTACCTTCCGGCGAGGGTTCGAGTTTTTAGGGTCCCCCAAACTAGACCTCCAAATTATTTTTACTCTTTTGATGTATTCATTTCCAGAGGTGATGCCTCGGGTGATTCTTCTTGATGAACTTCCTTCACTGTGGATTTGTTTTCTGGTCTAGGCTTGAATGTGAAGTGTTCTTCTTGATCATTTATATTAAACTTGATTTCTCCCTTTCTGACATCAATGTGGGCATTGGCGGTGCTCAGGAATGGTCTTCCAAGGATGATGGACACTTTAGAGTCATGGCTCATGTCCAGTACCACGAAATCTGCTGGCACAAGGAAATCTCTTATCTTGACTAAAATATTCTCAGCAACGCCCAAGGGGTATTGAATTGTTTGATCTGCTAGTTGTAAGCACATTGATGTTGGTTCTAGTGTTGCATAATCAAGCTTCTTGTAGACTGATGAGGGCATCACACTGACACTTGCTCCAAGATCACAAAGTGCATTGTTGAAGTGTTGTTTCCCGATCGAGCAATCAATAGTGGGGTATCCTGGATCTTCCTTCTTCTTTGGTAACTTATTCACTTATTCAGGATAGCCGCACTACATTCTTCTGTCAGCTTGATCACCTCAGTGGATGGCAGTGGTCTCTTCTTGTTAAGAATATCTCTGATGTACTTTGCATATGTAGGGACTTGTATGGCATCAACTAGAGGTATGTTGACGTATAGCTTCTGGATAACCTCTACAAACTTGCCAAACTGCTCATCCGACTGTAATCTTCTGTTCCTTCTAGGAAATGGTAAATAGTTTGTGTCGTGGTAATCTTTTCTCATTTCTTGGTCATTTGGTGCTTGTAGCAATTCTTCTGCTTCATTGGGATTCTCTTCTTCTACTACTACTGGTATTGCTGATGCTCTTCTTATTCCTCTTGGATGGGGGGATCTCTGGTGGATTTCCCTCCTCTTGTAGTTATACTCTTTACCTGCTCAATGTTAGTGGCAATAGGCAAAACAGTAGCTAGCTCTGCTAATCTAAGCTCTACCCTTTTATTAAGAATATTTTGTTCATCAAAAGTAGATACTAGAAAATCCATTTTATTATGTATATCTCTTAAGGTGAGTTCATTTGCTTCTAACCTTTTTTCAAGATTTGAATTGATTTTATTTTTCTACGTAATTAAATTCCTCAAAGTAGATTGCTTTAAAGTATTACCTAGATTCATACCTTTGCTATTGGGTTGACTTGGAGTAGTTTGATGTGGGCATTTGTAGGTCATTTCAATGGCCCTTTGATCTCCTTTATATCTGGCCCTCTGGTCAAGACAATGGAGTAAATCATCCATCTTGGTGGATAGTGCATTCCTCGAGTATTTCTTCTGTTTGGTGACAATGTTGAACTTTATCTTGGAACCAACTTTGGTTTTCTGCTATCTTGTCCATAAGTATCTCTGCTTTTCCATGTGTAAGTTCCAAAAATGATCCTCCAGCAGATGCATCTAGGCACTCACGAGCCTTCTGAGTTAATCCATGGTAAAGGGTTTGCATGAGTAACCATCCTGCCATTCCATGATGAGGACAATCTGATAGGTATCCTTGAAAACGTTCCCATGCTTCTGGAATGGTTTTCTGATTTCTGCTGTTGAAAACTGGCAATCCTTCCTCTTAAGGCATTGGTTTTGCCTATAGGGAAGAACTTTGCTAGAAAGGCATTTGAACCATTTTCCCAAGTGTTGATATCTTCCTTGTTGGTGTAGAACCACTTCCTCGCTCTTCCCATAAGTGAGAATAGAAAGAGGTGAAGGAGTATGGTGTTTTGGGTGTATCCGTTGATGACGATTGTGCTTCCGATCTCTAAGAAATTCTGCAAATGTGCACTAGCATCTTCATGTGTCTTTCCACTCAATTGTGTAGCTTGCACCATATTGATGAGGCTTGGCTTGAGCTCAAATTCAAATTCTTCTTCTGCTTCTTCTGCCTCAAGTACCGGACCAGCGCGAATATTCTCAATGCTTGGAGCAGAGAATTCTCGTAGGGTCTTTAGTGCCATAGCTTCAGAAATTGGTGCTAGCTTCTTCTTTCTTGATTGCTTTGATTCTAATGATGAAGAGTTGAATGTATCAAAGTCAATCCTACAATACCCTGTATAAAAATATAGACATAGAAAACAACAGGGTGATCCTGCCAAAGCAGAGGTGCCTTGTTATGATTCCTCATTAAGTAGTTGTTCATGCAATTTTTCTCCATAGTCTAATTCTAATATATATCTATATTCTATGCGTACCGATGTTTTATGTCCCCGGCAACGGCGCCAGAAATACTTGTTGACATTTCTTAACACCACTTTGAATACTAGGTTGTCATCCCCAGCATGGCGCTAGAAATATGCGGTGGTATTTATGAATGTAAAGACTCTCTAGAAAATATATTTATTCTATCCGCAAGCGCACAGATAAAATACCAATTGTAGCACTTCACCAGGAAGTAATTTTCAGGTATCGTTTATTTATAATTTTGCTAAAGGAAAAGCAAACATTGGTGGCATGAACTAACAAGGGTTTAAGACTAGAGATGGACTTGCAGAGCATGATTACTTATGAGAAACTCAGTCACGCAGTCACTTGCTTCGGCGGGGGTAAGCCATAATAATAATAATAAAGATATTGAAGTGTAAGCTCAAAGATAAATAACACAGATATTAGAGATAGACTACTCCATATAAATGTAAGGTGACGTCAGACTAGTAAGAGAATAACTTCTAAGTGTATTCTAATCTATTAAGTCATAATCTACTCTAGCACATATACAATCATATATAGCAATAAAGGACTCTTCATCTACGTATAAGGAACATCGCTAAAGAAAGCCAAGATATAACAAGACTTACTCCGCAATACCAATTTCGTCTGTCCTACCAACGGGGGATGGACTATATAAGAATCAATGGAACTGTCACTTCCACGAACTACCACGCGACCTAGCCAATAGGATACATTTGCAGGTAAATAGCATCTAAGCACCACGCTTACATGTGATCTACCACCTAACTCCCTCGAGGGAAGAGCTAAGCGCTTTGCAAACTCATACATAAACTCATTATCAATCATAACTATATCAAGTATAGAACTAGAACAAACTAAGAACATAATAAATAGAAACATAATGATATTAAGAATAAAGTCGTAGAGAAAGATACAAGATAATACCGATCTTTATGACGATGATCTGAAATCCAGAGCGCGATGCTCTACTTCTCTAGATCTATCTAATCAATCCTATAGAACTTGAAGGAATCAGGAGTAGCTATTCTAACTCTCTGGTGGAGAGAGGGATATGAAACCCTAGCTTTGATGGCTTCCTCTAATAATGATTTCTCCTCCTCCTCAGGGGTGCAAGGCCTTCCTTATATAGCCCCCTCAAATGAACGTGGACCGTCGGATCAAACCGACCTTAATTGAGTGGTTTAGATTCATCCTCAGAGGCGGTTAGGCACGATCGGTCACAGGGGCAGGGCGGGCGCCCCAAACCCTAGGGCGGGCGCCCTGGACCTGGGCCCACTCGACCTCTACCTCGGTCCAGTCTCTTCTAGAGTCTTCCTGAGTATTCTTTTCTTGTGCGGAGGTCCTTTCTCTCTATGTAAACATGACATGTGGACCTTCTTTGGTTCTTTTCCTGATAACTCCGTGTAAAAACATAAACTCACCAAAACTTATGCAATTCTTTCAGTTGGACCCCCTAAGTCTATGGTGGTGGTTCAATTAAGTCCTTTTCATCTCTTGTTTACATATAAAAATTGGTACTTAACGACCGTCAACAAAGACGCGCACAAGACTGCATTCAAATGTCCCGACACGTCAGGATTGCGCGAGCGGGTAGTTGTGACCTTCGGGTTGAGGAATGTCAATGTAACTTATCGGTAATCTATGGACTACATCTTTCATAAGTTAATCGGCAAAATAACAGAAGTCTACATCGACGACATGGTGGTAAAGTCTAAAAGACACCGAGGGCACCTTGAAGATCTCAGAACCACTTTGGAGTGTGCAAAGAAACATGGTTTGAGGGTGAATCCTCGCAAGTGTGTTTTCGGAGTAACGGTTTGGCTATTTCTGGGCTTCATGGTACACAAACAAGGGATCGAGATTGGTACGAAGAGCTCAGACGTGATCGACAAGGCCGTGCCACCAGCCACAGAGACCGAATTCTAATCTATGATCAACAAGAATTCATATGGGGCAGCGAACAACAAGAGGCTTTGAAGGACCGAGAACGGCGACCAGAGGGGGGTGAATGGGAGCCTCAAATTTCTCTCGAAATATTCGGGCCACTCTTCCCAAAAATCAAACCGAGTTGCTAGGTGCTCAACCTCCCCCGAGCAACCGTGAGAACTTGGTGATGACCAAAGCCAGCTCATCATCTCCAAGAGCCTCCATTTGATCCTCTGTCACCAAAATCAAAGACAAAGCGAACAAAGAGTGTGAAGGGTCAGAGGAGGAAGAAGACATACCGCCGGGGCCAGAAACCAACGCTATAGATGGTTTCGACGGGTCTTCAAGCTTGGCCCGGGTCTGGTAGTCAATCTCCGAGGACTTGAGCTTGCTGAACAGCTCATCCACGGTCAGGGCATCATAGCCCGATGACTCCTAAATGGCAGCCACCTTCATCTCCCATACCTTCCGATCAAGAGCATGCAAAATCTTGATAGCCATCTCATGATCATCATAAGGCAAGTTGGCTCGATTAGCACGCATCTTGTTGACGATAGATTGGAAGTGAGTGAACATCCCGTCAACAGATTCGCCGACCAACTAAGCAAAGTTCTCGTACTCTCTACGGTACGTGTCGAAGAGTCTGGACATGATCTGAGGGTTGCCCTCATGATATCGCACAAGTGTTTGCCAGATCTCCCGTGCCGTAGTCAGACTTGAAACTCGCTCAAACTCAGGAAGAGACAAACTTGAGAAGAGGATGCTACGAGCTCTTGCGTTTGACGCATGTTGCGTGATTTGCAGCTCATTAATCCGAGTGCCAAGAACCACGTATCACTTCCCTCCTTCCGACCTAACCCGAGCTGGACCAACTGTGTCCATGTGTAAGAGCTCGCCGGGTCGAGTGGTCATGATCTCAGTCATAGGAGGATGGGAAGCGGCAACCATCTTGCCATGCCTGCAAGGATGGCAAACCAAATCCTTCTCAAACTTTAGCTTTGACAATCCTTGGATAAGGTCCATTGAGCTAAGCCTTGCAAGCAATTCAAAACTCAAATGTCCCAATCTCCTATGCCACTTCCAAAGCTCGGAAGAAGAAATGACAAGAAGACAACGAGAAGGTCCGGAAGAGATTGAAAAATCCGCACGAAAAACCTTCCCGAAAGGTAAAATCCGGCAAACAAACTCACCACGAGAATCCAAAATCCGAGAGAGATTAGGCTTGAAACTCACTTCAAAACCGTCATCAAGGAGTTGCAAAACCGAGAGAAGGTTAAAATGCAAATTCGCAACCAAAGCAACATCCTTGAGGACAAAAGACGAATTGACTCGGATGGACCCCTGGGAGACAACCTTACATTTACTCTTGTCCCCGAATGTGATATACTCGGTATGGTGCACGGGGTCGAGACTGGAGAACCACTTGGCACTTCCGGTCATATGGCGTGAGCATCCGAAATCCACAAGCCAAGTCTCCTCCAATCCTCCTTCCTACATCAATAAAAAGACATAGGGTGAGCAAACAGACCAACACTGGGGTTAGTAAACTGTGAAGGATACCAGTGTTGTCCCACTTGCCCAAAGAATGGGTTAGGAGAAAAACCAAACATCTCCTGCCCCACGGAGGGATAGCGATCACCACAATAGGGAAAACGTAGTCCGCTAGAGAAGGGTGGAGTAAAGCCACCGCCACGAGGCCCGTAGTCATATGGGTCACGACCGGTACCCCGCCGGGCACGACCACCACGTGGTCTCGCCTCCTAAGGCCTAGCAACTTGAGGCATTGTACCTCTAGGCCTACTAGTGTGCCTCTAAACTTCCGGTTCACGCACCCCAACTGGTGGGTGGTACATGTCCCGGTTGTTCAACTCAAAATGCCTCCAATCATCTCTCTTCCTCCTATAGCAAAACTCAGCCAAGTGCCCATCCCGCTCACAATATTCACAATGGTACCTCACCGCACTCTTGGTAGGTACTCTCTTGTTGGGTTGGGCGGCTCTAGTTCTTAGGAAGGGGATCACTAGAGATGTCTGGCAGTGTGTCAAGTGGGTTGCGAAGATGGTTCGGTTTTGCAATCCACACTTGCTTCTGTGGAGTGGTTTTGGGTGGCTCTTCAAACACACCATCTCTCACATGAAACTCAGAGGGGTTGGTAGGCTTAGGTGGAGTGATCTTGGTAAGCTTGGGAGTTGTGGTGGGTTTCTCATTCTCGCTCAAACCACTGCACTCACCGATCTTACCAAACAAGCTATCGTCCTTCCCACCTATAGCAAAGCCTACTCCCATGCTGTTAGCCCTTTTGCATTGGCTAAGCATCATCCCCAACTATGGCTCTCGGCAAGACACCCAGCTCAAGATGGACCGAAGGTATATGTTTTCTTCCTCGGTACGCATCTTGTCGTGTCTGCACGACGCGATCTCAAGCTCCAAAGCCTCAAAGCGATCTGACTCTCTAGTGCTATCTGAGCTGGCCTTCTCTAGCACAACAATCCTAGCATCTCTTTGTGCCAGCTCAGAACACAAGCCTAAGCAAGACTTGCACGCACCAAGTAAGCTAGGCCTAGCCTTCAGCTCACTGACCTCCTCAAGTAGAGTGACATACTTGTCCTAGAGAGTGACAAGACTAGACATGTGGATGGCACAAGCATTACACTCTACCTCCTCAGTAACCACCACTTGTGCCTTAGCAAACTCTAGCTCATGAAGCGTGCTAAGGAACTTCACCTTAAAATCGTTCCTCTCACACGTGGCATGCTTGAGCAATGCATCCTGACTCATCAAGGTGTCGTTCAGAGACTCAAGCTCGAGAGAGAGGGATTCGATGGTGGGTGATACCTCGAGTGTGTCGGAGTCGTAGTCATAGTCGCGGCCATCCGTGCGCTTGCCGACCTTGCCTTCTTCAATCGCCATGGTGCAAAAGCCACCGTGCTTGGCATCGGCGTAGAAGCATAGGTCGTTGAACTTGTCCTCAACCTTTCCCTTCGACTCATCATCGCTTGAGGAAGCACCTCTGTCGGAGGAGGCATCGATGTTGCTGAGGGAGGCGAGGAAGGCTCGGTGCTTGGCCTTCACACTGTCGATCACCTTCTTGGAGGACCTTCGGTTGTAGCCACCCTTGGGCTTGTGCTTGTCCTCGAAGTGGTGCTCACGCTTGTCCTTGCACTTGGTGAAGTCACCCATAACTTTCTTGGGGTAGTTTGCGATGAAGTGATCCTCATCACCACAATGGTAGCACCCCTTGGCCGAGCCACCACGCCGACGGTTCAAATGGTTGTTGTGAAACCGTGAGAACTAGGTGATGACTAACGCCAGGTCATCATCTCCAAGAGCCTCCACTTGATCCTCTGTCATAGAAAACAAAGACAAAGCGAACAAAGAGTGTGAAGGGTCAGAGGAGGAAGAAGACATACCGCCGGGGCTAGAAACTAACGACATAGATGGTTTCGATGGGTTTTCAAGCTTGGCCCGGGTCTGGTAGTCAATCTCCGAGGACTTGAGCTTGCTGAACAGCTCGTCCACGGTCAGGGCATCATAGCCCAGTGATTCCTGAATGGCAGCCACCTTCATCTTCCATACATTCCGATCAAGAGCATGCACAAGCTTGATAGCCATCTCATGATCATCATAAGGCAAGTTGGCTCGATTAGCACGCATCTTGTTGACGATAGATTGGAAGCGAGTGAACATCCCGTCAACAGATTCGCCGGCCAACTAAGCAAAGTTCTCATACTCTCTACGGTACATGTCGAAGAGTCTGGACTCGATCTGAGGGTTGCCCTCATGATATCGCACAAATGTTTGCTAGATCTCCCGTGTCGTAGTGAGACTCGAAACTCGCTCAAACTTAGGAAGAGACAAACTTGAGAAGAGGATGCTACGAGCTCTTGCGTTTGACGCATGTTGCGTGATTTGCAGCTCATTAATCCGAGCGCCAAGAACCACGTAGTCAGCACTCTCACAAATCTCCCAATACTTCGTATCAAGCCCTTGGAGGTAAGCGGACATGCGCAACTTCCAATAGGCAAAGTTTGTTCCATAAAAGAATGGAGGTTTGCCAGCACCTCGCTCCATGTCGCCTTCGCAGATCAAGAACCATGTAAGGTGGAATGATCCTTAACCGGCTCTGATACCAATTGAAGGACCGAGAACGGCGACCAGAGGGGGGGGTGAATGGGAGCATCAAATTTCTCTCAAAATATTCAGACGAAATCGGAGAAATGAGAGCTCACCGGCAGTGGAGGAAAACTCACCGGAAACCCCAAAAACCAAGTTCCCGACCCCTATGGAAAAGAGGCAAGAACCCAAGGCAAAACAGCAAAAAACACAGCCGACGGACGCTGAAGCCGAGCGTCTGACGCAAGAACAAAGAGCAACCCAAGAGGACAGACATGCGACGGACGCGTCTGACGAAGTCCCGACGGACGCTCTGTAGCGTCCGACGCAAAACACAAAGAGAGCTTGCACGGCAGAAAAACCGATGGACACATCTGGCGCAACGCCGACAGACGCTAAGGAGCGTCCAACGCATTTTACACAGAGAGCCTGTAAACTGCAAAAACCAACGGATGCGTCCGACGGGTTAGCGACGGACGATGGCGAGCGTCCGGCGCAAACTTAAGCCGCGCAGACAGAGCAAGCGACGGACGCTGACGTCAGCATGACCTAGCGTCCGACGCCTCTCGACGGAGCGTCCGGCGCCCCCGAGCAGAGCGCAGTAAACGCGAAAAATGTTTTTCTTTCCGCCAAATCTTCCCAAATCCTTACCAAAAGATCTCCACTAGCAACCCAACTTGGTAGGCATGTTTCTAGTGCTATGGAGGAGCTATCCCGAGGAAATCATCGCTCAATTTTGTTTGGATTGAAGGGAAACAAAGATTTGGGGGAAGAAAGAAAGAAAGAAGAACAACCGCAAAGAAATCGCCCGATCTGCGTACTCTAGAGGTTTGAGGATGGATCCTTCGGTGCAAAGATGCTCCTCTCGAATACGAACAACTTGGTTCAAACAGAATTGCAAGAGCTACTCCCTACAAAGAGAAATCATCTCGGGAAAAAGAGGGAGCAAAAAGCAAAACGCGAAGAACACAAGCAAAACGGGGACACAATCACAAAATCGAAGCCACCATGGCTTACGGAGGTTACGGCCTCCGATTCCTCCCAACAAACTCATGTTCTTACAGAGGTTGGTGAAATCAACCTAGGGATCTCATGAATTAGAGAGAGGGTAGAGAGAGAGAGAGAGTTGGTGCAAATGATTAGGGTTCAAGAGATAGGATGAGGATACCCCTTCATCCTCTATTTAACGAGGCTTTGGCTATTTCCCAAAGACCCCCCCTAGATACAAAACCGAATTACCTAGCCCTAAGACATTGTAATCCAAGTCGGTAACTCTCAGCCGCTCATTTGAATGGACGGCCTCGCTTCCTGCCGGGAGTTGCCGTCGCCTCGACGCAACCTCCAGGATTCCGCCACGTGCCATCCCCGCTTCCTTGGAAGCTCCGCCCGGGTTTTGAGGCCCAAACCCATGAAACCCACCACCGGTAGCTTTGGGCTCAACTACCGAACCCCGAGTTTTGAGGCCCAAACTCGGAAACCGTCCTCAGATGGTTTTGAGGCCCAAACCACCAAACCACTCCACTCGAGCCACCTTGTCCTTGCCCGTTCGGACTCCGAGTCCCATGAGCCTCCATTCGACCCGCTCGTCCGCCGTATTGACTTGGTCAACTCGGTCTTCCTCCATGTCTTCTCGCACTCGCCGGTGCCAAGTACTAGCCACCACAGCTAGTCCGTCGGTGCCCATGGTCCCTCGGTCCGAGCCCCGCTTCCGCCCTTCACCTCTCTCAGTCCATCGGCACGACAAGCCTCTACTTGACCTTCTCCACGCCATTGACCACTGTCACTAGGCATAGCACCTGCACACCACAAGCCGATAGACAGGCACACATTTGCTTTCGTAAGGGTTAGAAGTAAGCCACTCAAACTGAAACGCTCAAGTGTTGGACAATCACTCATCACAAAACTGAACGACATGGGTACTTATCCACCATGTGTTCGCAGGCTTTCGGAGAAATCAAGTTTGAAGTCTCTGTCAGGATTAAGGCCTCCACAGATCGGAAAGCCCTTTAGATTGTACACAACAGCCGATGACCATGCTATTGGGTCATCTTTGATATAAGAACTTGAAGAGGAGAAGATGGTAGTATTGGAGCCAGGGACTGGTTGACCCCGAAACAAGATAATCTCCCACATAGAAGTTATGCTTGTGCTTGAGCTTTTCCTGCACCAAGCTGCGCCATTACCTGCTGTCATCCGAGTGTGCGGTGGTGTCAAAGGTTGACGTTGTCAAGCACATGCTGTCAATGCATGTTCTGAATGGCAAAATCGGCAAATAGGTCCTTGCGCCATCAGAATTTGATCTAAGGAATGGGTCAGCCAAGACGGTCAAAGGCCAGAGGATAGCCAACTTTGTCACTCATTGTCACGAGAAGGAAATCGGTTTGGTGGATATGGCTCCACGGGCGTCATTCTTTGATGGATCTACCCACGAGCAAGGCATGGGCATTGGAGTCATCTCGGTACTGCCTCGAGGGACAAGTCTCAAGTATGCTTCCCCGATCAGGCCGACAACAACCGATAACCAGGTCGAATATGGAGCTCGTCTCAAAGGATCTCGGCTGGGGATTAGTCAACCACCCGGCCTATGTAAGTGGAAGAGAGAAGTGCTGAAAGAGCATGATGGAGGTTGTCATAGGCTGCTTGATTCCTTCTCTTGCATCAGTATCAAATGTGTCTCCGGAAGCCAAGATCAAATGCTAACGAGGGGGAAGGTTCAAGGGGTTTTGGTTTGGAAAGTCATCTTGCCCGTTGGAGCTAAGGACAGTGGGTACAACGAATAGACACCAGACCAGGAGAACCCAAACCAGACTGCAAACGAGGTCCCAAATGAGGCTTGTGAAACTCTGGTGGAAGAAAAGCACTCCGGAAACCTTTGAGGGGAAACACTTCGGGAAGCACTACTCCGGTGTGTGAGCCAACACACCATATTCGGTCAGGACGGATAGCCGGTATCACTCATATCGCCTTCAGTGCCAAACTGATCAACCTGGGGTTGGTAACAGCCAATGTGGTATGTATCGCCTTTAGATGAAAAAAGTAAAATGGAAAAGGGATGAGGCACGGTTCAAGCATAAATAGGACACCCTGACAACATGAAGACAATATTACCCAAACGATAGTCATGCCAGTGGAAAGAGGTATCTACAGCCATGGGGTGTATTTACAAAAAAGGTCAACTTCTATTCCAAAGGCAAGCAGGTGATCAGTTTGTCCACGGGCATCACTTCAGCGATGACGTACCCCATTGGTTGGAATTCCTCCATCATCGCGAGGAAGTTGCGCCTTGTATGGGCACTAGTAAAACCTGGACCCACAATGCTAGAGATACCTGCGTTGGCGACCTTTGCTCCGGAGAGAGCGAAGGTGGCTCCGTAAGAAACAGAGTGGAAGATCAGGTCTCAAACACGCATCGACATATGGGCGAGGCGCTCTTCTGGGGTCGAGCCATGAGAATGGAGAGAATCCGCCAACACGTTTATTGCGTCAGAAAGGCGGATGAGTTCTTTCAGGGCACCAAGGAAAGGCGTCAGTTGAGATAGCCGATATGGTCAATGTAGATCTAATCGGTTGAGGTTATGGCAGCAAGAACCTATGGTGGGCCAAAATTGATTCACGGAGCCTAAATACATACCTTCTGCTTTGGCATTAAAAGAGCCCAAGAGTGTCAGGGTATTCGCAATGGTGGTTTTTGCCGATGCTAGCTCTCCTTCCAAGAAAGACCACTTCCTGCATTCCTCGTGAAGAAGGCGCATATCCGTTAAGACACCTTGGAAGAGATCCCATAGGGCATCATCTGAGAGTGATAAGATGGGGGTGGAGCTCAACTCGCGAGTACCAGAACTGGAAGATAATCAGATTTCCAGCAGGACGAGTCATGCGGGGAAGTAGCGATTACTTACCCAAAGAACCGGTGTCATGACGGCTGGAGAACACTACCGGAAGAGCTGATCACTGGACGTTCGTTGGATTCCGCCATGAGGAGTGCTCCGGCAGAGTAGGAGGAAAAAACGATATGCATTGGATACTGCTTTGAGGTGAGGTGTTTAACTGATATTTATGACGTCGGCATAAATAGGAAAGGTGTTTGTTCGGTGGGCTGAAGTAAAGTCCACTACAGGGGAAATCGGCTAAGTAGCCGATCAAAATTTTGGATAGCGAGATGTGAATCGACTAATCATAGATCATAAGGAGGCCGACGATGTCGAAAACACAGAATAGTGGTCTTGTGAGAGTAAAGACAAAAGTAAAATCGTGATGGCCATCATGGTCCCGGAGAAGATGCACGAGACACTTCAAGATTATTGTATTGGTTCACGCCTAGTACAAACTAATTGTCGAGGAACACTTTGGTTACAATGTCCTCGGCACGAGTCATGTCGACTATTGCCTCGCCGTGTCCCTAGAAGGCTTCCTGGAGATATTCATGATCTTGGGGACCTTCATTCCTGGGGAATCCAGGTGCTACCTCTGGGACTTGATAGTCGATGGCAACCTCAGCGGCAATGAGGGCAGTGACGGCTCCGTGATGAACGTCGTGAAGAGCGATCTCCCAGACTTGGCGTGGGATATCTTGGAGGCGCTGGTTCAGAGTGTTGCCTTGAGCGTTCACGACATCGACATTGGCAGCGGTGAAGGCTATGTGACGTAGATTCTCCAGTTGTACCATCAATGCTGGCAAACAAGACAGAGGATGAAGAAGAGGCATAGGAGATCTAAGGCATATAAGTATGCATTACTTGCCGCTTGACCATCGGCTTCAGAGAGTCAACGCCTCATCTCGGCGATCTCGTCCTCGGTGGCGTTCAAGGACACCTGGTGGGCATCGGATAAATTTTGGAGACGCCCCACTTCTCTGGTCAACTCCGAGTATGCCTCGCGGAGTCGGCGGCGCTCCTCCATCATGGAGCGGTAGGCCGCCAAATCAGCACCGCCAAGATTGGAGTTAGACGTCGAAGCCTCGTTACTGCTCATAGATCTAAAAGAAACGAATCAGTAAGCACACGATAACCTTACCAAGAAGAAAGCTTGGGAGTGGGTGAAAGATCAATCACCGTGTTGTGCGCAGGCGTCAGCGAGAAGAAGAGCCCTCTGATGGTGGTCCTTCAGCTGGACGCTTCCCGCGACTATCATCTCCGGCCATTGGGCTTTTCTCAATGGTCTTTGGGGACTCCGAAAGGCTATAGTGCAGGATGGCTATGAATGAGTATCGAGGCCCGAGGGGCATATAGCATTATATGGATCCTCTATAGAAATGTAGAGTCGATCTGAGGACACATTACGATGTGAAGTTAGCGGAAGCAGAGGGGTCTGCCGTTTTGATTCCCAACAGTGCAGAGATATTTTGGGAAGGTGAGCCGACGATTGGTGTGACTCTTGGGATTTCTGAAGGAATTTTGGAATAAAGCAAGTTTATCCCAAAATTGGGGGGCATGCGTTAACAGCGTATTTTGGTACAGTCAGACGTCTACTTATGGACCCCCTAGAAGGCCTCCGGGGGAGATATTCAAAATAGGCCTAGAAGGTTGACTAAGGAAATATAAGGTTACAGAAAGATCTTTCGGCCAGTTACAACAGAATGCGCGCAACAATCTCGGCACTCGAATCGATTGAGGCCCAAGTCATGTTTTGTTTCCTCATTATTAGGACTTGTGTGACGGCCGGTTAGGGTACATGCTATGGTCTATAAATAGCAAGGCTTAGGGAATGAGAAGGACATCCAATTAATTAAATACACAACTAGTTCGTAGTTTCCGGTCTTCGAGCAACCCTAGGAGTAGGAGTAGAGTAGATTTCGGTGAACCTTCGACGGACCGGGCTGCATCGACCAAATCGACCTCCTGTTTGCTTGTAAGTTTAGCCTTGGTTCATGTCTCGTTTGTACAGCTGTATTGTGTAACTCGTGCAAGCTTGGTATGAGCTAGTTATCAGTTTGAATCTATTGTTCATGGGGCTGCATTGCTTCAATCTCACATGAATCATGGCTTCGAGCTAGTTATCAGCTCTGTTAGATTGGCGATCTAATAGATTCATTAATTTATCGATATTGTCTGTTATGCTTTGTTTAATCTATTATTACAATATAATGCCCAATCTCAACTGACGGATTGGCATGCACTTTATTTTCTATCTAGATCTGTTGTCTCCAGTGCTTTTACTCTTATACTTAGAGAGGCGATAGATCCAAGATCATATCGGCTAATCCTTTGGTTGTGATTGTTACATGTTGCGGGTTCAAGACATACGTTCAGTCGTTAGATTGGTTTGAGGGCGGTTGGATCTAGTTCAACATACGTGGTACTGCTGCATCTACCGGACCCCACTACCATATGTGTTGAGTTATATCTGCCCAACCTTAGATCTGTCCGAGGTTGAGCATATGGATCTTGTTCAAGCCTCATGGATCCCATATCGGCTAACATAGCTGATCTAGTTGTGCTGCATTCATATGATATATGTACTTTGTTGTCTTAATCTGTTAGATCTATTAATTGTACTAGACATGGCTTGGTTTGTTTACTTTTATGGATGCATGGAAACACCCCAATGCTAGTAAACCGGTCAGGTTATCGGGTTAATTGTCATCATGGTTGAATGGGAACGCACCTCTGTTGATGGTCGATCTTTATCTGGTACATTCGATACATTTGATGTGTTGAGTCGGTAATGTTGCATGTATCACATCTTTACTTTACCATTGTGATACGATTGGCTAATTTGTACACCCTATACATGAATATCCCGTGATAGACGTTCATACATTATCATTGCATGCACTTTGAACTGTTCGGAGTTAACTCTATAGTCAATATCCTGTATTCATCGGCTATATGAGAGTCGCACATTCACGAAACTGTCTGGCAACAACCGGCAGGTTCCATAATTTGACATTTCATTTCCTTGTCACTTGCAGGTCAAATTGACTAGCACGCCTGAGATCGATCCCCGAAGTGACTCGAGCCGCTTTAGAGGTTTAGAAGATCAAGCTCTGCTACTGCACGGTCTCCGCAGGCCTTACGCAGTGTTGACGCCAAAAGTCCCATTTTTGGCGTCAACAATTCTCTAAAATGGATTTCAATTTGTTATGGTCGGCTAGTTGAGTTAGTGCACAAATAGTCTTTTGATGCATTTTTCTATAGGGGACTATTAAATTCTCTTTCAAACCAAGAGAGTTAAAAGAGATTTGCATGTCGAAAGGATATGTCATGGACTTGATTACCTTATTTTGGACATTTTGGGGGCCTTTTACTAGGAGTAGACAAAGAGGTAGCTCAAGTTACAACTAAAGATCATGGATAATTCTTTCATAATGCTTCTTTATCTATGAAAACTGATAATGTTGATGAGGAGAGTAGAGGAGAAATCATGTGATAATGTTGATGTGAACTTAATGGAGGCCTTCAATGAGATGGTCAACAACAATGAACTTAGAGAGCTACATAGATCAAGAAGTAGATCACATGGTCCAACAAAAAACAAAATCTTCCAATAATCCTCGGTGTTCAAATTTGTCATGGGGAGATTGGAAGATTAAACTTGCCTTCCCATGAATTTGTAATCAACATTATTATTGGAAGATTCTCAATAATTAGCTCATAGATCAAGAAGAAGTGGAGAGAATGAAATACTAGTTATTTTCTTTAGTGTGCTAATGGGAGAAAGAGAAATATAAATATTGCTATGCTGGAAGTTTAGGGTTAGAATTTAGTTGAACCTCAGGATATGAAAGATATATAACAGGTTTATAAGAAACTCTTTGGTAGAGAAAAGGTAGAAAATATCAATATAGAGGAGGATCTCTAGAAACCCCACCAAAAACACTTAGAGTGGGAATGGGTTTCTTACTAGAGCTTTTAGTTTGTAAGAGCTAGAATTTGCAATGGTGATGAAGTGTAATACTATGGTTTCTCTATTTAGTATTTTTAAACTGTTTGTCACTTGATTAGAGAAGACATCAAGGAAATGTTAGATAAGATATATGAAGGATATTTGGACCCGAGAAATCCTGATCCCCAAAATCAAACTAGCCATAAACATCAAACAGTTTAGGCCAATATGCTTGTTAAATGTAATTTACAAGATTATTTACTATGGTGGACACAAATTAGATTAATAGGTGTGGCTAACAAAATACTTAGCTAATACCAAATAACTTTTATCGTAGGCAAAAACATCTTAGGGATAGTGGTTATTTTACAATATGTTCTCATGAACTGAGGACTACCAAATATGTTGGAATTATTTTGAAACTAGATTTCGAGAAGGTTGTTGATGGTAGTTAATGCTTATTATAAACCATCAACATAACATGCATATTTACTTAATTCCATCACCAAACTTAGGATAGAGGTTTAAATTAATTTACCAGAAGTTTTGGTTAATATTTGTATGCAGAAAGATTTATCAAGAAAACCCTGATACCATTGTCAAACACTCAAAACAATCAAACCAACATCAACAAGTGATTCAACTTGCGACACCTACACAAGGCAACTCAATACGGAGTCTAGGACCCACCTCCCAAAGGGGAGGCCCACCTACCATAGTAGCAGGTTGGTCGGACTAGTTGGGAGGCCGATCGACCTCCTTCTGAGCCCATTCACCATTTGCCGCCTCATGCACCTTTCTGAGATCTAGACCCTTGATTCTAAAGCAGTTTTAAGTCAGTTTATCCAATGGTGATTGTGGGAGTTGGTGCGGATCGATGACATGGCGTCTGCTTCCCCTTACTCCATCTCCCCTATAAAAGGACCCTTACACCCCCTTCTAGAAGGCATCCTGATCATTCAAAGATCCATTTCTCATTAAGATCGAGGAACAACGCAAGAGAGAAATCTCCACTATACTTTCAAGATGTTGAAGTAGAATAGTTGAATTTAGAGTTAGAGAATGTTGAGCCATGCTTATATTCTAGAGGAGTCCTGTAAGGTTTGGTATATCTTTTTATGTTACCTTTGCAAGATTTATGCTTTAATATAGTTATCTTCTCTATGTACTTAAATGCCTTTCCTATGTATGGTTAGTATAGTTATCACATACTAGCATGGGATCTTCGCTCATATTGAGTGCTCTAGTTATTGATCATGATTAGAGTAGTAATCATTAGAATAAAATGGTGTCTAGGCTAGTGTTTACTTGAGACTGCGTCCAATTCGACGGTTAGTTGTGGTAGCCCTAGAGGTGATAGCTCTGTCACTGTTGACATCTCTTATGACACTTAAGCTAGGTTGTCATCTCCAGCATGCCAGAGAGGTGTGGTATTGAAATATGCAATTGCTCTAAGTAAATATAAATGTGTTTCTGCAAGAGCACAGATTATACCGATGTAGCATTTTAACTAGGAGTATTCCAAGTATCGTTATTTATATTTTTACCACTGGGAAGGGAATGCTCAGGAATAAATGCGGAATGAATAAAGATGTTTAATGAGTATCACTGCATGTGTAATGAAGAGTTTTCATCTATCTCACTCAGTACAAGATAAGTGTCACATAAGATATAGATAATGAATGAATAGTGACAAAAGATAAATACTGATCAGACTTATATGTTAGCCAAATAAGATAATGATAAGCACCTCAACAGATATTCTAGCAAGTCATTAGCATGGAATTAGTACGAACTACAAAGATATTTCCTAAGTCATTCTTAACTATACAGTCTAGCATATTATGATTAGTGCAATTACACTTGGCAATCATGGCAAGAAAAGAGATATTCATGTCTAGTGAGTATCACTAAGGAAGTGAAGAACATAGCAATCACTTCCCCGCAATAGAACTGCTCTACCTGTCCTACAAACGGGAGGAGGACTACAAAGGACTCAACAGGACTGTCACTCCCGCGAACTACCTCACGATCCGGAATGTAGGGTATAATCGCAGATAAATATTGTCTAGGCACCACGCCTACACAATATCTATCATTTACCCATAGTACTGATGGATAAATGCTATACGATCCTAAGCATGAATATGATTCAGATCTAACTATGCCAAGTATATAATCATAATTGACTAAGAACAATATAACTAAGAACATAAACGAATAGAGTAAAGTCATAAACAATATAATGAAGTAGAGCAAACTCATATCCATAATATTGAAGAACAAATGATAAACAAGGAAGAACTAGAGAGAGAATTACCAATAATCCTCTTGACAGATCCGAAACCAACCGAAGATTGACTCCTTCTAGTTCTAATCCTATATAGCTATGCTAAACTAGAGATCTAGTTGATGTGGTGGCTCTAGGGCTTGATCAGGGGCTTCTCCTCTTGAGATGGATGATGAATAATGAATTAGGTCATAGAGGCTCATCTCCTCAGGGTCAGGGGGCCTTCCTTATATAGGCTCCTCAAATGAACGTCGACCGTCGGATCAAACCGACCTTGATGGAGGGACTACATGTGATCTCAAAGGCGGTGGAGAGGTGGTCCCACAGCCAAGGAGCCATTGGGCTCAACCCTAGGGCGGCCGCCCCAAGGGGTAGGGCGGGCCCTGCCCCTGGGCCCGCTCGGCCTCTGGTTCCTTCCCGCGCCTTCTTGACTCTTCTAGAGTATTCTTGTTTGTACGAATGATGTTTATCTCTATTTAATCATGACATGTGGGCCTTTCCTCCATATTTCCTGATATCCCCCTGCAAAAATAGACATTCACCAAAACTCGTGGAATTCTGTCAGTATAAACCCTATTTCTAAGTATTGGTTTCATATAGATCCTTTTCCTTGTCTAGTTGACGGTTAATTTTGGTACATGAGGACCATCAACAAGCTCCCCCAAGCTTACCTTTTGCTCGTCCCTGAGAAAAGATAGACTCAATGATGGATCAGGAGTTGCTACGGTGCTTTCACGCCTTATAGGTACACATGCTGCGAACACATGGTGGATAAGTACCCATGTAGTTCAGTTTTGTGATGTGTGATTGCCCAACACTTAAGCGTTTCAGTTTGAGTGGCTTAATTCTATCCCTTTGTGAAAGCAAATGTGTGCCTATCTATCGACTTGTGGTGTGCAGGTGCTATGCCTAGTGACAGTGGTCAATGGCATGGAGAAGGTCGAGTAGAGGCTTTCCGTGTCGATGGACTGAGAGCGGTGAAGGGCGGAAGCGGGGCTCGGACTGAGGGACCATGGGCACCGGCGGACTAGCTATGGTGGCTAGTACTTGGCACCGGCGAGTGCGAGAAGACATGGAGGTAGACTGAGTTGACCAAGTCAAGATGGTGGACGAGCGGGTCGAGCTGAGGCTCATAGGACTCGGAGTCCGACCGGGCGAGAACAAGGTGGCTTGAGTCGAGCGGTTTGGTGGTTTGGGCCTCAAAACCATCCGAGGACGGTTTCCAAGTTTGGGCCTCAAAACTCGAGGTTCGGTAGTTGAGCCCAAAGCTACCGGTGGCGGGTTCCGCAGGTTTGGGCCTCAAAACCCGGGCAGAGCTTCCGAGGAAGCGGGGATGGCACGTGGCAGAATCCTGGAGGTTGCGTCGAGGCGACGGTACCTCTTGGCGGGAAGCGGGGCCGTCCATTCAAAATGCGGGAGATATTTTCCGGAGCTTGTACTACAATGCTTAGGCTAGGTAGTTCACTCGTGTATCTAAGGGGGGGTCTTTGGGAAATAGCCAAAGCCTTGTTAAATAGGGGATGAAGGGGTATCCTCATCCCATCTCTTGAACCCTAATCATTTGCCTGAACTCTCTCTCTCTCTCTCTACCCTCTCTCTAGTTCATGAGATCCCTAGGTTGATTTCACCAACCTCTGTAAGAACTTGAGTTTGTTGCAAGTAATCAGAGGTCGTAACCTCCATAAGCCATGGTGGCTTCGACTTCTTGATCGTGTCCCCGTTTTGCTTGTGTTCTTCACGTTTTTGCTTTTGCTCCCTCTTTGTTCCCGAGATGATTTCTATTAGTAGGGAGTAGCCCTTGCAAATCCGTTTGAACCAAGTTGTTCATAATCGTGAGGAGCATCTTTGCACCGAAGGGTTTCTCCTCAAACCTCACGAGTACGTAGATCGGGCGATTTCTTTGCAGTGTTCTTTGTTCTTGAGATTTTCCCCAAATTTCTTCTCCTCCCATTGCTCGAAGCCAAATTGAGCGATGATTTCTTCGGGATAGCTCCCCAACTGTACAAGGATCATGCCTACAAAGTTTGGTTGCAGCTGGGGGTTATTTGGTTGAGTTTTGGGAAAATTTGGCGGAGTGAAATAGGTTTTCGCGGGTTTTCTGCGCTCTGTTCGTGAGCTCCAGACCACCCTCCGGACCATACCTCCGGACCATAGCGAGTGGTCCTGTGGTCTTGCCGAAACAGAACAGCATAGCCCGTAGCGTCGGACCATACCTCCGGACCACTTGGCATAGTCCTGTGGTACCGTCGGACCACTAGTCCGGAGGTTTGGAGCTCACTGTGTTGCTGATTTTTCCGTCAGACTACCCTTCGGACCATAGCACTAGACCATAGAGAGTGGTCCTGTGGTGTGGCCAAAAATATGCAGCAAAGCACCTAGCTCCGGACCTAAGCTTCGGACCACTCGTCTCTGGTCCTGTGGTCGCTGACAGAAGTAGTCTTGTGCTCGTTTCTCTCTCGTCCGGACTCTGAATCAACTTCCGTTTGTTGCATTGGATTCGTATTCACGTAAGGAACATGATTAGGTACTTTTGAGACCAGTTCTCATAAGTATTTTTGGGTGTGTTCTCGCCTCTTCTCTCTAGGGGCTGAGAGCACCACTCTCGGTGTATCGGTTTCGAGTTCGTGGCTTCGTTCGTTCTCCATCTTCTCCGACCGCTCCGCTGCACCTTTAGGGGTCTTCCTAAGGTGTCCACCTACTTGTTAGGTCGTGTGCGAGTCAGTTCTTCCGAGGTCAAGTTTTGGGTGTGAGTTTGGGACAAGGGCCAAGTCTTTGATTTGGATTTTATTTGGCTCCCATTCACCCCCCCCCCCTCTGGTCGCCATTCTCGGTCCTTCAATTGGTATCAGAGCCGGTTAAGGATCATTCCACCTTACACGGTTCTTGATCCGCGAAGGCGACATGGAGCGAGGTGTTGGCAAACCTCCATTTTTTGATGGAACGAACTTCTCCTACTGGAAGGTGCGCATGTCCGCCTATCTAGAAGGAGTTGATTCGAACATATGGGAGATTTGTGAGAGTGCGGACTATGTGGTTCTTGGTGCTTGGATCAATGAGCTTCAAATCATGCAACATGCGTCGAATGCAAGAGCCCGTAGCATCCTCTTCTCGAGTTTGTCTCTTCCTGAGTTTGAGCGGGTTTCAAGTCTCACTACGGCACGAGAGATCTGGCAAACACTTGTGCGATATCATGAGGGCAACCCTCAGATCAAGTCCAGACTTTTCGACACGTACCGTAGGGAGTACAAGAACTTCGTTCAGTTGGCCGGCGAGTCTATTGACGGGATGTTCACTCACTTCCAATCTATCGTCAACAAGATGCGTGCTAATCGAGCCAACTTGCCTTATGATGATCATGAGATGGCTATCAAGCTTTTGCATGCTCTTGATCGGAAGGTATGGGAGATGAAGGTGGCTGCCATTCAGGAGTCACCGGGCTATGATGCCCTGACCGTGGACGAGCTATTCACCAAGCTCAAGTCCTCGGAGATTGACTACCAGACCCGGGCCAAGCTTGAAAACCCATCGAAACCATCTATGGTGTTGGCTTCTGGCCCCGGCGGTATGTGTTCTTCTTCCTCTGACCCTTCACACTCTTTGTTCGCTTTGTCTTTGATTTCTGTGACAGAGGATCAAGTGGAGGCTCTTGGAGATGATGAGCTGGATTTGGTCATCACCAAGTTCTCATGGTTTCACAACAACTGTTTGAACCGTCAGCGTGGTGGTTCGGCCAACGGGTGCTATTGTTGTGGTGATGAGGATCACTTCATCACAAACTGCCCCAAGAAAGCTGCGGGTGACTTCACCAAGCGCAAGGACAAGCGCGAGCACCACTTCGAGGACAAGCACAAGCTCAAGGGCGGCTACCACCGAAGGTCCTTCAAGAAGGTGATCGACAAGGTGAAGGCCAAGCACCGAGCCTTCCTTGCCTCCCTCAGCGACATTGATGCCTCCTCCGATGGAGGTGCTTCCTCAAGCGATGATGAGTCGAAGGGAAAGGTTGAGGACAAGTTCAACGGCCTATGCTTCTACGCCGACGCCAAGCACAGTGGCTTTTGCACCATGGTGATTGAAGAAGGCAAGGTCGGAAAGCGCAAAGATGGCCTTGACTACGACTATGACTCCGACACACCCGAGGTATCACCCACCATCGAATCCATCTCTCTTGAGCTTGAGTCCCTGAACGACACCTTGATGAGTCAGGATGCTTTGCTCAAGCGTGTTGCGTGCGAGAGGAACGATTTTAAGGCAAAGTACCTTAGCACGCTTCATGAGCTAGAGTTTGCTAAGGCACAAGTGGTGGTTACCGAGGAGGTAGAGTGTGATTCTTGTGCCATTCACATGTCTGATCTTGTCACTCTACAAGACAAGTATGGAACTCTACTTGAGGAGGTCAGTGAGCTGAAGGCTAGGCCTAACTTACTTGGTGCGTGCAAGTCTTGCTTAGGCTTGCGTTCTGAGCTGGCATAGAAGGATGCTAGGATCGCTGTGTTAGAGAAGGTCAGCTCAGATAGCACTAGAGAGTCAGATCGCTTTGAGGCTTTGGAGCTTGAGATCGCGTCCTGCAGACACGACAAGATGCGTACCGAGGTGGAAAACACATACCTTCGGTCCATTTTGAGTTGGGTGTCTTGCCGAGAGCCGCTGTTGAGGATGATGCTTAGCCAATGCAAAAGGGCTAGCAGCACGGGAGTAGGCTTTGCTATAGGTGGAAAGGACGATAGCATGTTCGGTAAGATCGGTGAGTGCAGTGGTTTGAACGAGAATGATAAACCCACCACAACTCCCAAGCTTACCAAGATCACTCCACCTAATCCTACCAACCCCTCTGAGTTTCCTATGACAGATGGTGTGTTTGAAGAGCTACCCAAAACCACTCCACAGAAGCAAGTGTGGATTGCAAAACCGAACCATCTTCGCAACCCACTTGACACACTGCCAGAAATCTCTAGTGATCCCCTTCCTAAGAAAGCTAGAGCCACACAACCCAACAAGAGAGTGCCTACCAAGAGTGTGGTAAGGTACCATTGTGAGTATTGTCAGCGGGATGGGCACTTGGCTGAGTTTTGCGTTAGGAGGAAGAGAGATGATCGGAGGTAGGTTGAGTTGAACAATTGGGACATGTACCACCCACGAGTTGGGGTGCGTGAACCGGACATTCAGAGGCGCACTTCTAGGCCTAGAGGTACAATGCCTCAAGGTCCTAGGCCTCAGGAGGCGAGACCACACAGTGGTCGTGCCCGGTGGGGTACCGGTCGTCACCCATACGACTACAGGCCTCGTGGCGGTGGCTTTACTCCACCCTTCTCTAGTGGACCACGTTTTCCCTATCGTGGTGATCGCTATCCCTCCGTGGGGCAGAAGATATTTTGTTTTTCTCCTAACCCATTCTTTGGGCAAGTGGGACAACACTGGTATCCTTCACAGTTTACTAACCCAAGTGTTGGTCCGTTTTCTCATCCTATGTCTTTTTATTAATGTAGGAAGGAGGACTGGAGGAGACTTGGCTTGTGGATTCTGGATGTTCACGCCATATGACCAGAAGTTCCAAGTGGTTCTCCAGCCTCGACCCCGTGCGCCACACCGAGTACATCACATTCGGGGACAAGAGTAAAGGTAAGGTTGTTTCCCGTGGGTCCATTCGAGTCAATTCGTCTTTTGTCCTCAAGGATGTTGTTTTGGTTGCGAATTTGCATTGTAACCTTCTATCGGTTTCGAAACTCCTTGAAGACGGTTTTGAGGTGAGATTTAAGCCAAACACCTCTCGAATTTTGGACTCTCGGGGTGATCTTGTTTACCGGATTTTGCCCTTCAAGAAGGTTTCTCATGCAGATTTTTCTATCTCTTTCGGACCTTCTCGTTGTCTTCTTGTCGGTTCTTCTTCCGAGCTTTGGAAGTGGCATAGGAGATTGGAACATTTGAGTTTTGACTTGCTTGTAAGGCTTAGCTCAATGGACCTTATCCAATGATTGCCAAAGCTAAAGTTCGAGAAGGATTTGGTTTGCCATCCTTGCAGGCATGGCAAGATGGTTGCCGCTTCCCATCCTCCTGTGACTGAGATCATGACCACTCGACTCGGCGAGCTCTTACACATTGACACAGTTGGTCCAGCTTGGGTCAGGTCGGAAGGAGGGAAGTGGTATGTTGTTGTAGTCGTTGATGACTACTCGAGGTACTCTTGGGTGTTCTTTTTGGAGAGTAAGGATGAGGCTTTTCCACTTGTTCGAGATCTGATTTTGAGATTGCAAAATGAGCTACCTAAGAATGCCATGAGAGCTATCCGCAATGACAATGGCACAGAATTCAAGAATGCTCACTTTGCAACTCTTTGCTCTTCCTTGGGTCTCGATCACCAGTTTTCCGCACCTCACACTCCCCAGCAGAACGGTGTTGTTGAGCGCAAGAATCGGACCCTTGTTGAGATGGCCAGGACGATGCTCGATGACCATAGGACTCCTAGGCGGTATTGGGCCGAAGCACTCAGTTCTGCTTGCTATGTTTCCAATCGCATTTTTCTCCGAGCCTTCAAGAAGAAGACCTCTTATGAGCTGCAATTTGGGAGACCACCCAAGGTAAGTCACCTACGGGTGTTTTGGTGCAGGTGCTTCATCCTCAAAAAGGGCGGTAAGTTGGATAAATTTGAGTCACGGTCTTCTATATCTTTCTTGGTTATTCTACTCACTCTCGTACTTATCATGCACTTAACCTTGAGACTAACCGAGTGATGGAGACTTGTGAGATTATCTTCGATGAGACTATGCCCTGTCTTTCCACTGCTTTTGAGCTTGCAGGTGCTGATGAGGTGAACACTAGCATCTTTGTGGAGCTGGAGCAGGACGACGCCGATTGGGGTGATCCCGAGCCAACTCCACTGGCTGCCCCCGTCGACCCTGCGACGTCCACTTCGTCTCACGGTCCCGATCCGACTACTTCCTCTACATGGGGGCCGTTCGAGCAGCTTCCTCAATCGGTGCCTGTTGCACCTGAGGGAGCTCTAGCTGCTGTCGAGGGGGAGGCCACTTTGTCCAGGAAGGCTCCCCGCCATATCCAGCGGAAGCACCCGCCGGAGAACATCATCGGCGACATCGATAGTCGAGTCACGCGGTCAAGGTCCTATCTCTCTCACTTTGCTCATTCGGCTTTTGTCGCTTCTTTTGAGCCCCGAGATGTTGGACACGCTTTGATGGATCCGGATTGAGTTAATGCCATGCATGAGTTAGAAAACTTTGAGCGAAACCGCGTTTGGGTCTTAGTTTCTCCACCACCTAGTTGCCACCCCATAGGTACCAAATGGGTTTTCAAAAATAAACAAAGTGAAGATGGGGTGGTAGTGCGCAACAAGGCTAGGTTGGTAGCACAAGGCTTTTGTCAAAAGGAGGGAATATACTATGAGGAAACCTTTGCTCCCGTAGCTCGTTTAGAAGCCATTAGAATCCTTCTAGCTTTTGCGGCTTCTAAGGGTTTTAAACTTTTTCAAACGGACGTTAAAAGTGCTTTCTTAAACCGCTACATAGAGGAGGAAGTTTATGTTAAACAACCTCTCGGTTTCAAAAATCCCAAGTTTCCAAACCATATTTTTAAACTTCACAAAGCTTTGTATGGTTTGAAACAAGCCCCTAGAGCATGGTATGATAGGCTAAAAACCTTTTTCCTTGCTAAGGGTTTTAAAATGGGATTGGTAGATAAAACGTTGTTTCTCCTCAAGCAAGGCAAAGACACTCTCCTTGTCCAAATATACGTGGATGATATCATCTTTGGTGGTTCTTCTCATGCTCTTGTTGCCAAGTTTGCAGATCTTATGAGCAGGGAATTTGAGATGAGCATGATTGGAGAGTTGACTTTCTTTCTCGGGTTGCAAATCAATCAAACCCGGGAAGGGACGTTTGTGCACCAAGGCAAGTACACGAAGGATATCTTGAAGAAGTTTGACATGGGCGAGGCAAAGCCTCTTTCGACGCCCATGTCGACTACTACTGCCTTGGATGCGGACGAGGAAGGAGAGGCGGTGGATCAGACAGAGTACCGAAGCATGATTGGGTCACTTCTGTACTTAACAGCGACTCGGTCGGACATTCAGTTCGCCGTCTGCTTGTGAGCACGCTTTCAGGCGTCCCCACGGACTTCGCACAAGCAGGCAGTGAAACGCATCATGAGGTACTTGCACTTCACTCCCGAATTTGGACTTTGTCGGTTGCCGTCTTGATCGGAAGTCCACTTCTGGGACTTGCTAGTTTCTCGGGTCTTCTTTGGTGTCTTGGGCTTCCCGCAAACAGTCTAGCGTGGCAAAGTCGACGTCTAAAGCTGAGTACGTTGCCGCAGATAGTTGTTGCTCTCAGTTGATTTGGATGATTGCCACTTTGAAAGATTTTGGTCTTGTGCTTACTAAGGTGTCTCTGCTTTGCGATAGCACGAGTGCAAATAGTGTGGCCAAAAATCCAGTGCTTCACTCTAAGACCAAGCACATTGAGGTCCTCTTTCACTTTTTGCGTGATCACTACGAGAAGGGTGACATTGACCTCCGGCATGTCGAGACCCAAAACCAGCTTGCGGATATTCTCACAAAACCTTTGGATCAAGCTGCATTTTTGCGTCTTCGGAGCGAGTTGGTTGTTTGCTTCCCTTTTTAGTTGAGGGAAGCTCTTTGTGTATCATAGTTCTTTTTTGTTCTTATTTGTCTTTTCTTTCCTTTCTTTGGTGTCGTTTTAGTGTTAATTGGTGTCATTGCATTGTGCATCTCATTTGCATTTGTGACATAGATCATTTTAATCTTCATACCTATAGCCTATATAATGAATCTATGCTCTGTTTGAGGTGCTTTATGTGTCTATGGTGTTGCCTAACTTAGACTCTATTTGATCTCTTGATATGCAATAGAGCTAAGTTAGAAAAGCCTTAAAACTGAATTTAATTCCCCATGTCACCTCTGAAATGACACTAGCATGTGTAGGCTTTTGAAGATCCTTCTTGGTTGTTTTGTATATAGCTTGTAACTATGGCTCTTCATTGTTTCATTCACTTCCATTTAGCACCATGATTAAAAGTAATCTAAAATGAAATTGCTCTCTGTTTTGTGAATTGGAAAGATCGAGGTGGGTCTACATTGTGAGCACTTCACCGTGTGTTCGAGAATGCTTCCCATTTGGATGGAACTTGAGCGGTGTCGTGTATGACCAAAACCGGTGTGTCAAGTCCTTTGACTTCGCCCGATTGGTAAGCAGTGGCATCACTTTGCTTACAACCACTCGCATACAACTTAAATGTGCCTAACACTAATATTTGGCTGCGAAACTCTGAAACTTGAAAAAATTATTCAGTTGAGTCATTGGCTTGTTGTATGAACTTTGCTAGGGATAGTTCTACTTGTTATACATGAGATTGCTTTGAGATAGATCCTATCTTGTTTGCCATGTTTAGTTGTCTCTAGGAGGTGATACCCATTCCTTGCTCTCACATGTAATCTTCTCTATTTTGGCTTCTACAGTGATCTTTAGCTCAACCTGAGTCTTTGTTGGGCACATAGAGATTTTCCTATTCTTACAGGATCACATCACTTAGAGCATCTATTCATTGTCTTAGCTCTATGTATGAAGCTTGTTGCACTCATTTTGCATATCATGACATTTGTGGCCAGATCTTCAGTCTTGCGTTTTGATGAGCTACATGTGTCACCAAGGGGGAGAGATGTGCATTTCACTCCATTTTCAGTCATCTACTTCCAAGGGGGAGATAGAGTGCATCTCATTGGTTTCATTGGTTTGGTCAAGGGGGAGTTTTTGTGCTTCTTTTTCCTTAAGGCGTTTAATTGGTATCTTGTTTTGGCACTTCAATAGGTTTGCAATTGGTATCTTGCTCAGGGGGAGCTTTTGCTAGATGTGTTGACCCTTTGCCTCTTCTGGAGGGTCTAGCTTGTTTTGTTGGCTTCGATAGGTTTCTATTGGCTTCTTGACCCTTTTGAGGTTTAATTGGTATCTTTGAGCTCCCTTAGTGCTTCAATTGGTATTCTAAGTTTTGAAAGCTTTGATTGGTATCTTGGACTTGCTAGCGGTGTTGAGCCTGTTTCTGCCTCTTCTTGAGAGCTAGCTTTGTTTTGCTTGGTTGCGTTGAGTTGTTGCCCATGTCTTTGGGAACCAAGCTTTTAACTCGTTTTGCTTCTCTCAAGTGACCCCATTTTGGCTTTCTTAGCTTTTTGGTCATTTGGAGAACTTTACCTTGTGGATCAAATCTGAAATACACTTGTGTTGACAATGCACTCATCAAGGGGTAGATTGCGAACACATGGTGGATAAGTACCCATGTAGTTCAGTTTTGTGATGTCTGATTGCTCAACACTTGAGTGTTTCAGTTTGAGTGGCTTAATTCTAACCCTTTGCGAAAGCAAATGTGTGTCTGTCTATCGACTTGTGGTGTGCAGGTGCTATGCCTAGTGATAGTGGTGAATGGCGTGGAGAAGGTTGAGTAGAGGCTTGCCGTGCTAATGGACTGAGAACGGTGAAGGGCGGAAGCGGGGCTCAGACTGAGGGACCATGGGCGTCGGCGGACTAGTTGTGGTGGCTAGTACTTGGCACCGGCGAGTGCGAGAAGACATGGAGGTAGACCGAGTTGACCAAGTCAAGACGGTGGATGAGCGGATCGAGCGGAGGCTCATGGGACTCAGAGTCCGACCGGGCGAGGATAAGGTGGCTTGAGTCGAGCGGTTTGGTGGTTTGGGCCTCAAAACCATCTGAGGACGGTTTCCGAGTTTGGGCCTCAGAACTCGAGGTTCGGTAGTTGAGCCCAAAGCTACCGGTGGCGGGTTTCGCGGGTTTGAGCCTCAAAACCCGGGCGGAGCTTCCGAGGAAGCGGGGATGGCACGTGGCAGAATCCTGGAGGTTGCGTCGAGGCGACGGCAACTGCTGGCAGGAAGCGGGGTCATCCATTCAAAATGCGGGAGATATTTTCCGGAGCTTGGACTGCAATGCCTAGGCTAGGTAGTTCACTCGTGTATCTAGGGGGGTCTTTGGGAAATAGCCAAAGCCCTGTTAAATAGGGGATGAAGGGGTATCCTCATCCCATCTCTTGAACCCTAATCATTTGCCCCAACTCTCTCTCTCTCTCTACCCTCTCTCTAGTTCATGAGATCCCTAGGTTGATTTCACCAACCTTTGTAAGAACTTGAGTTTGTTGCGAGGAATCGGAGGCCATAACCTCCGTAAGCCATGGTGGCTTCGACTTCTTGATCGTGTCCCCGTTTTGCTTGTGTTCTTTGCGTTTTTGCTTTTGCTCCCTCTTTGTTCCCGAGATAATTTCTCTTAGTAGGGAGTAGCTCATGCAAATCCGATTGAACCAAGTTGTTCGTAATCGTGAGGAGCATCTTTGCACCAAATGGTTTCTCCTCAAACCTCACGAGTACGTATATCGGCGATTTCTTTGTGGTGTTCTTCGTTCTTGATCTTTTCCCCAAATCTCTTCTCCTCCCGTTGCTCTAAGCCAAATTGAGCGATGATTTCTTCGGGACAGCTCCCCAACTATATAAGGATCATGCCTACAAAGTTTGGTTGCAATTGGAGTTCATTTGATTGAGTTTTGGGAAGATTTGGCGGAGTGAAATCGATTTTCGCGGGTTTTCTGCGCTCTGTTCGTGAGCTCCGGACCACCCTCCGGACCATACCTCCGGACCATAGCGAGTGGTCCTATGGTCTTGCCGAAACAGAACAGCACAACCCCTAGCGTCGGACCATACCTCCAGACCACTTGGCATAGTCCTGTGGTACCGTTGGACCACTAGTCCAGAGGTTGGGAGCTCACTGTGTTGCTGATTTTTCCGTCGGACCACCCACCGGACCATAGCGAGTGGTCATGTGTTGTGGCCGAAAATCTGCAGCAAAGCACCTAGCTCCGGACCTAAGCTTCGGACCACTCGTCTCTGGTCCTGTGGTCACTGACAGAAGTAGTCATGTGCTCGTTTCTCATTTGTCCGGACTCCGAATCAAGTTCCGTTTGTTGCGTTGGATTTAAGCCTGGGCAAAAAAAACCCGATACCCGAACCCGAACCCGAATTACCCGAACCCGGACCCGAATTACCCGAACCCGAGGTACCCGATCCTAAATTCGGATACTGATTTTGATTACCTGAAATTAGTTTGGGTAATTCGGATAATATCCTTCCGTACCCAAACTACCCGAACTACCCAAAGTTTTGTATGTGTTTTTGAATTTATGATGTGTTGTTAGTTGAACACTTGAACATATCACTTTATTAAAATATAATTCTCTATTTTTTGAACAAATAACTATAATAAATGATTCTCTACAAATTGTTGTTAAAATTCTATACAATTGCTACTGAAATTATGTATAATGCTACCAAAATTTTATTTAGTTTGCTGATTTTTGTAAATTCGGGTATATCGGGTAATACCTGAACCCGAAATCAAATTATCGGGTACCCGAAATTTCAGGTAGTGTTTTTTCGGAGCTAATATTGGGTAGCAATTTTCATTACCCGAATTTTGAATTACCCAACCCGAATAAAACGGGTAACCCGAACGCCCAGGCTTAGTTGGATTCGTATTCACGTAAGGAACATGATTAGGTACTTTTGAGACCAGTTCTCATAAGTATTTTTGGGTGTGTTCTTGCCTCTTCTCTCTAGGGGTTGAGAGTACCACTCTTGGTGTATCGGTTTCGAGTTCGTGGCTTCGTTCGTTCTCCATCTTCTCCGACCGCTCCGCTGCACCTTTAGGGGTCTTCCTAAGGTGTCCACCTACTTGTTAGGTCGTGTGCGAGTCGGTTCTTCCAAGGTCAAGATTTGGGTGTGAGTTTGGGACAAGGGCCAAGTCTTTGAGTTGGATTTTATTTGGCTCCCATTCACCCCCCCCCCCTCTGGTCGCCATTCTTAGTCCTTCACACACTTTCAAATAAGATCTCGTCTCCAGGTTAGATCAACTATTAAGATAAAAAACTTACTCATTTTACCTTCCACCATGGGGCTTGTAACCATCACCTTTGTCTTGGGTACTTGAAAGACAGAATGGTCCAGTCAAGCACCATGTACCTGCTCTTCGATCAACTATAGCTCTGGAGTTTTTGTAGGTTTTCAAAATAAAACTCAGAGATTCCTTGTATTACTCTCTCAGTCACTCATTTGTGGTATTTCTGGATCCTTACCAAGGCATTGATGGTGTATGTCTTTCTCTCAAATATGTGGTATTTGTGGTATAAGGCATTGTGGTATTGTCTTCTCTCTCTCACCCTACTTCTACTAAGGCTTCTAATATCTGGAGGTCATAGGGGGAGATAGCGTATACATCCTTACAAGACATATGTTGCATAGTCAAACTGTGGATCCAAAGGAACCGATCAATAAGTCAAATCAAGATGTGCATGTGTGGCGAATGAATGGTGTGTGATGATGGTGGTGATGATGATGATAGAGGTGAAAGTCTAATTCTACTTTTGCTCCCTTTTGATGGATATACCTTTCTTGTATTTGAAACCTTTCGAAGGGAAAGAGATGCTCGATATATATTTCTTCTTTTTTCAGGTGGGTATCTTGTACCCCTAATTCTACTATCGGACACTTGTCCATTTTTACCTCAGGTCTCACTTTTTATTTTTTCGAGGTTGGCGGACATTTTGCCCTTTTTATTTCCTCATATCTCTCTTTTTTTAGAGCACTCATCCTTGTAGAGCTAGAAAGCGAATGCTGACTGGAGCATTTATTTCACATGGATAAAATAGGAAATAGGAAAATATTTATGTGTTTCTATTCTCTCCCGGATTAGGAGTAGAATGTTTTTGGTGGGTGGGTCTGGAGATAGGAATGAGTGGATATATGTGGACGCGTACTTCTGGGATAGAAGCAACGTATGTGGATGGAGTGTATGTGAATGCGTACTTCCGAGGATAGAAGTAGCGTGTGTGCATGTATATAAGTGGATGCGTACTTCTGAGGTGGAAGTAGCATGTATGGATGTAAGTGGATCTTGATTCAAGCCGCATGACTAATTCCCGAGGGTCGCACAGCTTGACCACACTCAATGCTCATAAACGGTATGTAAAAGTGTGTGGTTTCCTAATCTAGTAAGCATGTATATATGGTTGTGGTAGGAATTTAAACTCTCGTCATACATGAACTCATCATGTAGCATTTTTAAAGTTTTCAAAAGATAAAATTCTCCAGAATTCTAGCGTCTCTAGGAACAGATAAATAGCAACTCAAACCTTTCCATATCATATCCGTCAACGACTTAGACTTAGATCAGGTACTTCCTCCCACAAGTTTTAGGTTCAGAGCAAATTTTGAATCATAACAATTTTGCCTAAACTTGAGAGAGAGCAAATTTGAAAACTGGGTACTTGAAAGGTATTACGACAGAGCAACTATTCATCATTTCCATGTTAAGAGTTTATCATTGGGGTTCATTTTATCATAGCTATTTTATTTTATTATTATTTAGCAAACTCTTAACTAATCAAAAACACATATATATATAACGAGAAAATATTTATTGGGTTTTTATGATTATGCATCTTTTTATTTTTATCAAAGTATAAGTATAAAATCTGATAGGTAGAAATACTTAGCTGAGTATGGGGGGTGCTCTCCCCCAAGCTGGATTTTGACATAATTTCTTCTGATGTAGTTGGTACGTGGGGGTGCTCTTCCCCAAGCTTGATTTTTGATGTACTCTCCTACGATGTGGCTGATAGGTAGCAGAGGTGACCTATGTTTGCTATTCTCCTTTGATCCTTGAATTCTGTGAAAACTCAAATAGACAACAAAGCTTGTGGAACTGATGAAGTGTTAGTCATAAGTCTCTAGCTTTGATCATTTCGAGCTTTCTCTAATGGATGTCATTATTTAGTAGGATCATAAACTCACTATTTTTATATTTTATTTTATAAGACAAAACATATTTATTTTTATGCCACCACAGTGAGTACACTTATGGGTTTTATGCCATGAGTCTATTCATATGGGGCTTAACAGTTTAAACATTTTTATTTTCTTTTTAAGGTAGAGTAAACATGATTAACTAATTTGGAAGAGTAAATAACTAAGGGAAAAGATAACTACCAAGTGTTACCTCTTGGCACGGCGTTCGGTGGTTTACGTCCTCTGAACAGGACTCCTTATGTCCTTAGCTGTCCTGGGGCTCGTCGGACGGCGTAGCTGGCGCCTCCGGCTGTGCTTCTTCTTCTGGTATGATTTCTTTTCGTCTCCACACTTGTATTGGTGTGGTGGCCTCCATAGGACAAACTCTCTTTTCTGGATATTCCTTATAATGGGAGGGACGTACCTCTCCTTCCTCCCAAGATTCTTCGCTCTCGTACCTGGGGTAGTTGTAGAATGATCTTTCTTTTCCCAACCTTGGAGTTGGTGGTGTGTTCGTCCTCGAGAGTGGAGTTGCGTATATTTCTTCTTCGGGGTATCTCTCTTCATATCTTGACACTTCTCCTTTATAGTCTGCCCATCCATCCTTGGTGTTCTGCTTCTTCTGGTTGCAGTAGCGACGTCTTCTTCTCGTTCTACTCTGCTTAGCTTCTTCAATAATGTAGTTAGCATTAAAGTAACGTCATACCTTCTCAGAGGGGAAGTGTAGGTGCACTTCTCCTATCCCGATATAGATGATAGCTTTGGTGGTGCTTAGGAATGGCCTTCCAAGGATGATAGGTGGATCATAATCATCTTCTCCCATGTCAACGACTAGGAAGTCTGTAGGGATGAAGTGGTTATCAATCTGGATGGGGACATCTTTTGCTATGCCTTCAACGACGCGGCATGTCTGGTCTGCCATCTGGAGTTGGGTGTACGTTGGATGTAGAGGCATTGTTCCGTACAGAAACTCGTAGGTCAACTTGGCCATGATGTTGACGCCTGATCCGGTGTCACAGATTTCCTTCTGGAAGGAGCATCTGTTGATTGTGAATTCAATGGTTGGGACACCTGGGTCATCCTTCTTGATCAAATGAGGCGATCTAATTTGGTGATCTTGATTATTGTGGATTGTTGTGACCATCTTTGCTGATTATGTCCGTACTTGCTTCTTGTTCTTCTTCTTCTGCTTGTTCTGCTTGTTCCTCCCATTGGCCCTCTTCTTTGGCTCATCTTGAGGTTGTTCAGAAGCTTGTAAGGTTTTATTCTTGAAGGTAAATGTCTCTCTCTTCCCTTTGATGATGAAACTGATCTTGGCGGTGCTAGCATAGATGACAGCTCCGGCGGTGTTCAAGATTGGCCTCCCAAGGATGATGGGTGACTTCTCATCAACTCCGGTTTCTATCACCATGAAGTCTGCTGGAATATATGAGGTACCAATTCGGACACGAATATCTTTTAATATTCCTCTTGGATAGCATAGTGTCTGATCTGCAAGCTGCAAACACAGGTTGTTTCTAATAAAGGATAGTTAAAGTATTTCTCATAGATTACCTTGGGCATGATATTGACGCTTGCGTCGAAGTCGCAAAGTGCTTCAGGAAAATCAGGGATGCCAATGGAGTTTGGGATGAAGGGTCGTTCTGGATCTCCTTTCTTGGTTGGCATAGAGTCGCCACACCAATCTTTGGTGGGGTTGTTCCAATAAGCACCTGCATCAAATATGTCTACAAGATTTGCAGATTCTAATCCTTCCGGTTGTGATGGAATACCGGGGTTAGTGATAGGAACAGCAGCAGCTATTTGGGTTAGCTGAGATTCAATCATTTTATTAAAGCTAATTTGATTCTTGATGGCAACAGAAAAAATTATCCATCCTATTATTTGTAGTTTCTAGTATTTTATCATTGGATGCTAATTTCTTAGACATATTATCCATTAACTTTCCTTGATTGGCTACTAACTCTCTCAAAGGTGGAAAACTAGGATTATTGAAAGAATTATTACCTTGATAATTACCTGAGTAGTTAGGCCTTTGTTGTTGTTGATTCCAACCTTGATTCTATTGAGGACGATTGTAGTTATTGTTGTTGTTGTTGATGTAGTTCACGTCCTCTTGCAATTCTAGACAATGAATTCTTGAATGTCCAGTGTCTCCACACTCCTCACAGGTCATGTGAGAGTTGTAGATGTTCATAACTTCTTTCTTCTCTCCAGTTTTTTCATCGAGTCTCTTCATGAGCAGGTCTAGCTTTGCTGACAGCATGTCTACCTCTTTGAGCTGGTGCATACCTCCACTTTTCTTGCGAGGTTGAGTTCTTTCTTCACTCCAACCTTGGTTGGATGCCATCTTCTCCACAAGAGATGTGGCTTGTGGTATTGTAAGTGATAGGAATGCTCCTCCGGCAGCAGCATCCATGGTTTCCCGAGTGCTGTTGCTGAGCCCATGATAGAAGGTCTGCATAAGTAACCAATTCTCCATTCCATGATGGGGGCATTCTAGGATGTAATCTTGGAAGCGCTCCCATGCCTCTGGAACGGACTCGTCATGTTGTTGCTGAAAACTTGAAATTTTCCCACGGAGAGCATTGGTCTTCTCCATGGGAAAGAACTTTGCTAGGAAATTGGTGAAACATAGTGCCCACGTGGTATTCTTCTCCTTGGTTGTGTAGAACCACTGCTTCGCTCTTCCCAAGAGTGAGAATGGAAAAAGGCGAAGTAGTATTGCGTCTCTGGGATATCCTTGATAGTGAATGCACCGCAAATCTCCAGGAAGTGTTGGAGATGAGCACTAGCATCTTCATGTGCTTTCCCACAGAACTGGCTTGCTTGCACCATGTTGATGAGCATAGGCTTGAGCTCAAATGACTGATCAATGTTCGCAGCAGGTCCAGTGCGGATGTTGTCTGTGGTGGGGGCTGAGAACTCACGGATTGACTTGTCTGCCATGGCTTCAAACTCTGGTGTCAAGTCTTGAATGATGTTTCGATGATCTTCTTGATTGGATGAAGCTTCAAGCTGAGATGATGATGATTCTGTTACTTTCTTGAGCTTGGCTTTTGTCCTTCTGATTAATGCTTCGGGATTTTCAACAAAATTGTCTAGAAGATCAAATCTATTCATACATTACCCTGCATAAAGATGATAGGAAAAAATAGGCAAAGATCAAGGGTAAGGCTGTACGAGTAGAGAATTGATGTTTTCTCAATCACATTAGTAATGCAAGTGATAACTCATTTATTCCTTTTGATAGCTAATCAACCTTCCCCGGCAATGGCGCCAAAAATGCTTGTTGACATCTCTTATGACACTTAAGCTAGGTTGTCATCCCCAGCATGCCAGAGAGGTGTGGTATTGAAATATGCAATTGCTCTAAGTAAATATAAATGTGTTTCTGCAAGCGCAGAGACTATACCGATGTAGCATTTTAACCAGGAGTATTCCAGGTATCGTTATTTATATTTTTACCACTGGGAAGGGAATGCTCAGGAATAAATGAGGAATGAATAAAGATGTTTAATGAGTATCACTGCATGTGTAATGGAGAGTTTTCATCTATCTCACTTAGTACAAGATAAGTGTCACATAAGATATAGATAATGAATGAATAGTGACAAAAGATAAATATTGATCAGCATATATGTTAGCCACATAATATAATGATAAGCACCTCAACAGATATTCTAGCAAGTTATTAGCATGGAATTAGGATGAACTACAAAGATATTTCCTAAGTCATTCTTAACTATACAGTCTAGCATATTATGATTAGTGTAATTACACTTGGCAATCATGGCAAGAAAAGAGATATTCATGTCTAGTGAGTATCACTAAGGAAGTGAAGAACATAGCAATCACTTCCCCGCAATAGAACTGCTCTGCCTGCCCTACAAACGGGAGGAGGACTACAAAGGACTCAACAGGACTGTCACTCCTGCAAACTACCTCACGATCCGGAATGTAGGGTACAATCGCAGATAAATATGGTCTAGGCACCACACCTACAAAATATCTATCATTTACCCATAGTACTGATGGATAAACGCTATACGATCCTGAGCATGGATATGATTCAGATCTAACTATGCCAAGTATATAATCATAATAGACTAAGAACAATATAACTAAGAACATAAACGAATAGAGTAAAGTCATAAACAATATAATGAAGTAGAGCAAACTCATATCCATAATATTGAAGAACAAATGATAAACAAGGAAGAACTAGAGAGAGAATTACCAATAATCCTCTTGACAGATCTGGAAACCAACCGAACATTGACTCCTTCTAGTTCTAATCCTATATAGCTATGCTAAACTAGAGATCTAGTTGATGTGGTGGCTCTAGGGCTTGATTAGGGGCTTCTCCTCTTGAGATCGATGATGAATAATGAATTAGGTCACAGAGGCTCTTCTCCTCAGGGTCAGGGGGCCTTCCTTATATAGGCTCCTCAAATGAACGTCAACCGTCGGATCAAACCGACCTTGATGGAGGGCCTAGATGTGATCTCAAAGGCGGTGGAGAGGTGGTCCCACAGGTAGGGAGCCATTGGGCTCAACCCTAGGGCGGCCGCCCCAAGGGTAGGGCGGGCGCCCTGCCCCTAGGCCCGCTCGGCCTCTGGTTCCTTCCCGTGCCTTCTTGACTCTTATAGAGTATTCTTGTTTGTACGAATGATGTTTATCTCTATGTAATCATGACATGTGGGCCTTTACTCCATATTTCCTGATATCCCCCTGCAGAAATGGACATTCACCAAAACTCATCGAATTTTGTTAGTATAAACCCTATTTCTAAGTATTGGTTTCATATAGATCCTTTTCCTTGTCTAGTTGACGGTTAATTTTGGTACTTAAGGACCATCAACAGTCACCACCTTTGGGTTGGTGTTCATAGAGCTTTTTGGTAGCCTTACCTTGATCACCCCTTCCTAGTCTCTTTCAAAGATTAGAAAGGTACTGCTGCTCTAAAGTGTTATTGTGTGTGATTGCTATATTTATCCATGTTTAGTTATCTCTTCTAGTCTAAACTATAATAGAACCAAAGTTATAAAAAAGTATTTAAGAACCTTGAACTCCCCCTTTGTCCTCTGGCCTGCTGTGTTTCTTCATCATGGAATTCTCCTATGTGTGTGTCACTATACATAGTTAGTCTAGTCAGTATACTAGTTAGTACATACGTGATGGCTTACTATCACATTCTTTAACCATTGCTTCCCTGTGGATAAATACGATACTCTAGAATACTCCCAAGTAAAAGGCTACAATATGGTACTCCATGAGCTTGTGGATCTATCTATGTGTGTTAAGAAATACCAACAAGCTTTTTAACTCCATTATCAGGGAATACAATCCTAGTAGCAACATTACAAAGTGTCAACAAAGGCTTGTGATTAAGTAAGCTAGATTTTCTTATTAGAAGAGGTGTTACAAATGAAATTATTCTCTAGGAAATGGATAGAGTGGATTAACCAAGAAGTTTAGGGAGGTAGAGTTTGCATTTCTCAAATGGATAAATGGTAGAGTTCTTTAGAAGTTATAACGACCTAAGGACCCCTTTCTCCTTTGATGTTTTAATATTGTGGCAGATGCATTGTCTGCCTTCTTAACTAGAGCTTGTAGTGGAGGTATAATTTAGGGTTTGACCCACACTTGATACATGGAGTTCTAACACGCTTACTATATGTAGATTACAAAATGATCTTCATTAGGTATTCAATAGAGAAGCTAAGAAACACCATACTAATTTTATGCGACTATGAAGCTATATGTTTGGAATGAAGATTAACTTTGAGAAGAGTGAAGTCTTTACAATAGGAATATAGGAGGTAGAAAAGCAACAAGTGGGTGAGTTTCTTAACTGCAAGATAGGCTCATTCCCAATAAAGTATTTGGGGATGTCGATCAGTCATTGTAGTTTGCATAATCTCTAAAGCTCGATTAAGGTATGCTAGTGAGAAGACTGAGAAAGGATTGAGTACCTAGCAATGTAACTACTTGTCTTCTAAGTGTAAATCAACTTCATTTGAGTTTTGTTTATCTATTATACAATGTACACAACAATGGTATATCATTTCTTTGAAGGAAATTTTCATGGAATCCATTATCAAAATTATTTTGACAAGGTATAGGAAAGAAGAGGAAATATCATATGATTAAATGGGAAGCATAAATACACCCAAGAAGTTTAGGGGCCTAAGTTTCTTGGATGCTAGAGCAATACGAATTTCTATTTGTTGGTTAAATTGATTGCTAGATTGGAAGGGGAGACAATAGTCTATATTGCTCACTTTTGAGGACAAAATGTTAGACATGAAAAAGTATTTCTCAAATCAATACAACAAGGAAAAGTTCACAGTTTTGTAGATCTTTACTAGATATTCAGGGTTGGTACCAAAGAGGTAGTCCTGGTGAGGTAAGAGGATGGCATCACGCAAGATTTTGGCATGAGAGTTGGCTGGGAGACTATCCTCTAAAAACTAAGTATTATAGTTTGTTTATAACCTTAGATCCTGATCTAGAAGTGGCTAAGGCATGGGTAAATGGGCAGTGGTTAATTCGGTTTAGAACAGAGTTAGATGTTATTAGGAGAAATGAATGGGAGCATTCAAAAACAAATATTCATTGAGATCCTTATACAAATTGATGACTTCATGTAGAATTGTGGATATGCAAATGATAATTGTGGGAAATATAAAATTCCTCTACAAAAAAATTGACATGATCAATGATGATGATATACAAGATGCTAGTGTTGGTGAAGACCTCGCGTCCCCCCCCCTAAATCCCAAGTTGAGACACTTGGTAGATGATATTATTCATATTCTTATAATTGGTTTAGACTAGCTTCATGGTGGCATTTTTGTTTTTAGTTTAGAGATTGTTGTTGAGTCCTTTGGGTAGTCGAATGTTTGCAAACTCTAAACTATTGATAGTTTGGTTGATGAAACACTTGCCCTTGTAAGCTGGTATCTCTAGCATTGGATCTTGGGTTCGTTAAGCTTTCTAATGAAGTTAGGTTAATGCCTTTGATCTATGAAGGTGTCTATAGTGGATAAAAGTTTCAATATGAAGATTGAAATTTCTAATTTATCCTAATACCCCTCCCTCTCTAGGAATTTTTATCTTTTAGGAACAAACACCATAGACGACACTTATAGAAATCGTAAATCATAATAGGTTGTCAACTAGGGGGAGAAAACTATAGTCATAACCCCTGCAGGGACCACTAATGAAAACACATTGTAGTTAACTAGAGGGGAAATTGATAACACAAGTCCTACAATAACCCTAAAACACAACATGATGCGAACTAGAGATGGGGCAATCAATAGTCAATAACTCTCTTGCAATCCATAATCATAATAGTCTACAAATTAGATGGCAAATCATACTAACAACTCCATAATGGCCCTAAATCGCAACATGCTATATACTAGGGGCAATCAATACACACAATCCCTACAATAACCATAAATCACAACATGGTATATACTTGGGGCAAACCATAGTCAAAACTCATGTTGGGGCCTCAAACAAGTATGTTTGCTGCAGATATAATGAGTACGCTATGCTAGCTAACTGCAACTGTAATTGGTATGGGTGTTGCGACTCTTGATCGCTATGGTGCTACGATCGTAATTGAGTATATAGGACTCATGTTTGATAAATTTGACCAGACTACTCCCTCCATCTCACAAATAAAATGCAATCCTAGTGTTCAAAAAATGTCCCACAAAGAATGCATTGCTAAGGTACTATAAGATACAGTCTGTAAAGTTCTAGTTCCACAAAGAATGCACTGCTAGGTATTACAAAACAGATTAGTTGTTTGCTAGGATGCCAGCTAGTTCTAGAAGTTGTAAAAAATCTACCACAACACTAACAATAGCCTCTCGCATGGGCATGGTCGATGACGTGCTACTAGAAACGTGGGCACAACATGGTCGCGGGAGCAAAGAGGCTCTAGGCCTAGAGGTGTTGCAAGGATCTATGCACCTGGCCGCACACGGAGCTACTAGGCTTGTGCTCAATATTAAACAAGGCTGAAAATGGCATCATGTCAGTTATAGGGATATTTTTTCATTTTACATTCACCTAGTCCTACAATTGCATTTTTTGTGGGATGGGAGGAGTATAGGGAAAATCACATGGTCTAGTTAGTATGCTTGATGTGATCCTTTAGCTATCTGATATGCCATGCAACCTTAATCAATGTGTCTACTAGACTATTATAACCCCTAATCAATATGTGTGATACAATTTGTAATTATTGTTGATGAATGCTTCAACCCTAATCTATGCAAACCAAAACACGAGACATGCATTAGAAAATTCTAAAAATTTAACAACCTAATTAAACAAATGAAATATGGAACACCCCAAAATCCTAATCGGTGTGCATGTTGCAATCCTGATCAGTATGCCATTGTATTCCCTAATTAGCAATCAACATGTCTACTGTGGCCTTGATTGGTATATGCATTGTGACCCTAATCAGTATGGATGTCACAATCTTAGTTAGTATGAACGAGTATATAATACCTATATGTGCATTGTGCCCCCAATTAGTCTGGATGTTGCAATCTTAGCCATTATGAACAAGTATACGGAACATATGTTAAAGAGTTTTAATGTAGAAACTTGAACATACGGTAGGACAAATCCCCTAATCAGTATGTTTGTTGGGACTCATAATCGATATACCCACTATGTCCCATAATATAAAAAGGTATGGTATAGATCATATGTGATGAAGAGAACTAAAATTGAGGTTGTCAACACCAATTTCTACAAGATGCATATGTCAACATATCGCACCATCAACATAAATTGCTATATATCTAATACATAGGTAGCTACAATATATATAATGTACTTTTTACTACATAAAAATATATACTGAAATATATAAGGATCTAGTTTCATAAGTTTAGTCATTATAACTCATATAGTGTTGCAAATAAAATCAAAAACTAACTATACATAAAGTAGTCACATACTTTAAAAGTTGCTCCCTTAACTTTTGCGAAAGTCCATTTTTTCTCCTTGAACTCTAAAACCAGGCAAACTACCTCCCTCAACTTTTAAAACCGTGCATTTAACTCCCTGGCCTAGTTATAAGCAATGTTCAAGGAAGTTTTGTATTTTCTTTTTTATTTATTTTGGCTAAGTTGGAAATCATAGTAAATCATACGAATACGAAAGTCATAAAATAGAAAATTCAATTTATTAGACTCCAAATAAGTAGGTCTACACAACATATAATATGATATGCTTTAGTACAAAATTTTTGTAGTAGATTTAGATCTATTCTTTTCTGCAATTAATTGAAATAGTCCATAACTATAGTTTCTATGATCTAATTATAGGGAGATTTTTATGCTAGCCTAATTATTGTATGCTTGCACTGCGGTAAATATTTCATACTCATTGGATTATATATAAATTAGTTATAGATTTACTTAGGTTTTATGCTGGTTAAATATAAATAAATCTATAACTAAATTATACATGATCCAATGAATATGAAATTTTTACTACAGCTAAAGCATACAATATTTAGGTCACCATAAAATTCTCATCACAATTGAACCATAGAAATTGAAGATAAGAATTATTTTAATTAATTACAGTAAAAATTTTGCACTAAAGCATACCATATTATACATTCACGATATGGCTCTATTCATGTGGAGAACAAAATTAGATTATCCATTTTATGATTTTTCTGTAATTTACTATGATGTTTTAAAAATTCAGCCAAAATAAATAAAAAAATAGAAGACAAAATCGTCTTCAAAACCACTTATAACTGTGTCGTGCCAAGGAGATAAAATATACTCCCTCCATATCACTTTTAGCTGGACGTTCTGTGCAATCACCGTTCTGTGGTAATTGTTGACACCGTTTTTCGATACGTGTCAAATGGATCGAAGGTTGTTGATTGGCTGGTGACTATTCTCCATCGGCGTCGATAAAGTATGAGCTGATATGGCCGATGGGAGAGTGCTACAGAAGGCCAAGTATGTTGCCGATGAAGGCTGGGTAATCTTTGCCGACAGAGGTTGATTGGCGGTTGCCGATGAAGAATCATTGCCGATGAAAGCTAGTTGCCGATTACCGATGAAGGTTGGCTGCCGATTGCCGATGAGGGCTCGTTGCCGATTACCGACGAAGAAGATGCTGTCGATCGCCGTTAGGGGAAGTATTGCCGATGTCGATGGGTGTGGTTTAGCACTTGGTGGCAGTAGAGGGTTACAAGTGGTCAAAGAAGGAAAGTGCGGATTAAAAGGATCTGCCGATGGAAAGTTTCCATCGAGAAGAAGTGTAAGGAAACTGGTGTTCTGTGTCAGTATTATTATAGTAGTTTGAGTCCGACTCTTGCATGGGTCGCTTATTTTCCCTTAAAATAGGTGTGTTTGTTTAGGAAATAAATATTGTTATCCGGCTACTGCGCGAGTCAGTTTCCTTTAAAGTAGGAGTTTGTTTTAGGAAAGATATGTGTCGTGTCATTGTACAACTCTCCATGTGAGAGTATAAATATAAGCCCGAGGGCTATGGAATAGATATCAATAAAATCTAATTAAAAACAAACCAATTCTACTTTTATCCTACTTTTACCGCAATTTCCCTTTTATGCATTAGTTGTAGCTTTAACGAGTTCTTCAAGCTTTCGACAGGCTGCATCACCTTGATCTCCGTCAAAATCCTTGTTAGTTCCGCTTGGGAGTACCTCTAGGCTTTGGCAATCCGGGCGCATCGTTGTTTGCCTCGTCTAGCTCTGCTCTAGTTATCCGTGATCAATCTGAGCCTTGACGTCCGGGCGCATCGCTGTCGTCTCGTTCAGTTTGTCATAGTTATCATCCTTGTCGATTGATTGGTCAAATCGACTGGCACGCCCTCGACATCGAGCTTTGGGTAATAGCCCGAGGTGTTCACAGATCTAACCCTTTTTGTGTCAACACCTCTTTTGGCACGCCCAGTGGGACCTGATTATACAAATCTACACATCCGGCATGGCTGATCACGCCGATGTTAATCAGAGGAATGTCATTGAAGTGTCTGAGGCCGATCTGAAAGATGATCAGAAGCAGGCCATGGAGCGGGCTATGGAAGAATACAGGCAGCTGTATCTCAAATCCTTCAGCCTCAGCAGGAGCGGCGAAGCAATTCAGAAGCAAGATCCGCCGTTGCCGCGGCAGGTCACGTACGACGCCAACCCTGGCAAGCTACAAGAGATGGTTAACGCCGTTGTAAGTCAAGCTCTGATTAACCACTCTAGCGTGCTGTCCAATACTGTCTACAATGCTGTTGCACAAACATTCAAAGAAGGACATGCACCGCGATATGCCGGCCCAGCGTACCATCAACCTGGGATGGCATCTGCAAGCCCATCGGCGGCTCAGATGGCGTCTTCCACCCCGGTGGAACCGTCTGCCGATGTGGCTACGTCACCAAGACCGAACGTCGGCGATGCTACCAAGTTCAACGTAGATCCAGCCACGTCGGCAACTTCAAGACCAGCCCCCGCTAACTGGTGGGGATACGGTATGCCTCCGAATCTATATGCTGGCTCTAACCTGGTGCAGGGAGACGGTTCAACCTGGAAGAATTCTACAGCATCGGCAGCACAGCCACAGCCGATGGCTCATGTGATGCACAACTCCGCGCCTGCTCCAGCCATACAAGTGCCATCAGATGATCTCCAAGTGATCCCCAACATACCTCTGATGCCACCATCGGCAAGCTCTGTGCCGATGCAACACATTATAACCACCGGTAGTCAATCTCTGGCGGCAAACACTCAAGCCGGAGCTCCGTATCCCCAAGGCAATCTGGTGATCAATTGCTCCAAGATTCAAGAGCCGCATGCTCCGGTCGGCTATCAACCATCGGCAAGTCACATGCCGATGCCTTACAATATGGGATGGGTCAACCAGCCACCAGCTCAGCAGCCTGGCGCGCCAATGTGTTATTATGGAGGCCCAGCTTACATCCAAGGCGGATCATCGGTACAACAACCGATGAACGTAACAGTTCAGCCGACTCCGCCAAGTATGTCAAAACATCCATCGTTAAGCCAACCGATGCATAGCATGCAAATGACTGATGCTGCGCCTACGACAACTGCATACCTTCAAGGGGCGCGTCAGCCGACTCCGCCAAGCATGCCAATCTATCCATCAGTAAATCAGCCGATGCATAGCGTCCAGATGACTGGTGCTGCGCCCACGACTACTGCACATCTCCAAGAGGCGCGTCAGCCGACTCCACCAGTCGATAATCAGCCAATGAGTCGGCAGGAGCAGGATGCGTATTGGGTCGGCAAGATTGCCGAAGTCATGCAGGAGCAATTCGGTATCAAACCCAAAGGGTCAATACATACTCCTATCGGACCCCGTACCCGCCTGCATATGACTTGATTCCTCTCCCAAATCGGTACAAGGTGCCTGATTTTACCAAGTTCTCCGGCTAAGACGACACGTCGACGATGGAGCACATCAACCGCTTCATTATCCAGTGCGGGGAGCTGCCGGCAGGGAGGAATTAAGGGTGAGACTGTTCTCGTCATCATTGTCTGGATCGGCTTTCACATGGTTCATATCATTGCCTCCAAATTCCATAATTACATGGCCGATCTGGAGAGGCAATTTCACAAATACTTCTTTGCTGGCATACATGAGAAGAAGCTTACCGATTTGGTTAAAATGAGACAGCGTAACGACGAATCGGTAGAAAGTTTTGTGCAAAGGCTGCGGGATGTGAAGAACAAGTGCTACAGTCTGGTGCTTGATGATCGGCAACTAGCAGATTTGGCCTTCCAGGGGTTACTGCCGCACATCAAGGACAAGTACGCGTCCCAGGAGTTTGAGAGCCTAAGTCACCTGGTGCAGAGGATTGCCGACCAGGATGTCAAAGCCTTTGAGCCCAGGAAGACTTGGAACAAGAAGGTGACCTTCATCGGGAGAGAAGCTCTGGATCGGATGAAGAGCTGAATGTCGATGCGGCCGAATGGGTGAAGGATAAGAAGCCTGTGTCTTGTCCGTTCGGCCAAAAAGAAACAGAAAGGTTCACCTTTGATATCACCAAGGCCGATAGGATGTTTGACCTATTGCTGCAAGAGAGGCGAATCAAGTTGGCGCCCAATCAAGTGATTCCATCGGCCGAAGAGCTCAAGAATATTAGGTACTACAAGTGGCATAATGCAACCTCACACAGTACCAATGACTGCAAAGTATTCAGGCAGCAGTTGCAGTCAGAGATTGAGTCTGGGCGTATTAAGTTTGAAAACTCTAAAGCCCAGAAGCCGATGAAGATAGATCAGCACCCCTTCCCGAACAACATGGTGGAGATCAGTGAAAAAACCAAAGTGCTGACATCGGAAGCCGCCAGAAGGAATTCATCGGTAGATCCTGACTACCAAGTGCCTAAGCGCGACGCAGGAAAGTTTGCCGATGACAGAAAGGGTAAGAAGGTTGCCGATGAAGATAACAGCGCGAACAGGGCTCCTGGAGTGGTGATCACCCATAAACAGTCAAGGCGCTATCATCGGCAATCACGTGAAGAGCAGTATCGGCAAGAGGAGGAAGAGCATAGAGAATGGCTTCGGCATAAGGACCATTGGAGGTGTCCCTTCTTCGTTCATTGCTGGGAGGAAGGCATCAAGCTGCCTACTGCCGATGACTGTCCAGAATGCAATGGGTACTACACAGCCGATCGGTCAGGTAAGCGACCTTGTTTTGATGATCAGGCACCCAGGTACGCCCGGCCGCTCAGAGAAGACAGATCGGCACATGACCGACTGGGGGGGCAAGCTCAGTGCCCATGATCGGCTTGGCAGGCGTGTTGACCAGAGGGAGCTCGAGGAGATGGACAATGCTAGAGTGCCCGACGAGGAGATATTCTCCAGGGAGCCCAACATCAGAAGAAGTGCCGATGTAAGCAGTGAGAGGCAGCATCAACCTGTCTGGAAGACCAAGCTTCCTCCCTGGTGCCCTAAGGTTTGACTAAGACCCAGAAGAGGAGAATTCAGCGCCAGCGCCGCGACGACCTATATGACAGTGCAGAACCCTCGGAGGAGAAGCAATGGAGGCCGAAGCGCAAGGACAGAGGCCCATCAGCAGATATAAACATGGTTGTCATGTTGCCGATGGAGTTTATGGCCCCCATCAGCGATGATGAAGAGGTTGCCGAGATGGCACAGTTGGTGCTGGACCCGATGGCGGCTATTTTCGAAAAGCCGGCCGAAGACGAGAGGCAGCACTTGAGGGCTCTGTTTGTTAAGGGCAAGGTGGATGGTCAGCCGATGACCAAAATGCTAGTGGATGGCGGTGCGTCGATCAACATAATGCCCTATGTCGTGTTCAGGAAGCTTGGTAAAGGCGATCGGGACTTGGTCGAGACCGACATGAAGCTCAAGGACTTCGAAGGCAATGTGTCAACCGCCATGGGAGCCGTATGTGTTGAACTAACCATCGGCAGCAAGACTTTGCCGACAACATTCTTCGTAATCAGCGGCAAAGGCACCTATAACTTGCTCCTTCGGAGGGAATGGATTCATGCTAATTGTTGTATCCCTTCTACTATGCATCAGAGCTTGGTACAGTGGATTGGGGATAGAATTGAAGTCGTCTGCGGTGAGGCCCCATCTACTTGTGCATCGGCGGAGTTAGACACTTATGAGCGGACCAGGTGCATATCTGGCGAAGCCTGGGACAAAGAGTTCCTCAAAGTCGCCGATTACCGCGTCAAACCGATCCAAGCAGTCGGTCCTGAGAGGAGTTTTGATGGATCAGTTCGCCGATGACGGAAAGCTGGGGCAGGGCTTCACGTCCGCCGATGACTTGCTCGAGGTTGACATCGGCGATGGTAGTAAACCTAGGCCTACTTTTATCAGTGCTAAGTTAGATTCCCAATGTAAGCAGCAGTTAATTGATTTATTAAAAGAAAATAAAGATTGTTTCGCTTGGGATTATACAGAGATGTCTGGTTTAGACCGATCGATAGTCGAACATCGGTTACCCATCAAGTCTGGTTTCCAGCCACATCGGCAGCCGCGCGCCGATGCAATCCTACTATCTTACCCGATATCAAGGCTGAGATTACTAAGTTGATCGAAGCTGGATTTATTCGGCAATGCCGATATGCCGATTGGATTTCTAATGTGGTTCCTGTGTATAAAAAGAATGGAAAACTTCGTGTTTGTATTGATTTCAGGAACTTGAACAAGGCTACGCCGATGGATGGCTACCCGATGCCCGTTGCCGATCTGCTGATCGATGTTGCTGGCTGGACATCAAATTATTAGCTTCATGGATGGTAATGCTGGGCACAATCAAATATTCATGGCTGAAGAAGACATACCCAAGACTGCTTTCCGGTGTCCAGGTCACGTCGGTTTGTTTGAGTGGGTGGTCATGACTTTTGGCTTGAAGAATGCCGGTGCTACTTATCAGAGGGCGATGAATTTTATCTTTCATAAGTACATCGGCACAATTGTTGAGATCTACATTGATGATGTGGTGGTTAAGTCTGGAGACTTCAAGAAGCATCTTGCCGATTTGCGGAAAATATTGGAGTGCATGAGGGAGCATGGGCTGAAGATGAATCCTAACAAGTGTGCGTTTGGCGTATCGGCAGGGCAGTTTCTGGGCTTCACGATACATCAGAGAGGCATCGAAATTGGCAGAAAATCTATTGATGCAATTAACAGGGTAGTTGCTCCCAAAAACAAGACTGAGCTGCAGTCTCTGATCGGCAAGATTAATTTCATTAGAAGATTTATATCCAATCTGTCTGGTAAGATTAAATCTTTTAGTCCTCTGTTAAAGTTGAAGGCCGATCAGGAATTTATATGGAGAGAGGAGCAGCAGTCAGCCTTAGAAGAGATTAAAAGGTACTTGGTAAATCCCCCAGTCTTAGTTCCACCTCAGCACGGGAAGCCTTTCAGATTATATTTGTCTGCCGATGACGGTGTTATCGGGTCAGCCTTAATTCAAGAGTTTGAAGGGAAGGAGCGTGTAATATATTACCTGAGCAGAAGGTTGGTGGACGCTGAAATTAGGTATTCGGCCACAGAGAGATTGTGCTTATGTTTATACTTCTCTTGCACTAAATTAAGACACTACTTACTGTCAGCCGAATGTACTGTTGTCTGCAAAGATGATGTGGTCAAGTACATGTTGTCAATGCCGATTTTGAGTGGACGAATCGGTAAATGGATTCTGGCATTATCTGAATTTGACCTAAGGTATGAATCGGCAAAGGCTGTTAAGGGTCAGGTGATGGCCGATTTTGTCACTCAGCACTGCAATATGGTGGGCTTTGTTGAAATTGCCCCTTGGGCTCTGTTCTTTGATGGGTCTACGTGCAAGGATGGAGCAGGTATCGGTGTTCTGTTAATTTCACCCCGAGGACAGAGGTATGAGATTTCTTTGCCGATTGTTGCTACTTCAACGAACAATCAGGCTGAGTACCAGGCTTTGCTTAAAGGGTTAGAACTGCTCAGGAGGTGCATGCCGATGCCGTTGAAATCTTCGGTGATTCCATGTTGGTGATTAATCAGCTGATCGGGACATATGAGTGCCGAAGGGAAGTGTTAATTGCAGCCTATGAGCGGTGTCTGCGGTTGTCAAAGGAGTTCAAAGAGTACCGCCTTGAGCACATTCCAAGGTTGCATAATGAAGAGGCTAATTGGCTGGCACAGAATGCCTCAGGATATCAGCCGATTTAGGAAGTCACGACATCGGTAACAGATGCCGATGACTGGAGAAAGGGATTGCCGATTACTTGAGGGATCCATCCAGAAAAGTTGAAAGGCGCCTAAGGTTCCAAGCCACTAAGTATGTGCTCCTTGATAATGAGTTGTATTATCGGACAATTGACGGAGTTTTGCTCAGATGTCTTGGCAAAGAGAAATCAAGGGAGTTGATGGGTGAGATCCATGAAGGTGTATGTGGAGCGCATCAATCGGCATTCAAGATGAAGTGGATGATTAGGCGGAATGGATATTATTGGCCGACAATCCTGGAAGATTGTTTCGATTATTTCAAAGGGTGCCAAGATTGTCAGAAGTTTGGTAATGTGCAAAGGGCGCCTGCATCGGCAATGAATCCTATAATTAAACCTTGGCCGTTCAGAGGATGGGCTATTGATCTCATCGGCCAGATCTATCCGCCGTCGAGCAAGGGGCACAAGTTCATACTTGTTGCTACCGATTACTTCACTAAATGGGTTGAGGCAATTCCATTGAAAAAGGTGACATCGGCAAACATGGTGGATTTCGTTAAGGAGCATATTGTTTACCGATTTGGTATTCCTCAGACCATTACCACCGATCAAGGGACCATGTTCACATCAGAAGAGTTTGATGACTTTGCTGCTAGCATGGGTTTCAAGGTGTTGAATTCTTCTCCTTATTACGCTCAAGCTAACGGTCAAGCCGAAGCGACTAATAAAGGAGTCATTAAGCTTATAAAGCGCAAGATTGAAGAAAACCCTCGAAGGTGGCACGTGGTGTTGAACGAAGCTTTATGGTCATATCGGATGGCTTGTCATGGTGCAACCAAGGTCTCGCCGTATCAGTTGGTTTATGGACACGATGTTGTCCTACCTTGGGAAATTAAAACTGGTTCTAGGCGATTATCTTTTCAAGATCAGTTGACGACCGATGATTACGTTACTCTGATGAAAGATGAGTTAGAAGATTTGGCAGGTCATCGGTTGAGAGCATTAATTAATATTGAAGAGAACAAGAAGAGGGTTGCCCGATGGTATGATAAGAAAGTAAAGGTAAAATAATTTGCCGATGGTGATTTGGTTTGGAAGTTGATTTTACCGATTGGGACTAAAAGCTCTAAGTTTGGAAAGTGGTCCCCTAATTGGGAAGGTCCTTATCGGATAAAACAGTCTGCTCCTGGTAATGCGTACATTTTGGAAACCCTCGAGGGGATGACGTTTTCTAGGGCGATCAACGGCAAATACTTGAAGAGATATTACCCTAGCGTATGGGTAGACGCATGATGTTTAGTCAAATGCCGATGAAAAGTGAACTTATAAAAACATCGGTAAAAGCAAACTGGCGATATATTACAAAACAAAATTAAGTATCAGGTTACATTCCTACCGATACTACAGACATCAAAATAAGGAATGAATAACATTTATCGCGCGCAGGCGAATTTGGTCTATTTCATCTAACTCCTGAGCGTCAGCATCGGCAGAGCCCTCAACCGGCTTGATTTTCTTCTTCCATGAGATAGCTTGCCGAGCATATTGATCCCTTTCTTGCTGCAAAGCCCCGATGGAGTCAGACAGTTGGCTCTTCTATTGATTGGCAGCTGTCAGACCCTCTTCAATCTGTTGCAGTTCTGCCAGCAGCTCCTCTTTCCTCGCCGATAGCCGAGAGATTTCCTGGTCGAGGTTGCCGAGGGAAGTTTTGGCTTGACCGATGCTTCTGTGCTTCTCATCGGCAAGGCCTTTAAATCTGAACTTCTCTTCCTCGCTCTTGGCTTGGGCCGCTCTATCGGCAATGCGACGAGTAAGCCACTGGTACTGAATTTGTTTGACGTCAATGGAAGCTGCTTGGAGGATGGTTTCTGCTGCATCGGCGGAAAGATGGCTCTGGATATCTTTGAATATAATCCTTGCCGCCGATGAGTCCTGGACAAGTTGGGAAGTATCTTGCAGCAGTAGGGAGAGCAACTCCTCAAGTTTGGACTTGACTTCTGCCGATAGAGCCGGGTGGGAACTCTCCTCTTCATCGTCATCGGGGACGTCGACGGCGAAGGAGAATAGACTGTCTGTTTGGAGGCGACCTTGGCGCTCACCTCCGGTCTGAAGGTTTAGACTGTAGGAGAAGAGGTTGTCCGGAGAGTCTTGGGCCTGAAAACAGAGGTTAAAGTATGCTGATTGTAAAACTATACTGTGAGCTTTAAGGTAATCTACTTACCGTCTTGAAGCGGATCTCCTGCCTGGGGCTTGGCATGCCAGACGGTCCAGCTTCATCTTGAACATCGGCAGCAGACACCGATGACTGAGCCTCTATTGGGGAGGCAGCTGACGCTTCTAGTCTTGGCGTGGTTGTTGCTGGTATCGCCTCCGACGTAGTGGCGGTTTCTTGGGGTGGCACTATGTCATCGGGGACCTGGATCGACGGTGCCGATGCCGACGTCGTTGCTGCTGCGGGAGCTTGAGTGGTTCCTTCGCCAGATAATCTGGTTGGCAATGCCGACGCCAATGCTACCTCCGCTGCTACGGCGGGAGATGTTTCTTCAGTCACCACAGCCGGTGCCGATGCCGATGCCGTTTTGATCTGGACGGGGGCGTCATCCATCGGCTGTTCAAGAATGGAGGTCGATGGAGCTCCTACCGATGACCCGTCGGCAGGTGGCGCGACTGGAGCTGGAAGCTCTGATGGCAGCGCATCGGCAGCTAATGGTGCAGTTGGAGCCGATGGCGGAGGGGAAGCCAGCCTCAAGCGCCTTTTCTTTATCGGCGCGGCAGTGGGAGAGCCAATCCGCTTGGATGAAGACTGGGGGGCATCGGCAATAGGGTCAGAAGTTAGTTGTATTCTGTGAGCAGATGCCAATGACCATAATGCCTGAAAATGAAAAGCGAGTTATGCAAGGTAAATGTTGCCGATGGAACAATGTATGATCGGTACAAGTAAAGAGTTTACTGCATAAGTTTGCGTGAACGCAACAGCGGCAGCCGATGTAGCCTGAGCTGTTGTAGGCATCGACAAAGGTACCTGTTGGGGCGTAAAGGCAGCCAGTGATGGGGCTTTGTTGCCGATGATCGATATAGGACCCATCATCCGGAGTTTGAAGGGTCTACCGTTGTTGCTCATTGTGGGGACTGGATTATCGGCCTGTCAAGTGCAAAGGTGCGAAGGGGCATAAGAGTTAGGTGTTGGTACCGATGACAAGTGAAATAAAATCATAAAAGTACATCGGAAGGAAGACTTACTGCGTCGTTGGGGATGACGTAATCGGCGTCGATTAAGTGCCGATAATAATGTGAAGACTTGGCGAGTAGCTGGCACTTCCATTCTTGCCACCAAGACTTGAATTCGTTAGTGATGAAGGAGGTCGGCGTCCAGGAAGATAAGTCGAGGTCTGACAGATCGGCATCGGCAGGGAGGCTGATGACTTTGTTCCAATCCAGATTGCTGGAGATTGTCTCTCTGGGTTTTACTACATTGGAATAGCACAGCTTGATCGGCAGTTGGCCAAATGCCAGTTGTCTCGCCGCTGCCGATGGATAACTAAACTCGTACGATGGCGGAGCATTCTTCCCAGATCCGAAGATGTTTACTGGGAGAGCTTGGGGAGTGATGCTAGCCCTCATAATTGCATGGTTTTCAGGCAAGCTCATATCGGTCAAGTGGAACAGCAGTGGAAAATGGTTCTGTTCATCAAGATACGGCCACCAAGTCCGTTCTGAGGAGTGAAGTCCGTTGTAGAACCTCTGAAAAAAGTAGCCGAAGTGCTCTACATCGGCATCGGTGCCCGACAGCATTATGATGGCTTCTCCAAAGTTGAGCGGAGCTCGAGTTGCCGATTCATCATCATCACATCGGTAATCTTCTGATATGTCCCTCGGGAATTGCTGGGCGAACAGATCAAACTCGAGGGCCTTGTGCATATGTGCGTTCAGCCATAGATTGATGAACCACCAGGGGCCTCCGAAATTGCCGATGGGCTCTCCTAGCAGCAGTCTGTTGGATACTTGGTGCAGCAATCGATAAACTGACCCGAGGAGGTACTTGCCTAAGGGGAGCCTTGTGCCATTGGCAAGTAGTTCGGCCGCAGGAAGGTGCATGGTGGTCGGACCGATAGTTTTGCCACAGAAGACAAATTTTTCTAACAACATGTTTAAGAAGATGGCATGCTCTCGTTGGCTTACCGATCCAGTTTTCTGATGCTCCTGAATGTAGCCTGTCCAGCCGCCGATACTGCGGGTGTTCACCTTGTGCTCAGCTTTTCTGTTGAAGAGGCTAAGTGTATCGGCAGAAGTGATGTCCAAGCCGGTCAACATGTAGACATCGGCAAGGGTCGGAGTAGTTGGTCCATGCCTGAAGAGGAAGGCATTCATGCTATCGGACCAGAAGTATGAAGCTGCTATCATTAAGTTCTCATTCTTCTCTGCATCGGCAATTGAGAGCCTAATGCATTGATCTAAGCTACGCTCCTGCCAGTACACCTGCTGTGACCTTGCCAACCTCAGATACCAGTTTTTCCATCCTTTGGTGTGCTTGGGCCATGAACGGAATGTATCATTCCACAATCCTAGACCAAAGCTTTCAGATCTAAATGGTATCCTATTGGTTTCTGCGTTGATGATGGAAGTGGGGTCTGGATTGCCCATTGGGCCTAGGCAGCTAAGATTGGAACCGGCAAGAGGGATGATGACTTTGTTGTACAGCTCCTAGGGTTCGAGAAAAGGACGAATCAGAAGGAAGAACAGAGGTGAAATCAGGTTTTTTGCGCAAAAAAAGAGAGGTTGGATTAGATAAGGAATGGATCTTACTTTCGGGATGTCAACTTGGATCGCCATTTGGAGCCGGAGGGGTGCTTGGTTCGTCCTTAGATTGCGAAGGGTACTGTTGCTCGAGCTTGTGTTCTTCAGGGCAGCCGGAGGTTGAAGACGAAGGCAGGAAGGTGAAAGTGAAAATGGGCTCGGGTAAAAAGGATGGTATGGACCCCAGTAACTTTTATAAGCCTGTTCAGGGGCATTTTGGGTTCTATTCCACACTGTGCAAGAATGTAGGGAGGCCCGCGGTGGATACGCGCGGTAATCGAGGTGGTAAGTAACTGTTTGTGCTACAATCAAGGGATTTTATTATTTAATTGCAGTTCCACATGCGGGGATCGAGGAAACCGTACGCCTATCTCGGGGATAACGGCTACAGCAACGGCTACAGTGGAGAGAGTTTCGGCACGTAAAGTTATACGCTCCGAAACTGGGGGCATGTGTTGACACCGTTTTTCGACACGTGTCAAATGGATCGAAGGTTGTTGATTGGCTGGTGACTATTCTCCATCTGCGTCGATAAAGTATGAGCTGATATGGTCGATGGGAGAGTGCTACAGAAGGCCCAAGTATGTTGCCGATGAAGGCTGGGTAATCTTTGCCGACAGAGGTTGATTGGCGGTTGCCTATGAAGAATCATTGCCGATGAAAGCTAGTTGCCGATTACCGATGAAGGTTGGTTGCCGATTGCCGATGAGGGCTCGTTGCCGATTACCGACGAAGAAGATGCTGCCGATCGCCGTTAGGGGAAGTATTGCCGAGGATGCCGATGGGCGTGGTTTAGCACTTGGTGGCAGTAGAGGGTTACAAGTGGTCAAAGAAGGAAAGTGCGGATTAAAAGGATCTGCCGATGGAAAGTTTCCATCGAGAAGAAGTGTAAAGAAACTGGTGTTCTGTGCCAGTATTATTATAGTAGTTTGAGTCCGACTCTTGCATGGGTCGCTTATTTTCCCTTAAAATAGGTGTGTTTATTTAGGAAATAAATATTGTTATCCGGCTACTGCGCGAGTCAGTTTCCTTTAAAGTAGGAGTTTGTTTTAGGAAAGATATGTGTCGTTTCATTGTACAACTCTCCATGTGAGAGTATAAATATAAGCCCGAGGGCTATGGAATAGATATCAATAAAATCCAATTAAAAACAAACCAATTCTACTTTTATCCTACTTTTACCGTAATTTCCCTTTTATGCATTAGTTGTAGCTTTAACGAGTTCTTCAAGCTTTCGACGGGCTGCATCACCTTGATCTCCGTCAAAATCCTTGTTAGTTCCGCTTGGGAGTACCTCTAGACTTTGGCAATCCGGGCGCATCGTTGTTTGCCTCGTCTAGCTCTGCTCTAGTTATCCGTGATCAATCTGAGCCTTGACGTCCGGGCGCATCGCTGTCGTCTCGTTCAGTTTGTCATAGTTATCATCCTTGTCGATTGATTGGTCAAATCGACTGGCACACCCTCGACATCGAGCTTTGGGTAATAGCCCGAGGTGTTCACAGATCTAACGCTTTTTGTGTCAACACTAATGCAAGACGATTTGTGCTAATGCAAGACATTCTGCCTCAGCGCTAAAACATCGGACGAAACTAAAAAAATAGCACGGATGCTAGGAGTCTCTAAAACATCGGATGAAACTCAAAAACGCTAAAACATCGGACGAAACTCAAAAAATAGCGCGGATGCGAGGAGTCTCTAAAACATCGAACGAAACTCAAAAATTAGCGTGGATACCAGGAGTGAAACCAGCGATCTCGCGCCTCGCGCCGCCAAAAACAACCATTCAAGCTATGCCTCGGCTTTGTACACAATGCATCTGCGGCCCTATTTAATAAGGATAAACATGGAAAAATACCTCTTAATTAATCACTCCTTGGCATATCTTGGTAGGCGTAATCATGTCCTAAACGTCCTCTAATTATGATACGGAGGGAGTAAAGATTTTAAAAGTTTAGAGAGATATTTTGTATGGTTTTAGAGTTGAGGGAAAGAAAACAGACATTTAGAAAAATCGAGGGAGGAAAAGTGAACTTGCAGGAAACCAAAATAAATCGGTCACGACAGCCCACCACTTCCCACCGGTACCGGTCCTTCAGGCCGCGTGGGTCGCGCGACCGGCGCGAGCGTGGGATGGAGTTTGCATAAGATGTAGGCCTAGTTTCTGTATTCTTCACTGGGCCAGAAAAGGTTAGGCCATATAACTGATGCGGCCCGAGTTAGCAGCCTAGCTATGTGAACATGAAGTGGGCCGGACCGAAAACTTGAAGCAGGTTTTGAATCAGGGCCACTGATGCTAATCATGAAAGAAAATCGAGATGAAGCATATGCCTACCAATCTTCTTCTAACTGCGCATTGATCCGCCGTGTATTGTGCTTTCGCATACACGGTATTGGCATACGATGTCTACATGATCTGAATGCTGCAATGGTCCGTGTCTGTTTGCCTACTGATACTAAGGTCGTAATGAGCAATTTTCGTTGGTGCAAGGGCAGAAGTGCCTCCATATATAAATACATCTTACTTGGTAAACCTTACACACTAAAAATAAGTGAGGTTTTGAGGTTTACTGTCAACCATTTCAAACTTTAACTACCGCTTTAATAATACATTTTTATCTTATGGTAAATTTAGAATTGATGAAAACACAAGGAAACTGCTAGTATCATTGATCTGAACATCCAAATTGAATAGATAAAATATAATTTATTATCAAAGTTTCAAATGAAGAATTTAGACGACCCTAAAAGGCTAAAACATTTTGTTAACATCGGATTTTTGCATAATGACAAAGTGGACCAGTGTGCAGTGAGTCGGCGGAGACAGATGCTCAGAGCGTTCAGTAAAGTCCATGCGGTCGATTAATTCCCAAGAATCGGCAATCGATCACGCAATCGGTTATTCAGAAGAAGGGCGGTTTCTATCGGAGCGACAAAGACGACAAGTGAGAGCCGAATTGGTAACGGTGGTTGCGATAATTAAGGCAATGAGGACCCTGAAGGAAACCAAAGTCAAAATATTGTATTTCTTCCTTTAATATTTTGTAACCGTGTCCTCTTAGGACTCATGTTATAGCTAGGGTATAAATATAAGCCTTTAGCTATTGTAAAAGGTGTTCACAACCAAATCAATACAACCGGCCCGTGCCAACTTCGAGTCCTTTGTCGTGTCGCCGAGTTCTTCGAGAGGAATCATCGATCCGTCGACCTCTGTAAGTCTTGGCAACCTTGTTATCATGTCTAGTATCATGCAGTGGATTTACATGTTGATGCAAGTAGTCTTGTTTATTATCATTGATCGTGGGGCGGATCCTTGATTGATGATCAAGAAGTCTTTACTTATGTTTTGTTTACAAGTAAATACCGTGCGGCGGGTGTTTGCTCGATATGCTTAGCATAAGCAAGATAGTTATCGGCTCTCGTAGATTTGGCAAGATCTATTGGATTCATCAAGTTATCATGTTGCATGTTTTAGATAATCTTTATATATATGCAAACACTCCTTTGCCCCAATCTAGATTAATACGATTCGGCTCTTGTTAACTTATATAGATCTATTCATGTCATAATGAGTTGTTACTTTAGCGTTGTTCTTATAAGTAGATCTTACATCTATAATAGCCGAATTAGTTCGAATCTAGATTGTTACATGTGGCGGGTTCATGCATGCTATCCATGTTCAAGCTTTGATGACGCTAGGTATCGTGCAGCAGATGCAGACTTTCGATTAGTTTAATCATGTTTGCTTACGTGTTTCTTTCATCATGGACCCCAATTCGGCTAATTGTCGAGCTTGGTTATGCTTTAATCTATATTCAACCATGATTCGTTTGTACGTCCTTTTTCCATGCACGCGCATTCGGTAATCATTGATTTACGTGTTTTCTGTCTATTTTAGTCGAATGTTCCATAAAACCTATTGACAGATAGCTTTCATAATTGTATGTCGTTGTAAGTGGCTTCAGGGCCGTACATATGGGACTGTCTGGTATTATCCGGCATGTTCCAGTTTATATCTAATGACTTGCATCCCTTGTTAGTTTCAGGTCAAACTGACATGGCATATTTTCGGTTCTCGAAGCACCCGGACACCCGATTGAAGTCACGCTTTCCGACTTACTATGTGTGAGAGACGCAGTACGTCACTTTTTGTGTCAACACATTTCTTGTTTTGTGACTAGATAAGTATGGTACTAACTCTGTTTCAAAATATAGTTCGTTTGATTTTTTTTACTTTAAGTTTCACCATTCATCTTCTTTAAAAGTTTGTACAAAATATTACATTTTTTTGTTATGGCTTATTTTAGTAATAGAATTTCTTTAAGAATGACTTAAATTTAACTATATTTGTACAGATTTTTTAATAAAACAAATGATCAAATTTTATGGTCAAAAAATCAAACGAACTATAATTTAAAACTAAAAAACATGTAAGTCCAAGGAAAACATGCGATTATTGTTATTGCAGAAAAAAAAAACAGGTGATTATTATGCGAGACTACGCACAATGTATGACTCAACTGCTCTAGCAAGATGGCCGTATAGTCATCTCAAATTCTCAATCAATCAAAAAAATAAAAAGAAACATACCACACGTTGATGTCAGGGTGCGTGCAAAATGCCCGTTCGCATTTCCATTTTTAGGAAATGATATCTGCTTTCACCTCGATGATGAAAACTTAAGATTAGGAAGCAGAAGCTTCTGTCGGTGGCCTATTGCCTCTATAATTACTTAGTACTCCCTCGCTTCAAAGAAAAACCTTTAGGCAAATTAATCTTAGCAACTCCTCATTTTCTGAAATTAAACATGTATGGCCTCAGCTTTTTACCTTGCTTAGTATATTTTATATGTGTGGCATACTGATAAAAACAAAACAGCAGTAAAACAGCATGCCATGCCAGGTATGAAACCCTATTGTGCACATCCACTCACTGCCATCACACAGCTGTTGTGTGTAGCAGCTGGTGTTGCAGAGGGTGCTTGTGCACAAGTAGGGCTTGATACACAGGCATGGAAGATAGTAAAAAACACTTGTGAAGAATAACAGCCACACTAGAGTACTTGTGTTTGCATCACAGGCCATACATGAAAACCCTGGAAAAGTGGTCAAAGGTGGGTTTTTCACCTCGGTTTTGCCGACTGAAGAACGAACAGGCGAGAAACGGTGCAGGAGAAGAAACCGAGAAGAAGACGTAGCAGATCCGCAACACAGCACCCAACTACGGATGGAGAGGTAGCGGATCCGGCCGTAGAGGAAGTAGATCTGGCCGTAGAGGAGGCAGATCGGGCCGTAGAGGAAGCAGATCCGGACGAAGATGAAGCAGATCCGGTACACCGCAACCGAGGAAGACGAGGAAGGAGAACTCCGCCTCCCGGAGTCCCGCGCAGCAGGTGTGTGGTCGTCGACGAAGACCGGATCCGCCGATGGGGAACGGAGAGGAAGCCGAACAAGGCCGACTCCTGCTTCGCCGGACAACGCTACGCACCGACGCCGGTCTCTCATGGGAGTGGATGGGGGAGGAAGGCAGGGAGGAACGGAGAGGGGAGGAGGAGAGGGGCTTATAAGCACGGCGGAAATCGGAGGAGGTGAAGCGCGTGCGGAAGTTTCACCCGCTCCCGCACGCGCTTTGCCTTCCCGCGCGAGCCAGCGGTGGCCGCTGCGAATCGCCCCCAAATCACCATGAAAGAGCCGCACGGAGCCAAGACCTAGAAAAACAGAGGGGGGCTTCGCTTCCCCACAGCCAGGCCGAGGGGTCCAAATGGCACCCCGGGAGCCAGGCCCAGAATGGGCCAAGTGACATCAAACACGGGAGGGTGCAACCCATGAGCGCGAGCCACCCTCCTAGCCCTCTCCCAAACACGCCCCAAGATTCTCTCCTCTATACGTTTTTCTTTCACACCCATCATCCTATATATTCCATGCTCCATATCAATTACTAATATTGGAGCTCATTTATAACTTTATCGAAATATATTCATCTGAGATCTTGTTTTGAAGGATTTATTGAAATGAATTTAATGACGTAAACGAAATTTAATTTGATTTTTTTGTTTGAGAGTTATAACATTTTTAAGTCCGTTGAAACAGTATTACACATAAACCACATAGCCCGCATGCCGTCCCTCCGCGAGCGCGCTAGCGATAGCGCCTGGCAAGGCGTCAGCTTGCGTCCAGTAGACCAGCACGCGCCGCGGCAGTTTTTGCGGTAAAATTGTACTTGCGGATTGCTTAGATTGTCCGCACTTCTATTCCTCTAAGTCTATTGAAGAGCTCCATATAAATTCTGCCACTAAGTACTTTTTCACAGTAAGCAAGGGTGGGCCAAGTGGGTATTGAAGAGTATTCATTGAATACCCATTATTTTTGTGGATCAATGGTATTCAAGGTACAACCAATTATACATGTTCAGAATAGAGTTGAATCAATCCTCTATTGTTTCATCTTTTGAAATTTTGAATACACGTTCCTCAAATCTTGGGCCCACTTTTGACACTAAGGAATGTTGCACTTATTTTATATCATAAATATTAATATTTTTTTATAAACTTGATAAGTAAAGGTAAATTTATTAAGAGAAAATATACTTTCTTTCTTTTTAAGGCACGGAAAGTATGGCAATCTTCTAAATGAGGTGATTAATCATATGACCATAATTAATACTTCCTTAGTTCCTTCTTCCCAAAATTATCGCCATTTTAGATTTCTGTGCTAGAAAATACATGTAATATTTTTATTTTTAAATAAATTTATTATAAAAATAAATTCAACAATCTATCTAATGATATTAATTGTGAACCATCAAATAGGTATGGTATAAAAATATAATTTACGAAGAATCTAATAATACTTAGTTGACCTTATAAATATTATTATTTATATTATTATATATAATTTAGTTTACTTGAGATACTTTGATTCTCTAAAATTTTAGAATGATGTCTTATTCGTTTGAACTTATCAGCTATATTTTTCTCATGCAGTAAAACAATAAAACACGAGCAGTCCATCGATCTAAGGGGTCGTTTGGCAGCGCTCCACGGAGCTGATTCTCAGGCAGAATCACTTCCTGACTGCCAAACGTATTTTCCAGTGAGAAGTGATTCTCTGCTGATTCTGTGAAGTGATTCTCTGAAATGAACTAAGAGGCTGAGAGCTGAAAAAAGTAGTTTCACCTGATTCTGTGAAGTGATTCTCCGTGCTGATTTTGAAAGTTTAGGCTAAACAATCGAAAAGAATTATTTTCAGCCACAGAGTCATTTCACGAGTAAATCAGTGAGCTAGACAATCTGAAAGCACACCTCTACCAAAGGGCTCCTAGATTTTGCTACTGAGTTAAAGGCGCTGCTGCCTGCTGATCGAGTGGCTGGCGAGCTGTCACTGTCAGACTCTCGCCGCGCCATGCATGTAGGATCTCCTAGCTATTGAACGATGTGACGCGTCGCCTAATGCCACTTTAATTAATTAACGTATCGTACAGTACGTGGTGTACATGTGCATACAGTAACGTAGTTTGGTACTTGGGACGCGTTCGTCCAAGTACTGTGTGACTGTACTAGTACTAAGAGAAACAGAACATACTATATATACATATAAATAAATATCATTGACATATTCGATCTGTAGTAAAAATGATACTGAATGTTCCTGGTAATCTATTGCGTACTTCCTCGGTTCTAACTGTCGTTTGTTTTCCTACATCGTAAGTTTGAGTAAAATTATTAAATGGAATATTTATGTATTTAAATAAATTTATTATAAAAATAGATTTAATGATCTATCTAATGGCATTAGTTATTTACCACAAATATTAATTATTTTTTATAAAATTAGTTAAATTTATTTGTCGTTAAACGAGAACAATAGTAGTTATTTAATGACGAGGGAGGGAGTAGCTACATTAGTTGTAACCGTCATTGCACTTGCACATACCTACATTTTTCCGGATAAAGCAAATGAAATAATTAATACATGTTGGTACAATTGACTTTTTTTTTTCGCGAACAGTTGGTACAATTGACTTGAAGGTTTTGAACAGCTATATATATGGCCTGCAACAGAAACTTTATTCTCCCACAAGAGAAAGAGAATTGAGCATAATGAGACATGAACAAAATTAAAATTAACAGCGAAACATAATTAAACGGCGGTGTACCCAATTAAAGATGAGATTTGAGTAGCTCTTGGCAACAACAATACGGCGGTCGCAGCTAGCGCGCGCGATGGAGCCAGCTCCGTCATGAGTGGAGAGTGGAGCACATATCACACCTCGACGCTGCATCCTGTGGGCTGGGCGAACTTGAGCGACGACACGGTGTTGTTGACGCCGGCGCCGCCTCCCATGACGCCGGGGTAGCCGGCGGAGAGCACGGCGGGGCAGCTGACGAAGAGATGGTAGCTCCCGGAGACCCAGCTGCCGACCTTCCACTTGACGCGGCCGTCGACCTTGACCTGCAGCGCGAGGAAGCCGGCGGCGACGTCCTGCTTCAAGTTCTCGGCGAGGTAGGCCGCGACGGGGACGGAGTCGGCCGACAGCACGGGGGACCAGACGGTGACGTCGCGGTGGCCCTGGTACTGCGGCGGCAGCGAGACGGGCGTCGTGACGGCCTCGTCGCGGTAGGTGACGAACACGTCCAGGCGCTTGTAGAAGACGCCGACGTGGTCGTTGGGGTTGCGGGAGGCCAGCGTCACCTGCGCCGACGCCGTCAGCGAGGGGTCGCCCAGCGAGATGGGGCGGCGCAGCTGCAGGTCCTGCAGGTAGAAGGACGGCTTGGAGGGGCGCAGAGCCAGGTAGACGACCAGCGCGATGAAGGCGACGATGAGGACCAGCGCCAGCAGGCACGACGCCATGCACCCGCAGCAGCGCCGCAGGTGGTGCTCATGGCGGTGGTGCTTGCCCTCCTTGCTCATGGCTGACCGACGCTCTCTGCTAGCTGCCCTGCTCAGGCTGGCAGTGCTCACTACTCTGCTCCGCTGTGCTGTAAGTGAGACTGTGTGAGCATGCAGCTGAGCTGAGCTTGCTGGGGCTTTCGTTCTTCTGAGTGAGTGGGTGGGTGGGTGGGTGGGTGACTGAGCCGTGCGGTGTAGGAAAGCGTAATGGCTTTTAATTAAAATATCGGTAGCTGGTAGTGGCACACCAAGCGTGCTAGTACACTATAGACTAGACTACTAGACAACACAAACACAGCACACATGTGTCACTCAAAACTCAAAAGGGGCTCTTGCTATGGCTAGCACATCACGAATGCACGATTGATTAACCCTCGCTGCAGGGTTGAGCTAGCTTGAGCAGCAGCAAAACAGATCGACTAGCAGAGAAGGTACGGTGTAGTGTAGCGGAAAGCAACGTCTCAACCGAAGAAGATTCCTCCATCTGCTAATTCGGTACGTACTTCATCCAGTGGGCCACCGGGTCTGCCACAGGGGACGTCGGGTTGTGCTTGTGCTTTGCGATTCGTGCCCACCTTTGACCTTACGACGGCGGGGAACTACACACGTCAGCTTGAGATTCACTCGGCCACGCTTGAATTGAATCTTAATCCACGGGAACGGTGGCCGACGGTTGTCCATTGGGTCATTCAATCTTTAAACGGGGTACCCTTGATTTCCTAGTTTTAATTACTTATATATGTTAATAAACCGTTTGCTCTACATCTTTAGGGCTTGTTTGGCATGACCCTCCCGTCCGGTCCTAGCACCTTGTTTAATGGAATGTAAAACTTTCGTCTCAGAGAAGCAAGTGTCAAGGTCACTGAGGTCGGTGAATTGTAGGCCTAAGCCTTCAAGGTTGATTCTTTGTTGTATGCTCAAAGTTTCTACCAAAAAAAAAAGACTTTGTCAAAAAAAAAAGCTTCTACCAAAGATTGCAGGTAAAGTACTCGAACACGGCGCTTTTAATTTTCCATGCCTTCTACCCTTTAAGAAACTATGTAGTCTTTGCGACATAAAAAATGATGTTCAACAAGGCAACGCTAGCTCTAGTGCCTTGACAAATCATAAGATCCATGTCTCCCAAACTAAGGATGGGGATTCCAATGAGTGTCCGCGGTTCTCATCTAGCTTCAACTTAAAAAAACAAGTTAGACAATTCCTTTTTCTCATTTTTGCTCATATATTTCATTAAAGTTGAACTAGAGGAGATCCATGGATCTATCGCTCCACCCCATCCTTATGCCAAGCAACGGGAGGCGGCGACGGTCGGAAGAAAAGGAGGAGGATGCTAATGTGGCGGTGATAAATGGTTTTGCAATTGGAGCGCATGCACAAGATATATATCCGTGTTGAAGTTGGAGAGACAACATCAAACTCCATCAACTACTATTAGAATAATGCCAAATTGGATTATTCTTATTCAGCTGTGGCCGTAGGGATTCGTGCATCAAATTTGGATGAGTAAAAAACGAGAAGGAAAAGTTTTACACTCTCAATACATATTGTGTGCCAATCGATGCAAAAGTACAGGTCTATAGTGAAACTAGTTTTTTTTTAAAAAAAATAGTTTTATGAGCAACAATCTAAGTTAAGCTAAGTTATTTTTAAAAAAATATTTGGCAAAACAACTTTATCAACAACTTTATACATAGATAAGAGAAAAATAAAAGAAAGAGATGAGATAAGCTACATTTTTAGCTTCATAGCAACTCATGTCATTATATGAGAGGAGAAGAAAAGTAGTTTCATGCACAATACTGTTTTAGAAATAAGTGTTTAGTAAAAAAAACAGCTCATAATAGTTAAGTTGTACCAAACAGATCAAACTCAATTATAGTTTTAAATAATGAGAAAGGAAACGAGCAGTATTATTTATGCACATTTCCTATAGTTCAGATGTCTGAAATTTAAGATAATTTCAGGAAACACTAATGTACCAGTATAAGTTAGTTCTTAATTTATATTTTATTATTTGTTTTGTGTTATAACATATTAATTTTTTTTGTCCTTGTCCTCTATAAAAATAATTGTAATTGTTAAATTATCTTCGTGCCAACGTATATAAAATTTTGTCAGGTTTATAGTTTTGTCTAACAATTTTTTTATTTCTGAAATAAAAAATTACAGATTGTGCCTACATAAATTGTAACGAACTAAAGCTACAATTTTAGTATAAAATATAGGCAATAACTGTCGCCTAAAAAAAACTAAAATTCAGACACCAAAAATTTTGCAAATCTCTTATTTATGTACATCTATTTACATCTTAGCATTTCAATACATCATGTTTGGAAATGGCATGGATGTCATCTAGTGTAGTAGAAAGGGAACGGCTGGCAATAGGCAGTCAGAAAGGAAGTAATAACAACGGGCGGTTATTTCTTTTATTTTTCACCATGCAACACAAAAGATCTGACCATGGATCGTGCTTTGGAATGCTGCTACTGCTTGCTAGCTAGCTATAGTTTACAAATAGTACTGTAAAAATTAAGTTGATTATGTGAGCGTTAGTTAGCGTGGGTGTTGTCCCTCCTTGGCGCGGCATTTTGTCCGGGCGTAGTGGAGAAGGTTGGTGGGGCGTAACGAGCAATGCGTCGGGCGCGCGTTCATCAATCATCATGTTGGTAGTTCCGACGTCGAGTACATCCGCCCTACCCCAAAAACACCGAATACAATACACTCTGATCACATAACCCTTCAATTCCCTAGCGTGGCGTCACATATGTTGTGTGGCCTCCATTGGCTCCTTATCTCTTCCTCCACCGACTGCAGATGAGCCCTGTGTGTACGTGCCTGTAAACTTGTAGTGCTGAATAAATTAATGTCCACAACTTAAACATGTGTCATGTTGATTTGGATATATGAGCTTTTAAAAGTCCTAAAGTAGATATGCTAATTGACAGCTAGTTTACTGAAACTCATTCGTTCAATAGAATTGACAGCCAGCCGCTTCTTTATTCGACCTCCAATAATTTCAGTCTTCTTCCTTGCACATCTCGCCCAGCTGCCCCTCTATGTGTCAGGAAGAATTTGCATATCACTCTACGGAAAAATCTGTTCATGCATATGCCCTTTTTTAGATTACTTATGACGGAATCTGTCAATCTAGATCCAAATTCTCAACTTGCATGACACACATATAATACACCGTCCATCAATAATAAGATGGCTCTCAACTTGCTTCAGTTTGTTCTCTCTTACAGAACACTATTTAAACCGAACAGAATTATGTGTCAATCAAATGAGAATCATTCATTACAGTCATTTGACCCTGGTAGCTTTTTTTGGAAACTCACTAGGCCTTGTTTGGATGCACATGTATCTCACTCAAACCACATGTGTTGAAGTGTATTTGAACTAATATACACTTCAATCCATGTGGTTTGAGGTAGATACATGTGCATCCAAACGAGACTAAAAGTTCTTTTATCCACAAATTCCTTGAGTGCCGGATCTGATCTAAGTGACATGATATCCTAGATTCGCCCCCTGCCATCCGTGTAGGCTTTGCCTATCGCCGCTCGACGCCAGCGTCCCATTCCCCACACCGAGCCTCCTGGAGCACCGTCAGGCTGGATTCATTTTGCGGGCTAGCGCTTCGCTTGCTGCCGAGCCGAGGTCCCATCAATCATCCACTGCTGTGCTGTCAACTGACATCACGAAGCCTGAGGAAGGAGTTTCAGGCGCAAGCCGCCGTGCTTCCTTTTTCTTGTGCGATGGCAAGAGACAGACACTAGGCAGAAGCGGAGCGCCCTTTTTTCTTTTCTTCTGATGATGATGACCAGTACCTAAGGTGGCTCAAGTTTATGTCAAGTGTTTTTAAAAAAAACGATCGGGTCACTAGGATTAATCAATGATCAGGGTCAGCAGGCTCCAACACAACCTCAGACCTCAGCAGGGTCGCAAAAGCAGAGGCTATCACCACCCAACTACTGGACAGGCACATGCATGCGCAGGCACCTAACATTGAATCTTCTTTAGTTCTACATATCTCGGCCTCTATGCAGGTTGGTAGCCATGCCACTGGAAAGCTTATCTACAAAGACTGAGTCTTCCATACAAAAGTGGTTTTTATAATTGGACAAAGTTCGTCAAAGAGATGCCTTGCACATTATTGCATCTGAGTTGGGTATGGCCGTCCTCCATTTTTCATGTAACGTATCGAGGCCATAGTTGTAAATTCCGTTCCGGTACCGTCCTCAATCCAGTAGTTTTCGGCCTCCATCCTTAGATACCAAAGATGCATTCCTGCCTACAACATTACCACATGCAGAATGCAGTAACAACAGGAAATCATCTGACCACCATCATCACAACTTGAAATGAGCACCATTAAAGCCTACGAATGGCAATGGATATACCAACCCTACGAAACCACAATGAAAGAGCGACCTTGGCCCAACACATGGATTGCGAAATGGTCTGCAACTTTACTGCAATATGCTGGACATAGATTGCAACTGCTAAACGGCAAGCCAAAGCTTGCTCCAGTTCATCAGTTCTCAAAATCTGGGAGTTAACTGCAGCACACTCTACCGAGATACTAAGCTGATAACCTCTGTAAATTTTCGCCAGAGCGATTGATACACCCTACTCTCCTAGTCAAAGATGGGCCCTCAAATCTATGCCTGGGTAAGGTTAGCAAAAAGTTATCTAGGGTAAAACACCTCGATTTATCTTCTGAGGGGGGTTAGGGCCGGCTGCTGTCACAGACCATAGCCGCCTCTTGGGGAGACTGAGCTGCCGTTCAGGCTGAGCCTTGCCATGTCAGGCATCTGCCAATTGACTGCAGACGCGTCTGCTCCGAAAGAGCTCGGGTCATAACAGGAAGTGACGCTTCTGCTCCGGCGGTGACGTGCAGACATCTGCTTCAACCTTTCAGCTTCATTGTTCAGGGCCTGCGTCTGACCTGCGGGTTTCATTTCAAAAGCATTTCATTTAGACGAGTTTGAACCATGTTCTGGAACCATCATGCTTTAGCTAGATAATCACAACATTTCATACTCATTTACAAACATTGGGAAGGAGTGCCAAATAGTTCATACCTAGTATTGGTTGATACAATAATGGAAAAACATTTTTTTTTGTCCGGGATGAATTATCAAAGGAACTATAGAAACAATTTGCATATGCTAAATTATATTTCAGATTATCCCTATGAAAACAATTCAACGAAAATTCCTGGTACACTATAGATCAAGCTGTGACATTAAATTGGAGAAAAGGGGGAAAAAAACTAATTATCAACAGCAAGTTATTGAGTCTGAACATAAAACCATAAAGGGGGTTACCAACCCTCCGTGGACTATATTTGCAATGTTTTTTTGGATTTTATTTTGTTTTAACAGAATTGTGGATATAGCACCTGGCTTTGGTTAGCTGAACAAGAGCAGAAGGCTTTTATGATTGTTGGCCAAAATACAGAAGGATAAATGATGGTAACTGTTCCTACTATTGTGTGGAGGCAAAAACCACAAACACAATTAAAAGAATGGTCAATGTTGGGTAGTTAGTTAGTTACTTATTTACTAGAAGGCAAGACCATTCTTATGTGGTGTTCAGGAGCCTGTGTAGATAGCTAACTACTATTTTATCGAACAATCATTGAACCACATTTAACATTTGATCACAACTTGCACAAAAGTTGAACCAGAAGCATGCAACTGAATCAAATAATCATGATAAAAAACCTTTGAACCCCATTTCGTAACATCTGATTCAGCAACAGTACTGTTTCCACTTATGACGTAAAAATATAGAGCACATGATATTTGTGTCTATGGTCAAGCTATTTTCTTGCTGCACAACTACAAATATTCAATGAACCACATATTACTAAAAGGATGCATAGTCTAAATTATACTCTAAAGTAGCTCTAATAACTTAAGAAAGAGCGATGTTTCTCAGACATACCATCCTTAATCAGTTTTGCATGCTGGAGACTGGAAATCTGCATCCTCAGCTGCTTGTTTTCCATTGATAGAGCATTATGAAGCTGGAAAAGTGATGACACTCTGACAGCCAAATCAGCACCCATGTTCTGGAAAGAATAAAATGGCATAATTCTCATAAACCAACTACTATGAAACCCACAGCATTAAAATAAAATAAAAGATCAACATATTACCTGAAGTGAGTCAACAGTTCTTTCAAGTTCAGCAATGTATTGAAGTTTCCGGACCCTAGATCTTTGCCCTGAACGCCTGCAAAAGTATTGATTTAATTTGCTGAGTAGGCATCAATATTGAAACTCAAAGGACATGACATGTTTTCTCTTGCCTTGTAGTGTTTCAACTAGAAAAGTTCAACATCCATCAAACAGAAACTGTTTAAGTATGAAACCTAAACTATTGCGCAGGAAAAGAACTCGCAACATTAGAAACGTGTGTGGTGCGAATGTAAAGATAATATATTGACTTGGTAACATCAAACCCACAAATTGAAGCCTTAGTCATGAATTTCTGAAAGCAGAGCAGTACATCAGGACTGCCATAGCTTGAATATCAGCCCTAGTTGTTTCGATAAATGATATATCAAAAAAGCATACCCAGTAACGCAGAAAATGTGATTTAGCATAAAAACATGCATCGATTAAAAGGCACACATTCCAATTACAAGCACTGTTTTGAATTGATTGAATGTGTCCAAAATAGGAAGATGTGACACCATTAAGAAAGAAAGCTTCTCTAAACTAATTTTCTTAGCATTGAAAGTTACCACTAATTTTTAGTGCCTCTAATTTAATTAGCCAACTATAATCGGTATTGGACAGTCAATCGCCTCAGCAAGCGCAGGCTGCCTCACCAGCCTGCTTGCCCTCTCAGTGATCAGGCTGAGGAGACTATCCAGCACATCCTAATATCCAGTGTGTTTACCCAGCAGGTTTGGACTTTGGTCTTTCAGAAACTTTCCATGATGGCTTTGGCACCTCCGGTCGATGTAACTCGTTCCTTCAGATGGTGGGGGAACACCATCAGATATACATCCAAGGAAATGCACAAGGGACTGAATCCCCTTATTATTTTGGTGGCCTGGGAAGTATGGAAATTTAGGAATGCTTGTGTGTTTGCGTGTTTGAAGGTAGTGATGAATGCAGCTCTTGGTGCATGGCAGGGGCCTCTAAACTCCAGGACCTGCTCCTAAGGTCGAATGCCACAGAACCTTAGTTTCTGGGTGGGTTGGTCGTATCCTATTTTCAATGGCGCGTGCTTTGTAGTTAACATGGCTTGTGTGGTGTGGGTTTGGGTGGGGTTGTTCTCGCCTCGCTCTTGTATTCCTTCTCCTCTCTTAATGAAATGAAATGCAGCTATCCTGAGTAGTTTGAGAAAAAATGTAATCCCTCCATTCCAGATTGTAAGTTGTTCTAGCTTTTGAAGATACATAGGTTTTACATTGTATCTAGACAAAATGTATCCAGAAAAAGGTGTATCTATAAAAAGCCAGAACAGCTTACAACTTGGAATGGTGGTAGTAGTAAATATCTTTCTCATATAATGATGTTCAGGCTCCCTTTTAATTGTACAGAGACTATGTAATGTATGCATCTTGGAAAAATTAAGAATTCTGATTCACAGATAAATGACATAACATAGACCTTGACTGTTGGACAATCTGGGAAGTAAAACTAAAGGAAACTGTTGTTTTTACAGTATTCAAGCACTGAGGATTTACGAACTAACTTTTGAACACATCACATATCCAGATGATTTGGACTACTTATGCTGCTGAGATCATACGACAATAAATTCTAACTGGCATTGCTACTGCTGGTGACAGAAGTCAAATTTATCAGTGTCACACAATTAGAAACACCATCAGTTAATTTAATTTCTGCAAAGCAGTAGTGTCATGTTCTTTTTCTGTTGGCAAGACCCAAAGCTCACATCTGCACTTGATATAATTTATATACGTTTCTAGCATTTTCGCTATGAATTCCAGTTTAGTAAAAAAGCAATAATGCTATTGATTGGCAGGAACCAGTGAACCACTACATTCTGAACCAGAGAACATTTGAAGATAGTACATTAGATATTTCACTCACAGACATAAGTGTACCTTTTAAATGACTTGTCTTGATCAGGATAGCCAAAAGCATCACTGGCATCAGCAGTTCCATTGGCCACATTAACATTGACACCACTGGAGGCATCTATGGTCAGGTACTGCAAGGGGTTGCTGGGGACATTCTCAAGCACAGCATTTACCATGGAACTCTCTGAAGATGTCAACCTACTCTTCTGTCTTGGTGAATTGGGGCCATAAACACAGCTAGCCTCAACCACAGAACCACTTTCACCACCTTCGCTAGCATCCAACAAGTCCTCAGCTTCACCACCTGAGTTTAGATCACCTTCATCGATTGGATAAATTGGGCTTTGGAATGACGACAGCGCATCCAAGATGGCATCAGAATCGCTACAGGCCCTTCTGAGGGGAGGAAACTTGGGAGCTTTCCCAGAATCTGCAAGGAGATCATCGAGCCAGCACGGTGGTTCACCAAAGAACGGATCCCCAGATGGAAACCTGCAGCTCTGCGTGAACATGTTGTCATCCCTTCGAGTGATCTGAGGACCCAGCGGTGGGCAGCGGGGTGGGAGGTGTGGTGACCGTGACATGGCGAGTACAAGCCCTCGTATCTTTGATGGCCTTCCTCTTTTGGCTCTGCTAAGTAACTAGAACCGATCGAGCATCCCTTGCGTTCTTCTGTTCATATGAAAAAACCAGCAGCTTTGGGTCAGATCCGAATACAAGTAGCCTGCATTAGGGTTTGGGGAGCTCTATTTCGCGCAGCAGGAAGGGAAGGGAAGTGGCTGGCATACCTGGCGGATGATTGTCTCCGGCAAAAGAGCCGACGAAGACCTGGCGGAGGTCGGCGCCGCCAAATGAGAGGGTTCAGGGGTGTGAGTAGGGAGGGGGGAAGAAAGGAAAGGGAGGCGTGATTCGGGTGAACGCAACAGTCGAGGACGCGGTTGATGAACGCAAACGCAACGGCCTCGAAGTTGGCGTCGGAATGAAATGGGCCTTCAGGCCTTGCGTTGCAGTCCTGGCTCATGGGCTGTCCGTCAAATTTCACTTGATAGAATTTCGGAAAAAAAGTTGACGAAATTATTTCCTTGCCCTAAAAAAAAGTGTTAATTAGGGTTTTGGTTTACCCGCCTAAACTTTAGTCTCTATTACATTGAATGTTTACACATTAATTTATAATAATATCAAATATAAACTATTTGCAAAACTAATTACGACTAATTTATGAGACGAATCTATTAAGGCTACTAATTAGTCCATGATTTGGTAATGTGTTGCTATAGTAAAAATGTGCTAATAATGGATTATTTTGGCTTAATAGATTCATCTTGCAAAATAGTCACGGCTTTTGTAATTAGTTTTATAATTAGCTCATATTTAATCCTTCTAGTTGCATTTGAATGTCCGATGTGATAGGTTCTCAGACTTTTATTTGGACCTAAAATGAATTTTGTTTGGTTTTTTTTTGTCCTTTCGTTAGTTTGATGAGCTAACGGTTTAAGTTATCGTGAAATGACTCTTAAGATTTTTTTAGGCTAACTACATTGTCCAGTACATCGTACTAAAATTACATTATTGTTGTTGGCCTCAAGCTACGAGTTCACATGCTTCCATACTCTAGGTGCCTAAAATTTGTGCCTTGTTCTACTCATATACTTAGATGGCTTGGCACATCGTCCATTGTCCAAGCGCTAGCTCAGGTCATTGCTAGGTTGTAGTTAAGCTCGGGCTGCCATTGGCCATTGCTGATAGTTTGGGGCCCTAGCAAGCTCTTGAGCCCTGAGCATTGGTCATAGGCGTGCTCATGCTCATCCTAATTCCTTCTAGAGGGTGCGTGCGAGCGTACCCGATGTTTATAGCCCCAAGCTCTAAGCCATATGTGAGATAGGTCGAGGGGTTCGTCGATCGGTAGCTTGTTACCCGTGAAGGATTACGAGGTTGCTACGCTAGCCGGAAAACAAAACTTTTCGACCTCATAAAACAGGATCTACTGTTAGTTATAGGTTACGGGATTACCACTAGACGCGCAGGTGCAGCGGAAGACGACTTGATGTAGTCGTGCGCGTCGCAGCAGGCAGTGCAGTTGCGTGGTCGTCCGTCTCAACGTCCCCTTCGCGCGGTTCGCCCTTGTGCTCCAGATGCAGCACCTCCGAGGAATCCTACACGTACAGGGAGGAAGCGTTGCGCCTCCGGACTGCTAGGTCCGCGAGGAGCAAAAGGCGCGAGCGTGGGGAGGCGACGGCGGCTGCCAAAAAGGCGTGGATCAATCTCGCCCCGCGCCCACCCCTTGCTTATATAGGCGTCCTGACGAGCTCCCATGTTGGAGGCCCATTAGTAACCCTAAACCTAGTCTAATTCGGGTAGGCTTCCAGCCCTTTAAGCGTGCGACCCTATGGGCTCACGCATACATAGACATGGCCCAAGTACTCTTACTCGACCAATAGTTGATAGCGGCCTCTAGTAAGGCGTGTCAACTCCTATGCATACGCTATGATCATATCAGACGAACCACTATGACCATGTACAAGTTATTCCCTTTGCCACTCGATATATGGTTCAACTCGTGGGTTAACACTTAACCCAAGCATGACCATGCATTTGTTGATCCAATCACATGAGTGATCCAGTGATATCTCTCTCACGAAGAGAGGGGCAAATTCCATCTTGATTGTCTATGTCTCATAGCATGTTTCTCGACCACCCAACGACCACCTTTATAACTACCCAATAACGGAGTAGCGTTTGATAGTCCCTAAGTAGATCGTTTCACATCTTGAATACATACCACAATCTCAGGTCTAAGGATATAACGTACATGACATGAATAGAGACTTTCTCTTGTTGGGTCAGTCCAGCCTACATGTCTCACATGTGCCCACATTATTAGTTTGACATCTCCATGTCTATGACTTGTGAAACATAGCCATCAACTAATACATGTGCTGGTCTATTATTCAAGTGTGCTCTTACAAGAATGCCGACCAGGGACAACTTTTAGAATAACCATTCAGGTAATTGAGTTTCACAAACAATTCACATAATCGTCAATCAATACTATTTGTCTATAATGGATATTCAAAGAACACTTTATTAATTATGGATACAATCGGAATATAATCATCTACATGATTAGCTCTAGGGCATATTCCTAACAACCCGATGACATAACATACCCTATGTTTGACTCTTGTCGTCACTACTAGTCTAGGATGGAGCTCTCTCAAATGACCTAACTTTTTAAATTGCATTTGAGCGCCGACTCTTTCTTGTCAATGCAATCACATGCTATAGTTGGGGTCAACTTTAATCACCCAATGATATAATATAAAGAATGGTCTTGAAAAGATTAAATAATTAGACGATGAATAATTCCTCTAAAATAAATATTAAATGTTATTTTAAAGATCTATTTGGTATACTAAAAGTGTACATTTTGGAATAACATGTTACAACATCATATCCTACAGAAAAATTTAGGAAAAAAATATTAAATTTGGTACAGGGTCTCTACAAATCACGGAATGACCCTGAGACCTTCACCAACACAAGCACACAACAATATTGGTTTTGAATGAGACCTTCACCAACACAAGCACACAACAACATTGGCTTTGAATAAACGTTGATGTGGCATATAAGGATGCAATCGCATAACCACTATTCTTGAAGCCATAGCTGCACTTCCCTTTATTCGCCAAAGCCTCCTCACCAGCAGCGACAGAGCTAGCGGCAGGGCAGGCCGGGCTCAAGCCCCCCCCCCTACCGCTGCTGCACCCATGGAGCACCCCATAGAATTTCACAAGTTTCTGAACGGGAGGTGGGGCTGAGAAGCTGATCTGGAGGTTGAAGATGACTAGAGGTCGGGTTGACATGTCGATCTATATGAATATTTGTAGTGTGTAGCTAAACTTAAACATATGTTCATCTAACGCTATGTTACATCAGTCCCTCCTAAGATTTTTCCCGGCTTCGTCCCTGCTCACCAGCACAAGCATAAAAACCCTGTTGGCTTTTAATAAAAGTGGGATCTATTCTTTCAATCAACTAGAGCTGCATTTCCCTTTATTCACTTAAGCCTTTTTTTCCTCACCTGTCGCTTCTTTACTGCTCTAATTCTTCTCTCGCGTACAAGCACATTTTTGTCTCTCACTAGAGCCAGTTGTAGCCTCTGAAGGATACAGTACTCTGATAGCTGCAAGGCATATGATTTTAAGACGTTGTGGCATACAAACCTGTGGCTACAAGTGCGTCGGGGGCTCCGGGCTGGGCCGGCTGGCTGCTTTGGGGCTTGGCATGATGCTCCGGAAAGAGGGCATCATCCCACGTCCATGGAGGTAGGCATATTCTCCCCGCTCCCTTCTCGACCGCACGTACGCCCAAGTCACCGCAGCGCAGTGCCACCTCACCACAAACCCAGATTCCATGGGCCCCGCAGATCGAGTCCTCCAATCACTCTCACTGGCATGCCGTCCCCACAGGCCCCGGGGAATTACCTCCAAGTCAGAACGCGCCTAGCGGCTTCTTCCTTCCTCCGGCGGTCCGGTCCGGCCCAAATCAACGCGTGACCTCGTCGTCGTCTTCCCTAGTTCCCTCTCTTTCCCGACTCTTCGCGTGTTGTCTCGCTACTCCTCGGTTCTCGCGACTCCCAAACGCCAAAACCCTAACCGCGGCCATCCATGGAGGCGAGGGCGTCGCCGCGTCCGTCGATCTTCATCAGCGGCGGCGGCGGCGGCAGCTTCGGAGCAGGGCGGGGCGACGACAGCGCCTTCTCGTTCCTCTCAAAGGGGTGGCGCGAGGTGCGGGATTTCGCCACCGCCGACCTGCGCCTCATGCGCGCGCGGGCTGATTGCCTCCGCACGCTCGCGGACCGCGAACTCGAAAACCTCGTCGCGTCCGCCTCCACCGCGATGACCTCCGCGCCGCCGCTCGCCGCGGGGGCGCCCATAGCCGAGCTCGAGTTCGTGCGCACACAGATCCAGCCCAAGATCTCCGAGCTGCGCCGCCGCTACGCGTCGCAGGAGCGGGAGTTCGGCCGCAGGGTGCTCGAGGGGTGGGCGCCGCGCGGGAGGGGGGACCCGCGCGCGCACGTGTCGACCTCTCCGGGATCACCGCCATCCGCAACGCCATCGTCTCTGAAGTGGACGGCAGGGAACGCTGGAGGCGCGCGGTGTGGAACGGGGAGGTGGAGGCCGAAGAGGTTAAGGAGTGGGAGGTGGTCAGGATGATACGAGACGGCATCAAGGAGTTCGAGCGCCGGAGCCAGACCAGCGACATTTTAGACGGGTTGCGCAGTACTGGCGAGCTCGTTGAGAAATTCAAGTCCAGCCTGGTAATTTTGCACATCCATCTCGCTGATTATTCTAATCTAATTAATTGCGCAATGTTGCTGGGCCTGCTTTGATTGTGTGGATTGCCCTGTGAAGTTTGTACAATTTGTTTGTAGGAATGAATTCAATGTCTCCTATGCGATTAGGCTCTAAAGAATTACTAATTTGAACCAGATGGAGAAGGATCATTTGCTATCGTGATGAAACTCTGGCACTAGTTACTTCATTTATATCCAGAAACTGCAGCTGCAGAGCACCTCCTGAATGTAGGCATCATTAAATGACTACCGTGAAAGCAGGGATAAATGTTATCATGACTACTTATGACTTGTGAGATGATAAACGCTAAATGAGAAAATATATTTAACCCCAAGTGTAAATTCTTGACCTTTACTAGAAATTATTCAGTTTCATTTACGTGCATGAATTTTGGTTCTTAAGCAAGTGTTATTCTGTACTCTGTAGTCCCTTGTTTCAACGGAAGAGGAGTGGCAATCAGATTTAAGTTGTGGTTGCTTAAAATTTCCATTAACCTTGCAACAAATCTCTGCTCAACTGACAAGATGGTGATAGGGCAAACCTCAAATGAATTATCATGTCCAATATTTATACTCAACTGCTAAAGCTGGCTTATATTGGGTTATGTTAGCCTCATAGTTACTCATTTTTGGCGCAGAAATCATTCAACATGGAGTCTCAAGGATCCAAGGTAAGCCAATAAAACCACTCTAATTATGATTATATGGTTAAGTGATGAGAAGTTGCATAATTTGATTTTGTCAGAGATAGTTGTGGTGAATTTAATTTGTGTTCTGGGCATTAGTTTTCTCTTGGTTGGTTTTATTGGTGGATGGTGATTTCTAAAAACTGCATGGGCGCCAGTACTTCCCTTTTATGCAATATTATCTTTGCATTGTATCGTGAAGACATACTTTGTGCCTGATATGAACACTTAACTGTAAAACTTTCCAAAAGAAAGCTGCAAGCATTTTTCTAGATATTTGATAGTACTTGATAATGCAAGCGCTAAGATATTTCATTCTGTAGTATATGCTGTTGTTAGCTTAACTTTAGTGCTTGATGCAGGAAATCCCTCCACTGGATCTACCTGAAATACTGGCAAATCTAGTAAGGCAGTCCGAACCATTTTTGGATCAACTTGGTGTACGGAGAGGTATACATAAAAATCATTAACAGGCACCTTTATACTATTTTCTTCCATTCATCAATAGTTGACCCTCGTTTATGTTCATACTGTTCAGATCAGTGTGACAAACTAGTGGAGGCATTGTGTAGGAAACAAAAGCATTCCCTTTCAGAAGACACATCCTTGCATGTAAATGATAGCTCATCAGATGAACTTGACTTAAGAATCGCAAGCGTGCTTCAAAGTACTGGTTATCATGCTGATGATGGTTTCTGGAGTGAACCTGGAAAGTATGAGGTCTCAGACAATAAAAGACATGTGGCCGTAGTTACCACAGCAAGTTTACCTTGGATGACAGGAACATCAGTTAATCCGTTGTTCCGTGCAGCATATCTTGCAAAAGGTACTAGACAAGATGTGACACTGGTAGTGCCTTGGCTCTGCAAATCAGACCAAGAACTGGTATACCCAAATAGCATGACCTTCAATTCACCAGAAGAGCAGGAAGCTTATATAAGGAGCTGGCTGGAGGAAAGACTAGGATTTGAATCAAACTTCAAGATATCTTTTTATCCTGGCAAGGTTACCATTTAATGCATCTTATGTCGAATTTGATATTTTCATATGAATCGATATTGACATTTTATATGCTTTACAGTTCTCAAAAGAACGGCGTAGCATCATTCCTGCTGGTGATACGTCTCAGTTCATACCTTCAAGAGAAGCTGATATAGCAATATTGGAAGAACCAGAACATCTCAATTGGTATCATCATGGGAAACGCTGGACTGACAAGTTCAACCATGTTGTTGGTGTAGTTCATACAAACTACCTGGAATATATCAAAAGAGAGAAGAATGGAGCCCTTCAGGCTTTTCTAGTTAAACACATCAACAATTGGGTGACCAGAGCATACTGCGACAAGGTACTTTGTCTAGCTTAGTTGTTTTTGTTAATTACACGAATGCCCATGAACACTCCTTGTGTTATCCATGTGTAGGTCTTACGTCTCTCTGCAGCAACTCAAGATTTACCAAAGTCTATTGTTTGCAATGTTCATGGTGTTAACCCGAAGTTCCTGAAGATTGGAGAGAAAATAACTGCCAACAGGGAGAGTGGAGAGCCACCATTTTCCAAGGGAGCATATTTCCTTGGGAAGATGGTTTGGGCCAAAGGTTATAGGGAACTCATAGATTTGATGGCTAAACATAAAAGCGACTTGGAAGGATTCAAGTTAGATGTATACGGAAGTGGTGAGGACTCGCAAGAAGTTCAATCTACTGCCAGGAAGTTGGATTTGAGTCTCAATTTTTTCAAGGGAAGGGATCATGCTGATAATTCACTCCATGGGTACGTATCAATCAAGAAACTATAAAGGGGTTGTCAAAGCTCAATTAATTCTGTATTCCACTTTTTTTTTGTTGATTACTGATGCTGCCATTCGCTGTTTGTATCATTTTCAGGTACAAGGTTTTTATAAATCCGAGCATTAGTGATGTCCTGTGCACAGCAACAGCAGAGGCTCTTGCAATGGGGAAATTTGTCATCTGCGCGGAACATCCATCAAACGAGTTTTTCATGTCATTTCCAAACTGCTTGACATACAAGACTTCAGAGGAGTTTGTTGCAAGAGTGAAAGAGGCCATGAATAGAGAACCCCAGCCGCTAAACCTTGAGCAAAGATACAACCTTTCGTGGGAGGCAGCGACCGAGAGATTCATGGAGTACTCAGACCTTGACAAGGTTCTAAACAATGAGGCTGCTCAGCCTGGACAAGGTAGGAATAGAAAGAAGACAAGAACCTCACAGCCTAATTTGTCTGACATCATGGATGGCGGTCTGGCGTTTGCCCATCAATGCTTAACTGGCAATGAGGTCCTCAGGCTGGCAACTGGAGCCATTCCTGGTACCCGGGACTACAATAAGCAGCACTGTGTGGATATGGGTCTCTTGCCTCCTCAAGTACAGCACCCTGTATATGGCTGGTAATGGCTGATGAGCACCCAAAGTTAATCGTAGGTATATATATGTAGATAATATACCATGTAGTTCTTATGTCGACTAATGTTTGGAGTGTTGTAATTGTAGCACCCATGACGACCTTTGGCCATTCTTTTGTACTGTAATAAGGTTCTTTCTCCTTAAATTGGAGTTGTATTACAAAAATTTAGTACAGGGACATCAAAAGTTCTTTTTTTTTTTGCGAAGAAGGGACATCAAAAGTTCGTGACTCCATAAGACACTGTCAGCATAATCTTTTTCTGCTTTTTCCATTGAATCTGAGAATCATAAAAAGGTTGAGAGCATATCTAGTGGTAGGAGATTTTTTTTTTTTTTTTTTTTTTTTTTTTTTTTTTTTTTTTTTTTTTGTGTCTTGGGGCCTTTCTCTTTTGCTGATTTGTATCCCTCATCTTTGAGGGTTTTAAGAACCAATCAGATTCAAATGATCTCACGCCAAGGTGGATCATATCACCCATATCGCCAAGGTGGAGGAACCATAGGATCCATGACGAGGATTAGTGATTTAGATTACTATTAAGCGTCCATCTGTTAAACAGACATTGCCAATCGATGGATTGATTAGCGAGTGGTGCTTATGAACGAACACCGGCGTAGTCCAGCATGTATGAAAATATGGTCAATCAATGAAAACAATCACAGTTCAATCATTTCTGCTCTCAGAGAGATTTCTTAGGAATTAAATCCAATGGAGAAGGAAATATGCCTAGTGGATAGTGGTCCACCAATTCTACACAAAGGGAAACAAACTATTTCCAAACTCTAAATAAGACAAGGAAATGTTATAACTAAGGATGAAAACGGATCGGATACGAACGGATATCACTGATATTGTATTTGTTTTCATATTTCTGTTCGAATTCGGATTCGAATACGAATAGTATCAGAAATATCGGATAGGATACGATTAGATATCGACATCATAAATATACCGATTTTAGTATTCGGATACGGATACGGTATCGGATGTTAATCTTCGGACTCGGATACGGACAGGTCTAAACTCATCTAAACGAATTCGGTCGGACGGACAGTCGAATAAATATCCGTACCGTTTTCATCCCTAGTTATAACAATCACAAGGATTTTTTTTTATAATTTGAAATTATTCATGTTTTGTGAAAACTCATGTAATATTGATGATTGGGTAAAAATGAATGATGTGAAGCATGACCCTTAAGAGTGTCGCTTTTTAATAGTGCAACACACGTCGATATTTGAATGATTGTAATATTGATTTTTTTCTATTGCAATGCACATGAATTATCCTAATTTATGGAGCTATATATGTGAAGCTGCACAAAAACTGCTACATCTCTACTGGTAGAGCTACTCTAGGAGCTCAAGTGTATGAAGTGGAGTTGTGTCTTATGGGAACTAACTATCAATCGAATATCCATTGGTTGTTAGACTAGTCTTACCAGTGGGTTTCGTATCCTGGTTTCGTTTCCAAGACTCAGTGTGCTGAAAATAGTGCAGATAAGTTTCATCCTATGAAATTCATTCCCGTAAATTTTTTATCATATCTTTCTCTTCATTTATTCAATGATATATCAATTTATTTAATGCCATAAAACTTTCATTGAGACTGACCTTACAAACCTACAACCATTTTAAACCATGTCATCTTGTCCGTCTATGCTGTTCGCTTCTGCATTCCCTCTGTGTTCTGACCATCGCAGCACTTACATTGCATTAAGTGCTTCGGTATAGTAATACTACATTTTGGAACAATGTCATGATTTAATATACCGAGTTTGATCAATTATAGATAAAAAAATATAAATATTTATAATACTCCATCCAATTCAAATTATAAATCATTTCAAAGCATCTCAAATTTGATCAAAATTATGGAAAAAATTATAAAGATCTATGATATCAAATAGATATACTATGAAAATATAATTGATAAAGAATATAACGATAATTAGTATCATAAATACGTTATTATATTATTATATAAATTTGATCAAACTTGAAATGCTTTGACTCTTCAAATTTTTTGAAATGACATATAATTTGGGATGAAGGGAGTATCAAATAAACATCATTAGATTCAGTATGAGATATATTTTTATAGTAAATTAATTTAGAGTTATAAATATGAATACTATTTGCTAGAAATATGATCAAACATGAGCATTTTAACTAACACGCATATCATAGTCGTATACTTTTTAGGACAGATGTAGTATTTGTCAGCGTCCATGCTTATCTATTGCCATGATCTAAGATGGGCAAATTATAAAGAACCTAAGATGACTATATTCCCATTGTTTTCATTATTATATGGGATATATATTATAAAATCTTAAAAGATTGTTTTTTTTCATAATATTAATCATACAAAATTATTCTTTTACCTTCTGCAGGAAGGCGCGACGAATTTTCACCTAGTAGCAGCTATGTTTTCAGACGTATATATTCACTTACAATCACTTACTATAGCTTGTAAGTGGTCATCTGCAGTAACCGCTAATAGTTGGTGCATGTCCTATCGATTAGCGTGTCATCTTCCTGTTCTACTACAAGAGAACTGGCGAACATCAGGTTTGCATCTCTGATTGCGTGCATCTCAATGGCTGCATCTCGTATCGGCATTCGCTCTCTGGGTTGCTGCTTCGAGCAGGATATGCCAATCCTAATGACAGAGATCAGAGATTCCTGAACTCTGCTTCTTGTGATCTTATCGCTGGCATCATTGTGCACCCATATTTCTGGATCAGCTATGTCCAAGATTTTGTCAGGGAGAGCAGCCTCCGAGAACTTGTGAAGATCTAATGATCCTGTAAACATATCGTCTGTCGGGCTCCTACCTGTAAACATCTCAAGTAGCAATATCCCAAGGCTATAAACATCACCAAGTGTTGAGATTGGGAAACCTTCTCCATACTCTGCAGTTACGGAAAGTTATTGATTACAATAATTAAGATGCAATATTTATGAGGAAACTAGGGTAATAGTAAAAAAGAAGAGATGCAATGTCATAATGTTAGTTACCTGGAGCAACATAACCAATGGAGCCTCTTATTCAAATCGTGCTGTTTGAATTTTGCCCATCTCTGTTTGCACTTTCAAGCAGGATCCTTGAGATGCCGAAATCTCCAACACGAACACTCATATCTTCATCTAGAAGGATGTTGCTTGGCTTGACATCACAATGAACAATTGGTGGCTGACAGTGATTATGAAGATAGTCCAGAGCATCCATGACATGGACAGCAATATCTAGCCTTTGAGTTAGGCTCAAAGTATTGTTTAGAGTGGAGGTTGTGTACTTGGGATGAAGCCAGCTATCTAAGCTCCCATTGGGCATGAGGTCGATGACCAGAGCCTTGAAATCTTGACCTTGGTTATCTATGCTTGAGCAGAGTGTGATGATCTTTATGAGAGAACGGTGGCGTACCCTTCTCAGCACCTCACATTCAGCCTGGAAACTCTTAGAAGACCCTGATTGCTGGAGGTTAAATACCTTTACAGCCACTGGTGTATCCTCACCTTGTAAACTGCATTTGTAAACCGAGCCTATTATCTTCCTTTGCCAAGCAAGTTAGATTCTGACAATCCATCTGTTCCCCTCAACAAGGCCTGATACGTAACTCTTTGGAAGTGTTCCTGAGTAACTACTGTAGGTGGAGCTTGGCTCTTCCGTCCTTGTTTAAGCTTCCAAATAGTTACAGCGATTGATACTAGTAATAACATTGCTCCAGTTGTTGCTAGAGAAATTGTCAGAGCCTTTGACCTATCTTTTTTGCTCTCTCTTACAGGATGCGTGGAGCATGGAGCCAAGCGAAGCTGAGGTATTCCACTGCACAGCTTGCTGTTTCCAGTTATTGATAGGGCAGTCGAGTTGCCGAAAACACCCCCATTGGGCACTTGACCCTGCAAATCATTGAAGGATGCATCAAATGCCAACAACGACGTTAGTTTCTGTAGAGATGCTGGGATCGGTCCTGACAGGTTGTTGTGCGCTAGATACAACCCTTGCAAGGCGCCAATGTTGCCCAGGGCATCTGGTATCTCACCTGACAATCTGTTTTCTGTCAGGTTTAGTTCCCGGAGCCCTTTTACATTCTGCATAGATTGTGGTATGTTTCCTTCAAACATGTTGTTATCCAGCATCAAGGACTCTAGTACTAGGCAATTGCCGATGGTATCAGGTATGTGGTCGGACAACTGATTTCCTGACAGGGCCAACAGGTTGAGATTAACCAAGTTTCCAACTTCTGACGGAAGGGTTCCTGAGAATGAGTTGTGTGATAATTGCAGGCTCAAAGAAAGGGATGGCAGAAAAACCTCCTTGGGAATTGAACCATTTAACAGGTAGTTCTCTGACAGATCAAGGAGATACAGGTTCCTTAGTTTGCCAAGGCTTGCGGGATTGGTCCTTCCAAGCTGTTACTGTATGCCATAATAATCTCATTAAGCCCTGTAAGGTTTCCAAGTGAAGATGGTATGAGGCCTGATAACCTGGCACTGTACAAGGCAAGCGGAACCAAGTTTGCTAGTTTACCGATGCTGTCCGGGATCACTCCGGATATTGAGGTGTTTGCAAAATTAAGTATGGTTAGCCCAACCAAATTGCTGATGCCCTGGGGGATGCTGCCGGAGATGCCACAGTCTGACAAATAGAGATACTGCAGCGTGTATGACAGGTTTGCCACCGATCTGGGGAGCTGCCCACTGAATAAGTTGTCACTGAGGCTCAGCTGCAGCAGGTTGCTGCAGTTGGCCAGCGAAGCGACGAAATCCCAGCCCTCCGTGTCGTCTGCATGCCTCAAGCAGGTTGTAGGTCAAGTAGAGCACCTGAAGATGCTCCAGCCTCCCGATATCGCGAGGCACAAGTCCAGTGAATTCGTTGATAGAGAGCTGTAGGCTTGTGAGAGTCGTGAGATTTGAGAGGGAACAAGGGATGCGTCCGGTGAACCTGTTGTTGGCAAGGCTTAAGTCTTCCATGGCGGGGAACTTGGTGCCGACGTTGGCAGGAATGCTGCCATGGAGCCAGTTCCCTTCCACGTGGAAGACCTTCAACGACGACATATTGTACATGGAGAGCGGGAGCGCGCCGCGGAGCTTGTTCACGGCGAGGTTGGCGAGCCCCGGCGGGATCTGGCCGTCGAACTGGCTGTTGTTCTTGAGACGGAGCACCTGGAGCCGCGCCAGCCGGTCCCCGAACCCCGCAGGCACGCGGCCACCGAGGTAGTTGGCGTCGATGAACATTTGTTCCATGGCCTCGCAGGAGCTCAGGTTAGCGGGGAACCTGCCGGAGAAGGTGTTGTAGCCGAGGTCCATGTAACGGAGGCGACGGAGACGGCCGAGGCTGTCTGGGACGTCGCCGTGCAGCCAGTTGAATCCCAGCTCCAGTGCTACAAGGAACGTGAGGTTTCCGATGGACGGGGAGAGCGTCCCCGAAAGCCCTTTCTTGGGCAGGTTCAGCCCTTCTACCCGCGGTGGGTTCGGCTTCGTACCGCGGGTGCACGCCACTCCCTCCCAGCTGCAGAACCCGGTGCTGCCGTTCCACGACGCCAGCGCGCCGCCGTCAGTGGTGAGCTCGGCCTTGAAAGCGAGCAGGGCGGCCTCATCGCCGCCGCTCACGCTCGTCGCCAGGATGGAGAGGCCGAGCATACATAACAAGCTCCTCTCACGCATCGACATATATTTTGCCATGCTTCTTCTTACATTACATTGGTTAATTGGTGGAAGAAGGACGGAGCTATACCTATATGGTTGAGTAGTAGCAACCCGTACCGTACGTCTGTCTCGTCATCTTTGCGCGTGCCGATGTAGTTAGAAATTTGAGGCTCCTCCTTTAATTTTTGACGCTGGATGGACGTGATGTGCGTGAAGAAAGCGCTGCTTCCTTCTTACGCTGGGTGTGAAGAAAACGCGAGTGAATGGACATGGTCGGACGGGAGACGGCGAGCGACAGCGTTCGTCTTGATTTTTTCGCGAGCAATGACTTGCACATATGAATTCGTGAAACTTGTGCGTCTTCAGTCACGTCTTTGTCACCCCACCGGGTCCCAGCTGATGTCTCCCGGTGACTTCATTCAGCGCTCACGCTTGCAGCAGCAGTCATGTCATTTCTGTTTTTAGTTCATGCTAATATAATTAAATGTTGGATTTAATCGGGATTGATCCGTTTTGCAGTTATACCAAAGGAAATTTCATAGCTGGTATTAATGCTAGATGAAATTCATGATGCGTTAGTAGCCATTAGGTGGATGATTTAAGGTGGATGGGTTACTGGTTGATTATTAGGGCAGTCCCAATGATATATTGATGATGGTTTCTATCCTTATTAAATGACTTGCTACGTAAATAAAATGTTGATATGACAACATAATTAATAATGAAAGAGAACATAAATTTTAGAAACTTATTGTAACTCAGTGCAAGGTACAAAATCACTACAAGTAGCAAGTTTGCTCAATATTTACCTAGTTCTTGAGTAGTCGGTAGTTCCTTCGCTACATTCACAGCTCCCATATACTCTCGGAGATCTCTCATGAAGATGACCGTGCCCCTGAGCATTTATGTCCCTGGGTTTGTCTCTAAACTTGGGCTTAGGGAACATCTCCTACTAGTTCCTTCCTGATCATTATCTTTGGCGTGCTTTCGCATAGCAGCAGACTCCAAATCAGACAAACTGGAGCTCACAAGTTCCTAGTCAACAACATCAACATTTGTAGAACTTTGAGTTTCTTCTTTAGGAACCAAAGATGGAAGGTCCATGAATTTTGGTCCGTGATCCTACAATAAGCAACACAGTAAATTAGGATATTGGCTCAAAACTAACTACTCCCTCCGTCATTTTATGTTAGTTGTTCTAGCTGTGAAAAGTTATTCCCAAATATTAGTCGTTCGTACATACGTATAGGTGTGTCATACCACCACACTAGTTTGCCGGTCACCTGTGTAGCAGCTTTTATCCCTTCCCCTCTCACCACCGTGCATTAGTAACTGTCCTTCACGAACTAGTAACTTTATAGGTCTCATGATCTCCGTGTAGAAGGCTTGAACGATAAAGATAAAAGGACAGAGGGAATAGTTCTGATACAAAGGTGGGTTGTTGCCCAGTACTCCCTACGTCCCGCTATGTGAGTCATTTTAGCTCAGCAAAAAGTATCTGAATCTGAACATAGTGGTTGTACATGTACATTAAATATTGAATGAATCTAGTCATAGACTAGCACTCCTAGAACGACACACAAAGAGGGACAGAGGGAGTATTTGGCAACCAATGCAGGATGTTTTTTCACTTTTGGCGGCACTTGTTGAACGTGGCTGAGAACATCATCTTACTGTAACTCCTTTTTAATTATTCCCTAGGAGTCATCAATACCAATATACTCAAGTCCAAACCTCTCCTGCTACTGAAGAGGTTGGATCCATCAACGGATATAACTGCCACCTTGAAAACTACTTATAGCTCGGGAAGGCAGTCAATTTAAATGGGTTTAGTAGTTGAGGGAAGTAGTTTTGCCGAATTTAGAGTAGGGAAAGAAAAGGAAAAAAATCAATTTTTCTCCCTCAACTTTGACCTCCGCCCGTTTTTCATCCCTCAACTATGAAACCAGAAATCTTTCCTCCTCCAACTTTGAAAATCATTCGTTTTACCTTCCTAGCTGGTTTTGGACGGTGATTTTGCTACGTGACAGTGATTTTGTCACTTATTTCTTCTTTTATTTATTTTGGCTAAATCTTTGGAAAATCATGGTATATCACAAAAAAATCATAAAATGGAAAATTCAATTTTGTTGTACTCCACATGAGTAGATCTATATAATGAATATATAATATGGTATGTTTTAGTATAAATTTTTTGGTGTAGTTTTAAATCTATACTTTTTTTGTAAATAATTTGAAAAAGTTGTACTGAAGCATACCATATTATATGCTCATTGCATATATCTACTCACGTAGATTTCAACAAAATTAATTTCTGTATTTATCATTTTTTGTGATTTACTATAGTTTTTAAAGTTTTAGTCAAAATAAAAAAAGACTAAACCACTAGCAAAATCACCATTCAAAACCGATCAGGGAGGTATAACGAAAGGAGGAGGAAAGATTTCTGGTTTCATAGTTTAGGGAGGAAAAAACAGATGGAGGCCAAAGTTGAGGGAGGAAAATTGGAAAAAAAATTCGGAAACAAAAATATGAACAACGACGATAGACGCGAGTCAAAACTGGTCTCATTTCCCCCATGAATCCAGCCTCGAAGCAGGCCAGGCAAGTTTGTTACATTTGCTTGCAGCCCAGTAGCCCTTTGTTTTGTGCTGGTATCCGGGCCGGTGGCTAGGTCAGCCCGTATTAGATCCTCGCCCAGAACGGATTCTTGGTCCAATGGAAATCCAATCAATGTCGGCCCTGCCAGCTTGTTCTCTTTTGTGCCGCTCGGCCCCTAGTCGTGCACTCGCCCGGTCGCCCCACCGCCACCGGCTCGGCTCGCACGCGCATCGAACGCGGCCGCGGCATCGAGGTAACTAGCGGGTGCCGGCCGCCGCCGATGAGGTCTATCTGTCGCTGCCTAGAGTGCCCACCACGTGGGAAAGAACGACATACTGCCGCGCACGGCGCACGTGCCCGAGGTAACAAACAGCGGTTAACGGATCCGTAGCAATCGTGTAATTTAGATATATTATACTCCTATGTATATATCTTAAATATAATGATCGAGCATCTCTAACAGTTTACCAAATAAGCTTGTTATATTCTTAAAATTTTAAGAAAATAAGAAACTTTTATCTCCAACAGTTTGTCAAATAAGGTCACTATTCTTAAGCTAATGCTCAGGAGCATACGTTCGACGCGTCGAACGCCAACGCACACGGCCCATCACCGTCCGAACGTCCGGGCGCCCATATATGAAAAGCGGCAGCGCTGCTCGTGCTTCCCATGCCCCTCCTCTCCCACCGCTCCATAGCTTCCCACTTACGCATATGCTCCTCCCCTGGCACAGCAAGCACGCATGGACCCAATACCCGCACAACCCCCACCTTGGTTTACGCTAAGCACCTGCGACGCACTCTCACCCTCCCCCGCGGCTCATGGGTCGATCGTCCCATCCTTGCCGGCTCCAAGAAACAAGATGGAACATAGGATACAAGGAGAGATGCTGCTGCAAAGGAACAACAAAGACGACATCGGATGAAACATATGAAAATACCCTATCAAACAGATGAAAATACCACATGAAACAAAGAAAAAATACCAGTTGAAACAAGATGAAAATACCAGATGAAACATATGAAAAAAATACCCAGATGAAACAGATGAAAAACATCCGATGAAACATGTGAAAAATATGAGACAAAACATATGACAAATCCTCCATTCTACATTTGCAACAACCATATAATTGTATTGAAACAACTGAAAAATGTACTATTACAACATGAGTGCAGGAGGGGTGAAACAACTGAAAATATACTATTGCAACTTGGGTGCGGGAGGGGAGGAAGGGGAGCAAGAGCTGCGTGGGGAGCGCCATGGATGGGTGTGGCCGCCGTCGAACACCTGTTCCTGCCTCGCCTCGCCTCCATCTTGGTTGTTGCGGCCGTCGCGTGCGAGCCCTGGGCGCTCCGCTGTCGAGGGGCTCCACCTCCTCACCCTGGACCTCCCGCACCCCATCCTCGCCGCCCCACGCCTCACCTCGCGCAGAGGAGGCAGCGGAAGGCATCAACAGGGCCGCTCGGGCACGCCGCGGCCCACCCCGGGATGGCGACCGTTGGCCCCCGTGGCAAGGGACGGCTGCTAGCCGCAACGACGCAGCACTCGGTGGCCACTGCCGTCGCCCTGCCTAGAGGGCATGGTGGCACGAGGGGAGGAGGGGGAAGGGAGCATGGGCGGCGCGCCATGGAGGGAGCATAGGCGGAAGCACGGGAGTAGCTGCCGCCAGGAGCAGCGGCGAGGCTCGAGGGAGTGCGAGGCAGCAAGAGATGCGCATGGCGGCAGCGTAAAGGAGACTCGGTGGCGTTGTGAGAAGGGGATAAGGATGTGGCATGTGGAGAAATGAGTGGAGGAGAATGCACGGTGCTACAACCGGTGGATAAGGACGTGCGGGCATTACCGCGCGGGTGTCGTTTGGGCTTCAACCTAATGGACTTGCTACTTCTCTCATCCGCACGCGTAAAGATAGACGCGCACATGCGATTTGCCATCGCGCGTTCCTGCTTGCTCGTGTGCGCAGTTCCTGCGCCCAGCTGTGTAGCTCTGTTTCGTTGTCGTGGTGGTGGCCGACAGCTCCACCTGACCAAAGTGGCACATTCAACTGTTATGGATAGAGGTTCATATTAGATTCTGGTTTCAAGAGTTTTGACCCGCACGCTGGCATGAAGTAGACCATAGAATTTCACTATACTGGACCTAGTTTTTAATTTTACCAAGTCCAAATGGTAAACTCTTGGAAATAGTTTATTTTTAATTTGTCATATATGTTTTTAGTAAGTTGTTAAATTACAAAATTTATCAAGTAAATTTTGACAAACAATTGGAGAGGTATAATAACAAATCAACTATTAATAATGACTTGGATAACTTACGTCAGGTAACAACCGCTATAGCGGCTTGCTACGTCAAACAACGGACGACGCTAATTACGTTCAACTTGCTATATCCAAGCCGCTACGCTGTAGAGGTATCGGTAAGGGACCGGTACAACTATTACGGCCAGTACAGACGATATTTTAGTGCACGTGACCGGCATGGGAAGGAAGAGAAGGTTCGGAGATGTGGATTGAGGTATCGGTAAAAGCAGGCGTGGACCATTCAACTTAACCAGGCTGACCACCTTGCGCTTGGCCGGGATGAAGAGAGTATGCTCCATCTCTCTCCTCTCTATAATGGCAGCCGGCTTGACAATCTGAGTCCACATAATATATACACACAGAATATAGCCAAATTAAACCTGGTGGATATATATGAGCAAAAGTGTCGAAATCTTCGCTTTTTCCTCTGACCACGATCAAAACTGACTATGACCTAACCGCAAAATCAAAACTGGCTATGACGTAACCGCAAAGTTGCAGAACAAATGAGACGCCCTTGAAAAAAAGGCGTTATATGATACAGTTGTGCAAATACCAACCATGGGAACAAAAGAACACACACACCGATAGGCGATAGAGACGTTTCTCTCTATTTTCTTTTGTTTCTTCTGCCCCTAGTAAAATGAGGCCAACTGACACCTTCATCTTTCACATCTGAAAAAGCCAGACTTTACAACCTCTTACGGATTTCACAAGAAACGGCTTCATTATTGCATTTGGAGGAAGGCTAATCCGATCCATGGCAGTAAAAATATTGGAGAAAGAACATACTTAATGAAATTCAGCTCAGGTTGACGGTTATAATTTAGCATGCGTTGATGCAAGAACTTTGTTGACTTTTTTGAAAAAACAATTTTAGGAGATAGATATTTGATTTATAGGGGGGGGGGGGTGGTTTCAAAATGTGCCACCTTCTCCAGACACAACTAAAGATACTTTGTATATGAAAACTTCATGTTAGTGAGATCTACAACTTTCTAGTCTTGAGTTTTTTTTATTTAAAGTTGTTTACATATTTTTTAATTTTAAATAAAAATCTAAACTATTTTAAATAAAAAAATTTAAAACTAGAAAGTTATAGATCTCATTCATTGAGTGGTATGATTTTTATATACAAAGTATTTTTATCCGATATCATATAAGAAAGATATCATTTCTTTCAAAATAACAAGTTTGGTGTGTGATTAATATGGTACTAGAATTTTTTAATATTTTGTGAGCCTCTGAACAGTCTCGAAATAAGAAAAAAAACTTAAAACTATGAATATATAGTTCACATGGAGAGCTATAATTTTTAATAAAGTATCTTTATCTGAATTTTTTAAGTTGACAAGTTTGGTACAAGATTAACATGCTGGTGAAACTTTTGTAATATTATTTTGAACATCTTAACAATATCAAATGGAAAAACTCAAAACTATAAAGTTGTAGATATCACTAAGAACTATAATTATCATATATTTCTTGGACAACATACAAGGAAAATACGATTTTGTGAGGTGACTAGCTTTATACATGATTAATTTTTTTAGCATCCTAGCCATATAAAATGAAATCTAAAAAATTATAGATCTCTTTGAGAGAGATAATTTTGATATTTTGATACGGTTTTTCTACTATTAAGTTTTGTTACCGATACGTAGGTCTCACCTATCAGATCCATGCTGTTTAGTTCGTGTCCAAACTTATCATGCAGTAAGTTAGACGTGTCACAGTTTCTTAGTCATATGTTTGGTTCACTCATGAAACTATGGCATGTTAAACTTTCTTAGCACCTTGTCCCACATGTCATAGGCTCATTTTTCTTGCTAAAACTTGCTGCAAGTTTGGTTTCATTTTTTCTCACCACATTTTCTCTGGCTGTCACACCTTGACGAAAGTTTGGCATGGCAAGTTCAGGCATGAACCAAACAGACCCGGTCAACATGCCACGTCGTCAATCGGGTATGGTAAATACGGGTTTACACCTTGATGGGATTCGAAATAACTTGAGGACCTTAAGATTTTGTCTTGAGAATTTGAGGACCTATATAACAACTACGGACGACTTCGGTGACGTCGGCTGCATTTCAATCGAATTGGAACGCGTGCAGCACGCTCGGTCGGGTACGGCCGGCGTTAGCGAGTGCCTCGCCACCGCGCGCATAGGAGCGCGCGCGACGGCACGAGCACATGGAGCGCTCGGCGAGGTCGATCAGACATTGCACGCGCGCGCCCGACGCGGGAGGGCGAAGAAATACCGACGTGCATGCAGTGGCGGTGCCGGTGGACTGACAAGTTCGTACTGGTACGCACGTGGCCCGTATGGGAAGAAAAAGGAGATCCGTCGATAGAGGAGCAGGGGCCTGCCTGCCTGAATGTACCTGGGCTTCTTCCTCAGAGTGATCGAGCGAGCAATCAGTATCAGTGCATGCATGCGTGGACCAGTCAACCGAACTTGGTTGACCACCAGGCACCAGCTCGCGAGTCGCGAATTGCGATTGCTGGCCGGTGACAGACTACTACTACCAGTCGTGCGTTGAGTGTTGACTCGGCCGGTCGGCTGGCTCAATCTCACCTCCAGCCAGGCTATACACAGGAATCAATCCTCTCTAATAGCTTGAATGGTCAGTGCATGCTGAACACAGCTGAAAAAGCCAAAACTTGGTCATTGTCATTTGTGAGAGCTGTACATCCTTCTTCATTAGCCTAACTTTTCTTTTGTTTATTAGACACTTAGACTAGCTTCTGCATACAGTGCAACTGCAACTTAGTAATACAGTACCCGATCTAGATGTCTAAAGTTTGAACCATGACTGTACAATTGGATCCAAGAAGAATTGTGTTAATCGCTCATATTCCATGTCTGGAGAGTATTAATTGAAGTTCAAGTGATGAATTCACCACCCTTTTTATTTCACTAGCATCGATCCCCGTAGGCCGTAGCTTAAGCCTTTTATTGAATTTATATTGGCTGGTGTATGCAATTAAATCCAAGGTCCTCACAAATAGGTTGATGGCTTTTCCTTCCGGGGTGGTGCTGTTTTCGGAGGTGGGCTCCTGTCATTATGCACGGTTAATATGTTTTAACTTTGAACGTCGTCAGCATCTCTTTCAATAACTGAAATGAAAATTTGAACATGAAATGGCTAAACTTGTAATCAGAAGCAATAATATGAGTCCAGCTGCTAGTCAAAAGAGGAACCACTCATCTTCTCAGAATGAGTCATCTTCACAAGCATCAATGTGAGTCATGCTGATTTTTTTCCTTTACTCTAGATTATTCAGTCATCTTGTTTATTGAACCATTTTTCTCCATTCATGTGAAGTGCAAGTGGAAGAGGAAGAGGAAGAGGAAGAGGAAGGGGAAGGGGAAGAGGAAGGGGTACAGGAAGAGGAAGAGGACGTGCAAGTGCTGCAAGTGCAAGTGAAGCACCTGGAACTGAAGGAGCAGAAGGAACTAGAACACAAGGGAGAGCAAGAGGAAGAGGAGGGAGGTTGGCTGCATTGTTGGGAATTGTGTGATTATGACAATGAACATGTAGTATCTTACTATTAACTATTGCTTTTGTTAGACTAGAATGTTGATGATGGATTGTTGGTTATGTATGTTGGATAATGGATGTTTATGTTGGATGATGGCTGCTATGCTTTTGCTACACAAAACTGTGATGTGATATTATATATCTATTTGGCCTCATATATATTTGTCTGTTGACTGTTGTGTTCAATTATATGTAACAAGTTGTACAATGATGTTGCCAAATTGTTTTTAAGCAAACAGGGGTAAAATCATAATGAACTCAGAAAAGTAAGGGTATTTTTGTAAGGACAAAGTTGTCCTGGCAAGGCCTTTTAACACCGTTAGCTGATGTTAACTGAGTAGGGGTAGACTGAGTATTCGTTTTTACAAAGCGAGGGTAAAAATGCAACAAGACGAAAAGCGAGGGTAAAATCACAATTGGAGTTCAAAATAAGGGTAGAAACACAATAGCCCCATAACTTTAATATGTTGTACTATACCTTTCATAGTATTTACCAATATGGTCGATTAGCATTAGTTCAGTCTCTAATACCAACTCTCAACTCTGAACAGGACTCTTGTATGTGTTTGCTTCTGCTGTTTTCAGCTTCTCTTCACCAGTGGATATATTCCATATTTCTAGCATTTTCGGCCTTTCGGCAGTTGGAAAGGCGGCGTGACAACCTTTTCTTTTCTCTACCTCTTCTCCTGCTATGGCCGGCTCTGAATACATGTAGCACTGTAGCAGCCCACGGTATGTATATAATCATGTAGACACTCGCTCTGCAGTAGCCGCCTAGCTAGTGAAAGTGCAAAAATGTCAATATCTTCGCTTTTGATTAATAAAACTGACATTTACCTGATAGCAACTTCGCAGTACAGGCGCCCTCACAGAAAAGTAACCCGGGACAGGGGAGGCAAAAAGCACTCATGCTAGAAAAAACACCACCATGAAATATCCTTACATGCCAACTGATGGCAGGTTTGCGAGCAACTCAGAGTAAAACACTTTCCTCACACTATAGGCCTGTTGGTTTCACTCAAATTTAACTTAAACTAAATGCTTATACCGATTTGTTATGAAAGTAAAATACTATTGATTCGCTAAAAAGTAATGCTGAAGTAGTACTGTGTTGATGATGAACATGGCCAAGCTTATTTGGTTGTCTCTCTTTATTAGTTTCAAAAGCTCTCTTCGGTGATCAATTGGAGCAACAACATGCATATAATTGAGTAATTCGGTGGGTTTTCTTATCACTAGGGAAAGCGAGTTTAGGTGGTTAATTGTTTCTTATTAATATAAAGCACGGACATAACAAAATATCTATAAATTTCATAACTTTGTAGAAAGTTATGCTATAAAAAAATCATAACTTTCTCCTATATTATTCGATGATAGCAAACTTTACATCAAAGTTGTTCTACTTGGCGAGATCTACAACTTTATAGTTTAAACGTTTTTTATTTAAGATTATTTAGATGTCCAAATATACATCATAAGATTTTGTAGAGATAATACCAAAGAAATTCATATGCTCCATAGTCATGAGTGAGTATGAAAGAATAATTAAGGATCTCGGATGGAGAAGCACCCAAAACAAAAAAAGTTGTATACCTCAAAAAATTACACAACATTGTAGTTCACAATTTTTTTATTTGAAGTTGTTGTGATGTTCCCTCTATTTTATTTTATTCACAAGATTTCGTAGAAGTTAACACCAACTAAAGCTCTATGTTTCATAGTCATAAGCGGGTGTGCACTGATATTTAAGGATCTCGAACGAAGAAAAGACCAAAACAAAAGATTGTTGATCTCAAAAAATTATAGAATTTTAAAGTTGACAATATTTTTATTTAAAATTATCTATCTATTTAATTTCTTAAAATTAAAATTTAAAATTTCCAAACGACTTTAGATGGAGAAACACCCAAAATAGAAGTTGAAGATCTTAAAAAGTTACACAACTTTATAGTTGATAACCTTTTTTTATTGGAAATCATCTATCCAAAAAAACATGGTTGAATTTTCTCACATTTGAAATTCAAATTCTTCAAATGACTTTGGATAGAAAAATGACCAAAACCAAAGTTGTAGATCTTGAAAAAGTTATGAAATTTTGTAGTTGACGATTTTTTTTCATTTGATTCGTTTAGGATCCATATAGTCATTTTGTCGGGTACGAAGGTAAGGGGTACCCTAAACCCTTCGATAAATTAACGCTAAACATAGCAAACCGTTTTTAAGGCAGGGACCAACCCACTACTCGGTAAGGCGCGACCCATCACTCGAGGGCCCCCCTACACCGGCTATGGCGACGAGTCGCGGGCCGGCCCACCTCGACGAAAAATGACGGACCGAGGGGGCGAGCGAACGATCCCCCGGCTCCACCTCGACGCCGAATGACGGACCGAGGGGGCGAGTGAACGACCCCCCGGCCCACCTCGACGATAAATGATGGACCGAGGGGGCGGGCGAACGACCCCCCGGCTCCACCTCGACGAACGAACGACGGACGAGGGGTCGAACGGTCGACGCCCCGACCTCTACCTCGACCTCTCCGACCCCGTCTCTGCTCCGACCCCGTCGACGCCTCGACCTCTACCTCGACCAGGGGTCGAGCGGACGACCCCCGGACGAGGGGCTCGATTAACCCAACTGCTCCCGGCATGGGTTAAAGTGAACCCACCTAACGACATGGGCACCCGCGTCCGCTGTCAAATCCGCCAACTCCCCGTCAGATCCCCGATTCCTGTCAACTGTGACGCCACTGTCGCCACTACGCGAGCACGGACTCCAACAGTACCCCTCGGAAAGTGAACAGTGCGACCCTCGACTACGACTTCGGGAACGCGACAGAGCCGCGCAGGGCTCGACCCCCTCCCTCGACCGGGGGGCTCGACCCCTCCCTTCAACAACTCCAGTACGGAAGCCGTCCCATCCGCCCCGTCCCGCTTCGGCCGTGGGATTCGTGCCCACCTGCGGACGCTGTGCTGCGACGACTTTCACTGCCGCCACGACCGGGGACGCCAGAAGGACGGGAAGGCCATGCCGCCACAGTGCTCAACGTCTCTCCGCCAACACTGTGCCGCGGATATGCTACCCATACTGCTACAGTTAGGACCCTGTACCCTCGGAACTCCCCTTGGTCTATAAAAGGGGACGCCGAGGTAGAAGGAAGGGGGCTGGATCGGGAGCTTCTTCCTTTTGGGACGGTCAGAGCCTGAAACCTCGGGGACCTCAGTTCAGACTCTGACACTCCACGCATACACACACCGCCGCTCGATCGACCCCTCGGGTGGCCAACTCTGTGTAACACACAGCTTGTACCCCCCTGTACGAGCACGCTTTGGGTGCGAGATAATACAAGTCATCCTCCCCAGCTGGACGTAGGGCCTCCTTTGCCCGAACCAGGATAAACCTTGTGTCCATCTTGCATCACGTCTGAGAGAGGGAGCACGCGATATACAAATTTACTCGTTGGTGGTCTTGACCCCCGGGTCATAACACCGACAGTTGGCGCGCCAGGTAGGGGGATTCGCGTGTCGATCAACTCCGAACTACTCTCTCAGATGGATTCTACCACCCCGTCGTTCCCGTTCACCACCGTCATCTGGTTCGGCAGTCTAGGGTTCGTTTCCACGGACCAGGGCGACTTCATAGTCTTTCCCTCTGCCCGTGGCCTAGACGTCAGCAGCTCCGCTGCGCCGGAGCCAGCAAGGATCAGGCGATGGTCCCTCCGCTTGCGCCTCTGGCCTGCGATCAGGAGGAGGCGCGAGCGGCTCCGACGCGCTCGCCGTCGTGCGAGCTCTGAGGCGCCGGGTGCCGTTCCCCCGGTCCCAGTTGGCGACACGGCCCCTTCTCCTAGGGGTCCGCTTGACCCACGCTTGTGGGCCGAGGGCGGGCGTCTCCCCGAGCGGGACTTCGGCTCTGCCACGTCGTCATCCCCGGAGGCTCCCGTGGCCTCTCCGGCACCCTCAACCCCATCACCACCGCATGACCCGTTCCCATACGGGCTCCGCAACAGTGCCGGACTCTACTCTGCTTTCGCAGGGCTGCGGATACATACATACGACGAGTCTCCATGGACTCCGTCGTGGGCGACGGCCGATCCCGTCACCACCACTTCACCGGGCGAGCCAGAACTGCCCTGTACGTGGGGCACGTTACAGCGGCGCCTGGAGGAGGAAGAAAGGGGTAGGCTCTTCCCCCACTTCTACCACGCCGACCCCGACTCGAACTCTCCCGACGAGAGTTACGACTCCACCCGGGAGTGCTTCCACCTCGATGAGCAACTCGATGAGCAAGCCGATCCTCTGGAAGATGTCGATGACACCGCGGCCACCGAAGAAGGAAGGGGGACCAATGTCACGCCAGCTCGAGATGCCGTTCCCCCAAGTCCTGATAGAGCCGATCCACCCCCCGACGTCCAGATTACACAGGTCCGAGAGCTTCTCAGCAAGCTCGAGGAGGAGCGCCTACGTCTTCAGCAGCTCGAACACGCCCTCGAGCGGGATCGAGGGCATCCTCAGGGTGGAGGAGCTCACGAGCGGGCCCGGGAAGTCCACCGGCAGATCATCGAGGAGGGGAACGTCGAACCCCGAGTCTTCAACCGCGCCAGCCAGAATGTCGTAGCAGCCGCGATGCTGCTCCGCGACATGCCGGCGCCATTGACCCCCCAGGCACGGCGTATCAGGGACGAAATCCAGGGGCTTCTCCAAACTGCGGCCGTGCAGCAGGCGGAGAGCTCGGCCTCGAGGCGTCGAGGGGCTGCCTCTGAGCGACAAGCAGCGCCCCCTCGACAAAATCGGGAGGTCTCTGTCCACCAGAACAAGGCGCCCCAGGGCCAGGTCGAGCGACGACCGGTTCAGGAACGCCTAGTCGACGACCTCCCCCCTCGGGTGAACAATCGACGTCGGTACGGCGACGCCGAAGCTCGAGGCTACAGCGCTCACCGAGGTGGGCGCTACGACAGCGACGAAGACTGATGTCGTGGTTTCCGGAGCCGCCGGGGCCTCGAGTCTTCGGAAGAACCATCCGGCGGGCCTCCCTGCCCGTACGTTTCCGTCCACCCACCAGCCTGGTCAAGTACAACGGCGAAACCAAGCCAGAGCTCTGGCTTGCTGACTTCAGGCTGGTATGCCAGCTGGGTGGAGCCAACAATGACCTCGTCATCATCCGGCAACTCCCACTGTTCCTCTCCGACACACCGCTCGGAGGTGGCTCGAGGAGCTACCCCCGGACTTGATCCAGGACTGGTCCGACCTGGTCCGGATCTTCGAGGGCAACTTCAAGGGCACCTACGAGCGGCCGAGCAACCCCTGGGACCTTCGCAGCTGCAAGCAGAAGCCAGGGGAGACCCTCCGCGCCTTCACCCGCCGATTCTCGAAGCAGCGCACTGCACTGACCCACATCTCCGACCACGAGGTCATCACGACGTTCATCGCCGGACAACCTGTAAGGAGTTGGTGCGGGAGCTGGGGCGAAACACCCCCAAGACCGCCAACGAGCTCATGGACGTCATCGCCAACTACGCAGCTGGCGAAGAAGCCGTTGGCGCCTTCTTCCAGATTCCCCCAGGGAAGGGGAAGGGCAACGCGGATGAGCCCGGGGGCTCGGACGATGGGCCTAAGAGAAACAATGGGCCTAGAAGGAACAACGACGGCAACGGCGGCCGAAGAAGAAGAAGAAGAAGAACCAACCGGGCCGACGCAACGTCGAGCCCAACGTCGAGCACAACGACGAGCCCAACGACCTTGTCACTGCGGCGGACAAGAAGAAGCCTCGAGGGCCCCCTCCCGACGGGGGCGTCTTCGATAAGATGCTGAAGGAGCCTTGCCCCTATCATATGGGGCCGGCCAACCACCGCCTCGAGGACTGCCGCATGCTCTGAAAGCACTTCGTCCCTCTTGGCTTCAGGAGAGATGACGGCAAGGAAGACCCGCCCTGTGACGCCCACGTCAGGGGCGATGTCAAGAAAGGAGGCTTCCCCGAAATCCACGACTGCTACATGATCTATGGGGGACCCTCGACTCGCCTCACCACGCGCCAGCGTAAGAGGGAGCGTCGAGAAGTTTTTTTCCGTTCGAGCCCAGGCTCCGCGGTACCTCGACTGGTCCCATACGCCGATCACCTTCGATCAGGACGACCATCCCGAGCACATCCCCAACGCAGGGGTTTACCCGCTCGTCGTCGACCCGATCATCCTCAACACTCGCCTCACCAAGGTGCTCATGGATGGGGGGAGCAGCCTCAACATCATCTACGCCGAGACCCTCGACCTCCTGGGGGTCCCGAGGACCATGCTCCTGCCCAGCGCGGGGGGATTCCACGGGATCGTCCCGGGGAAGAAGGCACTCCCGATCGGCCGCATCAAGCTGCCGGTTTGTTTCGGCGTCCCCTCGAACTTCCGAAAGGAAGAGCTGACCTTCGAGGTGGTCGCGTGGCGAGGCACCTACCACGCCATCATCGGTAGACCGGGATACGCCAAGTTCATGGCGGTCCCGAACTACACCTACCTCAAGCTCAAGATGTCGGGGCCCTCGGGGGTCATCACCGTCGACACCCCCTACGAGCACGCATACGACTGCGACGTCGAGTGCGTGGAAAAAGCCGAGGCCCGTGAGGATTCGGCTATCCTCGCGGCCCTCGACGACCTGTCCGGAGAGATCCCCGACCCCAAGCGCCACGCTGGCAACTTCAAGCCGGCGGAAGACACAAAGACCGTCTCGCTTGACCCCGGCCTCACGGATGGGAAGGTGCTGACGATCAGTGCCACCCTCGAGCCCAAATAGGAAGCAGTGCTCGTTGGCTTTCTCCGTGCGAATGCCGACGTGTTCGCATGGAGTCCCTCGGATATGCCGGGCATTCCGAGGGAGGTCGCCGAGCACTCCTTGGACATCCGAGCCAGGTCCAAACCGGTGAAGGAACGCCTGCGCCGCTTCGACGAGGAGAAGCGCAGGATCATCGGGGAGGAGGTCGACAAGCTTTTGAAGGCCGGATTCATCAAGGAGGTACATCATCCCGAGTGGTTAGCTAATCCCGTGGTTGTAAAGAAAAAGAATGGGAAGGATAGGATGTGTGTAGACTACACCAGTTTGAATAAAGCATGTCCTAAAGTCCCTTTTCCTTTACCACGTATCGATCAAATAGTAGATTCCACTTCGGGATGTTAAACCCTTTGCTTCCTTGATGCGTATTCCGGCTACCACCAAATAAAGATGAAGGAGTCCGATCAGCTCGCGACCTCCTTCATCACTCCCTTCGGCATGTTTTGCTACCTCACCATGCCCTTCGGCTTGCGGAACGTTGGGGCCACCTACCAGCGATGCATGCTCCACGTCTTCGGGAAACACATAGGGCCGACCGTCGAGGCCTACATCGATGACATCGTGGTCAAGTCCAGAACAGTTGGAAACCTGGTCGGAGACCTCGAGATCGCATTTGGGTGCCTCAGGGCTAATCGCATAAAACTAAATCCTGAGAAGTGTGTCTTTGGGGTCCCTCGAGGCATGCTCTTAGGGTACATAGTTTCCCAGCGCGGCATCGAGGCCAATCCCGAGAAGGTAACCGCCATCACGAGGATGGGCCTGATCAACGACCTCAAGAGCGTGCAAAGGGTTACTGGGTGCCTCGCCGCCCTCAGTCGCTTCATCTCGATGCTCGGAGAGAAGGCGCTACCCCTTTACCGCCTCCTGAAGAAGACGGAACACTTCGCGTGGACCGCCGAAGCCGAGGAATCGCTCTCGAGGCTCAAGGCCTTGCTCACCTCGCCCCCGGTCTTGGTCCCCCCAAGCCCGGCCGAGCCCCTCTTGCTCTATGTCGCAGCAACTACCCAGGTAGTCAGCGCAGTCATAGTGGTCGAGAGGGAGGAGGAAGAACACGCCCTGCCAGTTCAGAGGCCTGTTTACTTCGTGAGCGAGGTCCTTTCCGAGACCAAGACGAGGTACCCCCACATCCAGAAGCTGCTGTATGCGGTCGTCATCACTCGGCGTAAGCTCAAACACTATTTCCTGGGCCATCTGGTCACTGTGGTTTCATCTTTCCCCCTCGGAGAGATAATCCAGAACCGGGAGGCATCGGGAAGGATCGCCAAGTGGTCCGCCGAGCTCATGGGGGAGACCCTCTCCTACGCCCCTCGGAAGGCTATCAAATCTCAGGTACTGGCAGATTTCGTTGCAGAATGGACCGACACCCAACTACCCCCAGCGCAGGTCCAGAGCAAGCTCTGGACCATGTACTTCGACGGATCGTTGATGAAGACGGGAGCGGGCGCCGGATTGCTGTTCGTATCACCCTCGGGGGTCCATATGCGCTATGTCATCCGCCTCCACTTCCCCGCCTCCAACAACGTCGCCGAGTACGAGGCCCTCGTCAGCGGCCTACGCATCGCCATCGAGCTCGGGGTTCGACGCCTCGACGTGCGAGGGGACTCTCAGCTGATGATCGACCAAGTGATGAAAGACTCGAGCTGCCACGACCCTAAGATGGAAGCCTACTGCAAGGAGGTCCGAAGGCTCGAGGACAAGTTCTATGGCCTCGAGCTCAACCACGTAGCCCATCGGTACAACGAAGCTGCCGACGAGCTGGCCAAAATCGCGTCTACTCGAGGCACGGTCCCTCCCGACATCTTCTCAAGGGATCTGCACACACCGTCCGTCGACCTGGACTTGGGGGCTCCCGCCCTCGAGCAAGGGGTCGACCCACCCCCCTCGACCGATCCCCCCTCGAGCGGGGGAGAGGTCATGGAGATCGACGGGGCCGTCGCAGGACCAACCCCTCCGACGGATTGGCGCGCGCCTTACCTTGAGTACCTGACGCGAGGCGAACTCCCGGAAGACCGCACGGAAGCCCGTCGAGTAGCTCGATGTGCCAAAACCTACGTCCTATACGGGGATGGCCGCGAACTATATCGACGAAGCCCGTCGGGTGTACTTCAACGCTGCCTCACCCTCGAGGAGGGGAGGGCATTGCTGAAGGACCTACACTCGGGGGCTTGTGGCCACCATGCGGCGCCGAGAACGCTAGTGGGAAGTGCCTTTCGACAGGGCTTCTACTGGCCGACGGCCGTCAACGACGCCACCAAACTCGTTCGATCCTGCCAGGGATGCCAATTCTACGCCAGGCAGACCCACCTACCCGCCCAAGCTCTTCAGATGATACCCATAACTTGGCCATTCGCAGTATGGGGGCTCGACATGGTCGGCCCCCTGAAAAGAACCATGGGTGGCCACACTCACCTCCTCGTGGCTATCGTCAAGTTCTCGAAGTGGATCGAGGCTCGACCCATCGCCAACATCCAGTCTCGACAAGCCGTGCTATTCTTCACCGACATCATCCACCGCTTCGGGGTCCCCAACGTCATCATCACCGACAATGGCACGCAGTTCACCGGCCAAAAGTTCCTGGACTTCTATGACCATCACCACATCAGGGTGAATTGGTCCATAGTTGCCCACCCTCGAACTAACGGTCAGGTCGAGCGTGCCAATGGTATGGTTTTGCAGGGCCTCAAGCCAAGGATCTTCGATCGGCTGAGCAGGCATGGAAGGAGATGGGTCGAGGAGCTGCCCGCTGTGCTATGGAGTCTCCGAACGACACCGAGCCGAGCCACGGGGTTCTCTCCGTTCTTCTTGGTCTATGGGTCCGAGGCCGTCCTCCCCACTGACCTTGAGTACGGGTCCCCTCGACTGAAAGCCTACAGCGAGCAAGCCAACATGGTAGCCCGAGAAGACTCCCTCGACCAGCTCAAGGAAGCCCGTGACATGGCCCTCTTCAAGTCGGCACGGTACCAGCAGACGCTGCGGCGCTACCACGACAAAAATGTGCGCAAAAGGGACCTCAACGTCGGCGACCTCGTTCTGCGCCGTCGACAAAGCAACAAGGGGCGTCACAAGTTGACACCACCTTGGGAGGGACCCTTCATCGTGGCAGAGGTGCTGAAGCCCGGCACTTACAAACTGAAGAACGAGAAGGGCGAGATCTTCACCAACGCGTGGAACATCGAACAGCTACGTCGCTTCTATCCCTGAGGGCCCAGGGCCTTGTACATTTTCGCATTTATGTACAAATTCTCGAATGAATAAAATGTTCTCGAAACACATTTCACGTTCGTTCGCAGCTCGAAGGTAACCTCGACTTTGCCCGAACAAAGTCGAGCTCCCCTCGGGGGCTGACAGGAGGGCACCCCCCTCCTAAGTCCCCGAAAAACTCGAACGTTTTTTCGAAACTCGACTCTCCCTCTCAATCTTCGCCTCGAGTACGCTTCATAGCTAAGTAAAGGCGCCTCGAACTCCCTAAGGGTCGAGGGTGTCGTCGAGCCAGGGACCCACCTACGCCCCAGGGCTACGGTATCCCCGCTCGCCACCTCCCTTCCAGGGATACGAGCGTGCGTCGAACACTTAGTTCACAAGCGTCGACTCAGGCAAAGAAAAGAAGAGAGAGCTCGAAAAAACAAAAATAACTATGTGCATCTCGATCAAAATGCATTATACACAAAAAAGCCCTCGGGGGCTTGGCATTATATCAGTACAAAGGCCTAACTATTACATGGACCTTTTTGTCCAGATATGGCTCGCAGGCCCGGGACTACCCGTCGACACCTTCCGAGGGCTACTCGTCCACCGAGGGGATCACCTCGGGTTCGAAGAGTTTCGCCAGCAGGCCTCCAGGCACCTCCGCGTGATCCATCAACTCCTGGCACTTCGCGTCGTTCTCTTCCTCGGTCAGCTTCGGGTCGGTGGCGAACTCGTCGACAACGAGGTTGAGGTCTACGTCATAAAGCGAGTTGACGACCGCAAGGGCCCGCTTCACGCCCACGTGCAGGGAGGCTCGGACGTTCTCCGTCACCCCCCGCGTCATGGAGTGGAAGCGGCGCAGCAGGGAGTCCCCTCGAGCATCCCCCTTGACCTCCGGCTCCGGCTTGACCGAGAGGTCGTCGCAGAAGGTGTTGATGGCGGCCGCAAGCGTCGCGTTGAGGTTCGCCTCAGTACCGAGGAGGCCCTGAAGATTGTACAGGTCCTTGTGGGTGCGGGCATTCTCCTTCGCGAGCTCTGCCAAAACAAGCACGCAACAGTCAAAACCCAAAAAAGCAGAAAAAGGGTCGAGGCAGGACAGATTCTGCAACACTCGAAACACTCACCTTGGGCATGCACGTCCAGGGTGGAGTAGGCCCGCTCGGTCTCCTCGAGCTGGCGGCGGACGTCGACAAGGTCGGAGGACTGATCCTTGACCTTGGCCTCGAGGCCCTCGATGGTCTTGCCTGCATCATCGAGGGCCCTCTTCTGGTTCATCGCCACCATGCCCAGGGAGGTCGCGCGGGTGCGAGCCTTCTCCTCCGAGGCGGCCAGCGCATCGCGCTCGCGGGAGACGACGTCGAGGTCTCCCCGGAGCCCTCGGATGCTTTCCGCCGCCCAGGCCAGCTCCTCCTTCAGCCGGGCGGCCTCCTCCTCGGCCTTGCGCTTGGCCTTGAGGGCAGCATCCCGCTCCTACCCGACGGTGACAGAGGACTGAAGGGCGAGGTCAACTTTCGTCTGCGCCGTCTGCAAGGCTGCCCAGGCTTCCTTTTGGATGGCCTCATAGCCGGCCTTCGCGTGGGCGACCTTCGACTCGGCATCCTTCCGGACAGCCGCCATCTCAGCCTTCGCGCAGGCGACCTCATCCCCCGCCCTATCCAGCGAGGCGCAGAGGGTCGAGAGTTGTCCCTGTACCCGGAGAATGTACTGGGACTTCTCGTAGGACCTCACCCACAGCGACTGACGAGGATAAAAACGAAGACCGTCAACAATCGGCAACCAGACAATTCGAATACAATCTAAGGGAGAACAAAACCCACCTCCATTCCCTCGTGTATGTCCGCCGCGGCGACCTCCGCAGCGCGACGTACCGAGTGCTCAAACAAGGCCCGATACTCCTTGACGTGTTCCCACCATCGGAGCTCGGCCTGGTCGTCGAGCGTGAGGAAAAGCCGCTCGGGGTCTCGAGGGTCCGCCAACTCGAGGACCTCCTGGCCCCAGGCCACGCTGCGGGCGGCGATCCTCTGCTCGACCATCCCCATGATGTCATCACGCAGGTCCCCCCTCCTCGATAAGCGGAAAGGGGTGAGGCTTCTTCCGCCTGCCCTCTCCCGTCCTCTGGGCCGCCTTGCGAGGACGTCGATGGTCCCGCTAAGCCGTCGCCACCAGGAGATGAAGACCCCGGCCAGTAGGACGGCCCTGCGCGATGAAGGACTCAAAAAAATTAACACCCAGCAAGGCGAACCCACTGCATCTCGAGTGAGTCAAAGTATGGCTTACCTCAAGACAACGGCCCCCAACCTCGAGGGGAGGCCGAGCCACCCCGGCTCCGCCGGAGGAGCCGCGACGATGGCCGTTTCCGCCGGGCCCACCAGCTCGGCCACCAACTCGTCCACCTGGGCGGGGGTGGACTCCATCAACATCCCGCCCTGTGCCGGCGCGGGCGTTCCCTCGGCACGCTCGACCGGACTCCCCGCCTCGAGCTCCGGTGTCGTCGAGGGGCCCTCGGGCGCGGTGGCAGACGTGCCCTCGCGCTCGAGCCGGAGTCGAGCCTCCAGCGCAGCCAGGCCCTTGGGCCAACGCCCCGGCGTTGGGTCAGCCGGAGCCTCCCCCTCGTTCACGGGGGCCTGGGGCCCGGCCACCTCCACCACCTTGGCCGCTACCACCGTCGACGAAGGACCCGCGCCCCCCGGGGCGCCAGGTGCAACTTCTTTTGATGGCCGCGCGGGCGCCACGACCGTCGCTTCGGCGGCCACCGCCGGCGGGCTCGCCTCCTCCGCCGTCTGAGCAGACGCCGAGGCCCCCTGCACCTTCCTCCGCGCCATCGCCTCCCGGGCCGTGGCTGCCCATGCTGCCTCGGGGGCAACCGTCGAAGGGGGCGGGGCAGCAGGACCGACCTCGGCGGCTGCTTGGACCGCAGCCCCCACCTTCAGCTTTTTGGCAGAGGCAAGGGGCGCGGCTCCGTGCGGGCACTTCGACCTGAAAAAAAACACGTGTGCAATGATAAGCATGGGTCATTATCGACAAAAAGAAAGTACAAACAACGTCTATGAAAGCAACTTACCCCCTCGGAGCCCGCGCTTCGGCCCGGTGACCGTCGGGCTGGTCGAACCCTTGGACACCACCGCCCGGGGGGCGGGGGTCGAGGCAGCTCTCGGCACTGTCTCCCGGGCAGGGGCCGGCGGCGCCACCGTTGTCCCCTTGCCGGTCCCCGCCTGCGCCGACAGGCCCTGAGCCCGTGCGCTCGACGCGGCGGGCGTCTCGGGCTCGCTCGATCGACCCCCCGACGAGGCTCGCGACGTCTGCGAGCGCGTCTGCCGCCGCACTTCTTCCTGCGAAGCCACGGGGCTCTCCCCCCGTGGCCCAGCTTCGACGGAAGGGGCCGACCGCGAGGTCGACCCCTCCCCTCCACCAGTTGCAACGGCCGTCTGTTCAGGCGCCACCTCCTCCTCCGCCATATCGCTCCAGTTCACCACCTCCTCTTCCTCATCCTCCTCGTCCTCCTCTTCCGAGGGCGACAACTCCTCCTCGAGGCCCTCCCGCCTCTGGTGGGCCCGCCGCTGATCTTTTAGCTCTCCCTCCCGGGCCCTCTTTGGACGTCTTCGCCTTGGCTTTGTCCTTGTCGACCTTCTGCTTCTCCGTGCGGAGGCGATTCGCCTCCTTCACGGCCCGGTCCTCCTTCACCGGCGGAGGCGAGGGCCGGTAGGACACATTCCCCTGCGGAACGCGAGGCAGTTAGGGCACGGGCAGAGAGGACGGAAGGGGCGAGTGCGAGGACTCTGACCAGAGGAAAGGACCTTACCAGCTCAAAGAAGCCCTCGTCCGGCTTCATGGGGATCTTCGCGACATTCTTAGGGTCGAATGACCCCGCAAAGAAGCGGCGGACGCGGCTGACCACCCTGTCCGGGGCCAGTTCTTCTTCGACGAAGCGACAGCCTGAGAGATCGACCCTCGGACCCATCTCGTCGATGCGGAGGGGTCGAGCCATCAGTGGCACGACCCGCCGTCGGTGGAACGCCGACGCAACGATCTCCGCCGTAAGCCCCTTCTCCTTCAGACGCTGGAGCGCGTCCAGCAAGCCGTCGAGGCGGCCCTGCTTGTCCGTCGGGACGCCATATCCCCAGCGGTCGGGCTCGGCATCGAGTGTCCTCCCGGTGTACGCCGGGAGCAGATCGTCGTCGTTCCTCAGGTAGAACCATCCGGAGTGCCATCCGGAGTGGCTCGAGGACGGCTTCGCCGGGAGCCAACACTTCGTCCGCTTGACGGAGATGCTGCAGCACCCGGCCCTGACCCTCCGGCGGGTACCCCTGTCGACCGAGGCGTGGAAGATGCTGGCCTTGAAGATATGGAGCCACAGCTCCCAGTGGGGCTCGATCCCAAGGTAGCCTTCGCACACCGCGACGAAGACCGCCGCCTGGCTGACACCATTGGGGGTAAGGTGCTGGAGCTCCACGTCGTAGTAGTAGAGGAGCGTGCGCAGAAAGAGGCTGGGTGGGGCCCCCAGTCCCGCCCGGTGGAAGATCTCGAACGACACCACATACCCCTCCGGCGGGTTGGGCTCGGCGTGGTCCCACGGAGGAAGCATCCACTCTGGCCTCTCCGCCGTGGTAACGGGCCGAAGAAGACCACTCTCCACCAACCCCGTCAGATGCGAGTGATGGACCAAGGAGGCAGGCTAGTCATCAGCGCCGACGAGGTCGAACTTGGCCATGGGGACGGTGGTTTGCTCGGACTTAGGGGCGGACGGTACGTTCCCTATCTTTCTCTTTCTTTCTCTCTCTCGCTCGCGTAGAGTTCCGGCTCGCGGGATGCCTAAGGCAGAGGCGGAGAGAAGAAGGCAAGGAAGACGAAGGCAAGGAGGCGAGGAAGGCAAGTGCGCGGAAAGAGCACTCAACTCCTCACCTTCGCTACTTATACGCGGGAGGCCAACGGACGGATCCGGCAGATAGGCAAGAGAATCTCCGCATTTAATTCGCCTGTACTCCCCTCCTCGTATTCCTCCAGGATAAGGCGTCCCGTCCCATCATCGGGCTCCGCGCCGCACTCCGCCCTGCAACCGCCACTGTTGCGCCGAACGGACATCGCCTAAAAAGGCACGCGGCCGGAAACGTCGTCTTCGAGGGTAAGGAATCTTGAGGCAGCGAGAGCTGGCCCTCAAAAGAGGGTTCGATAGCTACCCTCGAGTACCCGAGGCCAGAAATGACCTCGGGTTAGGACCTCGGTCCACCCCCAAAATCTCGAGGGGACAAAGGCCGGCCTACGAACGGGCTCGATAGCCCCCCTTGAGTACCCGAGGCCGGACGGGGCCTCGGGTCGCCAACTGCAGTTCGTTCCACGGCCTCAAAGGGGTAAAGGCTGGCCCGTCCGGGGGTTCGACAGCCTCCCTCGAGAGCTCCGACACAGGTATGTCCCCAAGTTCAATACAACAACCACCTGCTTTTCCCCTCGGCGGTCCACAAGGCAGGACTCCTCCTCCTGAGGATAGCGTCGGATGACGAATCATCCATCAAATCTTGAGGGAGCGAAGGCTGGTCCTTACATAGGGTTCGACAGCCGCCCTCGAGTACCTGAGGTCAGGAAGGACCCATGGTTAACAGACTCCGGTCCACCCCCAAATCTTGAGGGAGCGAAGGCTGGCTCCACGAACGGAGTTCGACAGCCGCCCTCAAGTACACGAGTCAGGGATGTCCCGGTAGCTAGAGAACGAACTCTCGAGGCTCCCTGAGACATATCCGAGGCATACCTAGGAACACCTAAGGATCCCTACGCTGGGAGGCATCGAGCCACCAACTCCTATCGAATGGGGTTGGCACCTTGGTGGTCCACATGGTCGTGCTTAGTAAGCCGTACGACTTGCTTAACAATGAGAACGCCTCCGGGCCACTAGTCGACCCCTATCGAACGGGGTACGAGTTCTCACTCGGATTTTTACCCACACAAGGCACCATTTCTAATGGACTCATGCCCAAGAACAGCTCACCGAGGACTTCGGGCTCGTCCTAACGAGGATAGCACGATGCTCTTCACCCCACAATCTGAACGAAAGGATCCGTGGGAAAGACGCTATGAGGTAGTGAAGGCCTAGCCATTCGAGGGCTCGAGGGCCCGACTACGCACGGCACCCCTCGATGAAAGAGGGTCGAAAAACTCGTAACCTGGCAGACAGAGTCGACCTCTCGGGCGGGGCGCTCTGACTCCAGCGGTGCTCGAGGGAGCGAAGGCTGGCCCTCGGTAGGGTTCGACAGCCGCCCTCGAACACTTCTCTTTTCAGGGAAAGGAATGGAATCGACCCCTCAACAGGGTGCCACGTCTCTAGGTATCCTTAAAAGACCCCTCTATACAACGTATTTTAGCCCCCAGAGGAGTTCTAAATCACTCCTCTGGGGCCTCGGGGGCTACCCCCGCGGGGTGCGCTCGCGCGCACCCCGCAGAGAATCGGACTTCTCACTAACCCTGCAGGCCAAGGACAAAACCTCCGGGCAATCCTTACTCCCTTCGAGAAACGCGTATCATAGCCCCCAGAGGAGTTCTAAATCACTCCTTTGGGGCCTCGGGGGCTACTGTCGGGTACGAAGGTAAGGGGTACCCTAAACCCTTCGATAAATTAACGCTAAACATAGCAACCGTTTTTAAGGCAGGGACCAGCCCACTACTCGGTAAGGCGCGGCCCATCACTCGAACGGTCGACGCCCCGACCTCTACCTCGACCTCTCCGACCCCGTCTCTGCTCCGACCCCGTCGACGCCTCGACCTCTACCTCGACCAGGGATCGAGCGGACGACCCCCGGACGAGGGGCTCGATTAACCCAACTGCTCCCGGCATGGGTTAAAGTGAACCCACCTAACGATATGGGCGCCCGCGTCCGCTGTCAAATCCGCCAACTCCCCGTCAGATCCCCGATTCCTGTCAACTGTGACGCCACTGTCGTCACTACACGAGCACGGACTCCAACAGTACCCCTCGGAAAGTGAACAGTGCGACCCTCGACTACGACTTCGGGAACGCGACAGAGCCGCGTAGGGCTCGACCCCCTCCCTCAACTGGGGGGCTCGACCCCTCCCTTCAACAACTCCAGTACGGAAGCCGTCCCATCCGCCCCGTCCCGCTTCGGCCGTGGGATTCGTACCCACCTGCGGACGCTGTGCTGCGACGACTTTCACTGCCGCCACGACCGGGGACGCCAGAAGGACGGGAAGGCCATGCCGCCACAGTGCTCAACGTTTCTCCGCCAACACTGTGCCGCGGATACGCTACCCATACTGCTACAGTTAGGACCCTGTACCCTCGGAACTCCCCTTGGTCTATAAAAGGAGACGCCGAGGTAGAAGGAAGGGGGCTGGATCGGGAGCTTCTTCCTTTTGGGACGGTCAGAGCCTGAAACCTCGGGGACCTCAGTTCAGACTCTGACACTCCACGCATACACACACACCACCGCTCGATCGACCCCTTGGGTGGCCAACTCCGTGTAACACAGCTTGTACCCCCCTGTACGAGCACGCTTTGGGTGCGAGATAATACAAGTCATCCTCCCCAGCTGGACGTAGGGCCTCCTTTGCCCGAACCAGGATAAACCTTGTGTCCATCTTGCATCACGTCTGAGAGAGGGAGCACGCAATATACAAATTTACTCGTTGGTGGTCTTGACCCCCGGGTCATAACACCGACACATTTCAAAACCAGATTGACATACAACCTTTTCGCTTAACTTATCAACTGAACTTATTAGTCATAGTATAATATTTCTCTCTCAAAATAAAACAGTTAAAAACAACATAAGTCGACTTATCAGCTGCAGAAACTATCTGCCAAACAGGCTGATAAAATAAAGAGAACAAATGTCCTAAACGGACACAAGCATCATATAGCCGACGTCGAGGATTTAAGCACCAGGAAGCATGAATTTTTGTGCGTAAAATCACATGATTTGTAACTGTTTATTGGGGTCTCTCCTAATATTAAAAATATCTGGTTCAAAATTCCCATCACGTCTAGTTTTTTTATCACTAGCACAACTAAAGCGATAATGATGAAGTTTTCGTGAAACCTAAAAAATTGTGCTAAAACATAGATTTTTTTAATACTAGGAGAGACCCACTTAGTAGCCACACACTCAAATTCATGACCTCAGGCTTCACATAATCATCCCCTAACCACTCCATCCATAAGATACTTGTGTCCGATGAGATATTCGTCCGCCTCATTTTATTTTCATCCAGTTTTAAAATGAGTATTTGAGTGCTAAACGATTTCAAATAAAAACGTTGCTAACTATAAAGTTGCATGACCTTTGAGATTTGTAACTTTTGTTTTGGTCGTTTCTCCATCTGAGGTAATTTAAAAAATTCAAATAATGTAACTTTCATGGGATACATCACTAGTAGAAAAACTGTTTTTGCTGGCGCCCCCCAAAACACACCACAGACGGTTGTGGGTTTCACGCCGCCTGTGGTGTGTTTTGGCTCCCAACCGCCTGTGAAGAGGGGTTATCACAGGCGGTTGGCTTCGGTTGGCATAAGCCAACCGCCAGTGTAAATGGCCCCATTTACATTGGCGGTTGGCTTATGCTAACCGCCTGTGGTACTTCCTGCCTATATATAGGACCCTCCTGACCCCCACTCTCTTTTTTCTCCCGACCAGCTACAGTTCTAGCCGCCACTTTCCATTAGAAGCGATTTTGGAGGTCCAGATTTTTCAAAATACAAGAGGGGAGGTTTTGATCTTCATTTCTTGGAAGGAGATTGGTTAAAAAGGTTAGTTTATGTCCCTATTGCCTCATTTAGCTCATTTTTGCTCAATTGGAGCCACATTTTGGATCTAGGGTTTCACCATGAGTGAGAGAGAAGAGTCCTAGGTGTTCAAATTAGTTTATGCTATATATATTTACTTGATGTTTGCTCTCCATCTTCATGTTTGTTTTTTAATTTAGTTTATGCTATATATATTTACTTGATTGTTATGAATCAATGTTGTGTTAAATATACTCTTACTCTAAACCCTAGCTAATAATCTAGGGTTTCACCATGAGTGAGAGAGAAGAGTCCTAGAATGTTTGAGAGAGGAGTGTAGTTTTTTTGTAGTTTTTTTAATTATTGTACTTAGGTTTTTTGTTATGCTTTTTTATTTCTCAATTTATTTCATCCACTTTATGCACTTATGTTTCATTAATTTAATTGTGATACTTAGTGGCTGGATATAAACCCTAGCTAATAAACTCTAAGGGGGAGGTTTTGATCTTCATTTATAGAGACAAGGGGACATTTATCAAAATACTAGGGGAGAGGTTTTGATCTTCATTTCTTGGAAGGAGGTTGTTAAAAAAGGTTAGTTTATGTCCCTATTGCCTCATTTAGCTCATTTTTGCTCAATTTGAGCCACATTTTGGATCTAGGGTTTCACCATGAGTGAGAGATAAGAATACCTAGGTTGTTTTCTTAGTTTATTCATGTCATGTTGATGCCAATTTGAGCCACATTTTTTGCGAACACATGGTGGATAAGTACCCATGTATGTTCAGCTTTGATGATGAGTGATCGTCCAACACGTGAGTGTTTCAGTTTGAGTGGCTTACCCTAACCTCTGTGAAAGCAGAAATGTGTGCTTGTCTATCGACTTGTGGTGTGCAGGTGCTATGCCTAGTGATAGTGGTCAATGGCGTGGAGAAGGTCGAGTAGAGGCTTACCATGCCGATGGACTGAGAGTGGTGAAGGGCGGAAGCGGGGCTCGGACTGAGGGACCATGGGCGTCGGCGGACTAGCTGTGGTGGCTAGTACTTGGCACCGGCGAGTGCGAGAAGACATGGAGGTAGACCGAGTTGACCAAGTCAAGACGGTGGACACGCGAGTCGAGTGGAGGCTCAGGGTACTCGGAGTCCGACTGGACGAAGACAAGGTGGCTCGCGTCGAGTGGTTTGGTGCTTTGGGCCTCAAAACCATCCGCGTCGATTTCCGAGTTTGGGCCGCAAAACTCGGGGTTCGGTAGTTGAGCTCAAAGCTACCGGTGGCGGGTTTCCTGGGTTTGGGCCTCAAAACCTAGGCGGAGCTTCCGAGGAAGCGGGGATGGCACGTGGAGGAATCCTGGAGGTTGCGTCGAGGCGACGGCAACTCCCGGCAGTAAGCGGGACCGTCCATTCAAATCGAGGAAGATATTTTCTGGAGCTTGGACTGCAATGCTTAGGCTAGGTAGTTCACTCATGTATCTAGGGGGAGTCTTTGGGAAATAGCCAAAGCCCCGTTAAATAGAGGATGAAGGGGTATCCTCATCCTCATCTCTTGCATTACTCTTTCTCCCACCTATTCCTAGGTTTTCCCTTCTCTAGCTTCTTCTTGCTTGAGATCCACCGAGTCACCGGTGTAAGAACTTGTGATTGTTGCGAGGAATCGGAGGCCGTGACCTCCGTAAGCCATGGTGGCTTCGCTTTTGTGATCGTGTTCCCCGTTTTGCTTGTGTTCTTCGTGTTTTACTTTTGTTCCTTATTTTCCCAAGATGATTTCTCTTTGTAGGGAGTAGCTCTTGCAAATCCGTTTGAACCAAGTTATTGGTACTCGTGAGGAGCAACTTTGCACCGAAGGAATTTTCCTAAAACCTCATGAGCACACAGATCGGATGTTTTCTTTGCGGCGTTCTTGGTTTTGCCTTTTCTCCCCCAAATTCGAGTGTTCCCGTTTATCCTCTCCAAATTGAGCGATGATTTCTTCGGGATAGCTCCCCAGCTGCACAAGGATCATGCCTACAAAATTTGGTTGCAGTTGGAGTTCATTTGGTTGAGTTTTGGGAAGATTTGGAGGAGAAAAAACTATTTTCGCGTTTCTGTGCTCTGCTCGAGGGCGCCGGACGCTCTGAGTTTTGGTGTCGGACGGTCCGTCGAGGCGTCAGACACAAGGACGTTCTGACGTCAGCGTCCGTCGCGTTCGTCTGCGTGTGTGTGAGTTTGGCGTTGGACGCTGTCCATCGTCCGTCGCCCTGCGTCCGTTGCTTTGCTAGTCTGTCTGGATTTTCAGCGTTCACTGAAAACCCGACGGACGCTCCCCTAAGTGTCCGTCACGTAGCGTCCGACGCCAACGGACGGTCACCCAAGCGTCCGTCGTCCAGCGTCCGACGCCTAGCGTCCGTCGCCCTGTTGTCCAGCATCCGTCGCCTGTATTTTGGGCTGTTTTGCTTGGGGTTTTTTTCCTCTTTCTCATAGGGGTTGAGAACTCTTCTTGGGGGTTTCCGGTGAGTTTTCCTCCACTGTCGGTGAGCTTTCATTTGCTCCGTTTTCGTCTGAATTCCCCCTCGCGTTGCTTGGGGGAGGTTGAGCACCCAGGAATTGGGTTTGGTTTTTGGGAAGAGTGGCCCGAATATTTCGAGAGAAATTTGAGGCTCCCATTCACCTCCCCTTTGGTCGCGGTTCTCGGTCCTTCATTTTTGCTCTATTTTCATTTTTTCTTTTTAATTTAGTTTATGATAGATATATTTACTTGTTTTCATTGATCAATGTTGTGTTAATGTTGATCAATGATACTTAGTGGCTAATAAACTCTAAGGGGGATGTTTTGATCTTCATTTATTTTCTTCAAGTCAGGTTGATTAAGATGGTTACATAATATTTGTCGTCTCCCTCTTTTGAAAATCATGAATTGATCGATGGAGAGGTCATCCTGGATGTATAATTTGTCAAGGCTAGATGAATCATACATACCCGAGGTTCATAAGTTTATTGATGCCGCTAAGAACCATGCTTGGAGAACAAAGAAGACACACATACATTGTCCATGCATGGACTGCAGGAATGTGAGAGTATTTGATGACCATCAACAAATCCTTTCTCATCTTGTCCTTCGAGGATTTATGAAGGATTACTTGATTTGGACAAAGCTTCCAAGAAGAAAACCAAGGCGACGACCATCAACGAAAAGACATTATACACCATAGTTGAGGACGTGTGCCTTTTCCTCATCAAACAGGTCATCTCAAGTGTAGGGAAATATCATGATTATGAGAGTGAATTAGCCAAGCCCGAGTACGAAGCGCTAACAGAGGTTTATAGCCTAAAACTTACTCGGAACGGCTTTTAGAGGACATGTCCAAACTCTTGATGTATATACACATGTAACTTTATGTGTGTGAGCGTGAGACTGATGTATATAATCTGACATACACTTGTAACTTTATTGCTAGTATGAAACTTTAAAGTAATACATGTATGTATGAGATATTTAAATTATATGTTGCTATATTTAAACACCATCCAATAGGATTTAGTAGTTTCAATAACAATATATATGTATATATTAAATCATACAAAAATATATATTCAAAATATAAAATCTGAAAAACATTTTCACAGACGGTTCTCTTAGTGAACCGCCTGTGTAAATGACATATTTACACAGGCGGTTCTCAAGCAACCGCCTGTAGAAAGCTCCCATTTGTACTGCCCCCAGCGCAGGTGGGGCTCGGAAACGCCTGTGAAAATAGGTTCCCAACCGCCAGCAAAAACAGTTTTTATACTAGTGCATGATTTCAAACGAAAAAGTTGTCAACTACATATTGCATATTTTTTTTCACCCCTATAATTTTTGTTTTGATCGCTTCTTCATCCGAGATCTTTTAAGTACAACTACACACTTATGACTAAAACCAATGATCTTGTCGGTTCATGGTTAAAGTCAGCAGTGATATACTGATATGAACCGTGATAAACCAATTCACTATCGGTTGGTTATATCACTGGTTTTAGTAAAAAAATCGATAGTGATGTGTCATTAGCCAATAATCATGGATCGACAGTGAAAATCATTTACACTACCACCAACGAACCTCGAGAGGACCCTCCTACTGCAAGCCGCACTAATTACTCTTTACAAGAGCTCGGCCGGGAGTCAATAAAGTGTGGGGAAGCTCCAATAAATATTTCAATAAAAATATACATATATTATATTTTAATAAATATTTTTTAAAAAATAAGTGGTCAAAGTTACACTTTGGAGACCATACTGTTTTCTAAAACAACAAGTTTTTTGAATATGGAGGGAGTATTTCATAGATCAAAGCCTCACAATTACTCTTTCTAATCCTATCTCTCTCCGAGAGAACAGTCTCTCCGTATTCCTGAGTTGGAGAAGAACGGTCAAGTTCGGAATGACCTCTGGAGAGCTCGAAATTATCACAAACAACCATAGGTAATTTCAGCATACAACATGTATAGCCAATTATTTGCATAATAAATGAGCTAATTAGCCTCTCAATGGTGAATTAAGAGCTGCACATCACAAATAAATTATCCATTTTTCATTAAAAGAGACCGAATAAAGTGCAAATCCAGGCCTCCAAATGGTGAATTAAGAGCTGCACATGACAAATAAAATATCCATTTTCTCTTAAAAGAGACCGATGGAGCATGGAGATCCATATGTCAATGCATGATTGCACGTACAACTCGTATGGACTGGACTCCGATCTCAATTGCAGGCTTGCAGCTGATAAACATATAATATTGGCAATATATTTCTGCAACTGGGATCGGACCTTCACATCTGTAGGCGATCGATTTAATGAACTGAGCAAAGATTCAGCGGCTGCTAGCAAACCACGCTAGGCGAAGAAGTTAATGGAGAAGAAATTCAGTTGCTCGAAAACCGCTTTCGCGGTCTCGCTTTCTCTCATGCCCAAGTACCCCTGCCGACTAGCTCATACAATATTATTTATCGCACTTATTATATATTGTTCGAGAGACTTTTTTTTTACAACAAACATGGTTTTATTTCAGCAGCAACGTGCTGTGAGCAAACATACAGAGTTGTTCAGTACAGATTGCAGTGCTTCCATCGGTGATTTACATGAGCCATATTGGTACAAGAGATTGTAGAAGCCGGCGGCTGTGATTGTATAGCTGCAAATGCCTGCCTTGCAAGCAAAATGTGCTGTTTGATTTATGTCCCTTCGTATCTTGAATATCTTGAAGTTTCTCTAAAGATGGCATTTCAGGAACTGTTGTCTGTTGTGTGAAGTGTTTAATTCTCCAGTCCGCCCGGCGGTGTGGAGCTGTCGATGAAAGAGATCAGCTGCTGGTTATCTGATAAGAAGTTGATGTTCTGCAGATTGTTGGAGGAGTATCAGTTAGTATGGCGCTAGCTAGCTAGCTAGCCGTAGGTTCATTTCATTCTTCCACATTCCCAAATTAAGCTACACACATATAATACCCTAAAAAAAAGGTTGGCCGGTCAGCTCATGTCCTTCAGAATGCATGCATGCATCTCATATATTTCTGTTCATCCGAGCAGTACTGTGTCAAACACTCAAACATGAGCAGTACTGTGTCAAACCCTTGCAGCATGCACTCAAGTAATGTGTGTCCATAATCCATTAATAATCCTATATATGACAGTTTCTTGGTATGGAAACTTTTGTTTGCTTTGACCTGTTTGACCCGCCGCCCGCCGGGATACATCGTCATGCATGTGGCTGCAGAGAGGAAGCATGTCTGTGTCTCTGCATATTTGTAGCAGAGTTGCAACTGGCTGCTACAACCACAAGGGCATTACGATCGAACATCAAAGTTGAACGGCGAGTAGTCAAACTTGCTGGTAACTGAGGATCACTGTCAACATGCTAGCTTCCCACGAAATATATTCAGCAGCATTGAAGATTCGGTGGACTGAATTGTCTTCTGCTTTTCAACTAGCTGCTCCCAATTAGTGTCCATTTATGGTTTTAACGGGTCCTTGTTTTGAAATTTGAACCAATTAACTAATTGTGTTAGTTGCAGCTTCTTCAATCAAAAGTTTGATTTATTCATAGCCTGTGCATATAAATGTTCAACTTGCTGAAATTAGTGCCTCAGCTCGCTCAGCCGGGAGAACATGGCATCTGACGTGCGATTTTCACTGACATGTAGACAAGCATATCTTTCATTCTATTTTTTTTCAGACAATCAGATTGAGGCGTTCAGCTGTGCTGTTCAATTTCTGACAAACTTATAATTTTATTACATTCGCAAAGACTTCTGTCTTCTTTTTTGAGAGAGACTAGAGAAAGGGATCGGGGCAGCTGATAGATTGAGGCATTCAGCGCTGCTGTTCTCTCTCTCTCTCAGCTCTCTCTCTCTCTCTGACGAAAAGTCATGCATGTTCGGTTCATCCAAATTGAGCCAAAAATGTGACTTGTATTCATTTTCCCTTTAAAAAACACTCTTACATGCTCTGATCATGTCTTGCACTCTTGCCATTACCAGGAGGTGTGTGTGTCTCTCTCTCTCTCTCTCTAAAGGGCGTGAGCTAGACACTACTACATATTCAAATATCACTGTCGGCACATCACTGCTGGATTGTATTGAGCCGACAGTGATAAAGCTTCACTGTTGGTTCAAACTCTGACAGACCCCAAATGATTGGGGTAGGGCCAAACCGGCAGTGAAGCTCATTATCACTGCCGGTTCGTGGTTCGAACCGGTAATGATAATGAGCTCCACTGTCGGTTCGTGGATTAAACCGCATGTGATATGTCCACAATATATATAGCTCGACCTCCCTCCCTCCTTTGTCCCAACGGAAAAGAACATGCTCCATTGTTGCGGCTACTCTTCATCTCCATTGTTGTGGTTGCTCTTCACCGGATTGCTCAAAGAAACTCTTGGATGCTCACGATCTTCTAGCTTATGATTAGTAACAAGCATACTCCTTTGGATTGGTAGGTTTAGATTGCTTTTGTGTTTTGAGATAGATTCTTATTGTAGTTGCTTAATTTCTCCATTTTAGAGAGCACATTTGAATTGGATCTTGAGCAAGGCATCAAAATTTTGGTAAATCCACCTTTGAGAAGGTTGGTGTAAACGATTGCTATGTGTAGCCAGCTAAATTCGAATTTTATGTGTACAAATCCATAGTTTGAAAGTATGTAGCAACAAGTTTGAAGATTGAGTTTGAAAGTATGTTCAGAAAAAACGTACTCCTACCCTACAACTACGAGTATGTGTTCTCAACCCTTACTTTATTGTTTCTTTTTTTGATATGTCATTCAATAACATGGACTTTGTGATTGCAACAATCATTTCATCCTCGTAGATATCTATCTTCAAGATTCACATATCGAGGTGTGGGACTCAAAGAAAAAGTCACTTTCTCTTATTGACGCCCTAGTCAAAGTGCTAAATAAGTAAGTGAACCCAATATCACAACATTTTTAATCACATAGGATATTGTAATGTCCTCGGCCTTCACACTTCATTTACAATGTCACATAGAATGAAGTCATTACCTAATTGAAAAAAATCTCGATAGCAAGATGCAAGAGAAATGGAGAGCCTCATTCAGTGTGAAGTGTATGGAGGATCTCAAGACCCTAGATCAACCGATAGGGAACAACCGAATGCGGGTTCTATGCATGTGATATGGGCAATGCTTGTCTACTTTGACGCAAAAACACAAAAAGGAGATGAAATGGTAAGTTGACGTCTCATTTATGTTGTTTTATCTTATGTTTGTGCATCTCAATATCATATTGCTTCAATTACAGCGCAAAGCAAACAATCACAACATGTTGCTAGATTTTGAGATGAGAGGAATTCAAGAGGAGATAACAAAGTTTGTGATGGACGAGATATTGATCACGAAAGGATCATTCTCTATTGCGAAGACTAAGAAGTTCAAGGCGTAGTGCAGAAGAGACCGCATCGATAGACTATTGTGATGCGACACTTAGTTTGATAGTTAAAGTTTTTTTAGAACTTTTGTAATATAAATGTTGATGGGTTTGTATTGTCGTTGATCCATAACCACCTTTACATCAATATCAAATTGTTCGATAGCAACCACTGGTCTGTTCGCTGGGCCGTTTTTTGGCTGATAAGCCGCGGCTGATGCTGTTTTGGTTGTTTTTCTGTGAGACAAAAACACTGTTTCGGTGGCTGATAAGACAAACGAACAGGCCGACCTCTCACCCACCACCTCCCCTCCAAATGAAAATAAAATAATTATTAAAATTCAAATTGTGAAAATTATATCACTACCGGTTCAAAAAAATCGACACTGATATAAAATCTACATAACCGGTTAGTTAGCCAAACCGACAGTGATGGCTCAAGTATCACTGCCGGTTTGGCATAACCGGCAGTGATATGTTCAGTTCATCACTACCGAGTTGATTATGGCGGTTCAAAATACGCCAGTGAAGGGGGATTTAAACCGCCATCGATGTCCTCTAGTGTAGTGAAAAGGTGATGTTACATTCTTTTTCTTTTTGAAACATGAAAGAATCTGTACATCATGTACTTACTAAAATGATTTAACTACTAGCGACAAACTTGAAAAGGAGAATCAAAATGTGTGCTCCTTTTGGCTACAAATAACAATGTAATGTACATGGTGTAGTAGTATTTGTTTATCAGCAAGGGTAAGAATCCTTCAGGTTTGTTTGGAGGCATGGAGAGTTCTTCCAAACCCTAGCGTGTGTCTTTAGCATCTCCTTTGCCCTGAGACCGGCCCTCTCGCCGGCATTGACCTGCAGCACCAGCAGCAGTTTTGCCACCACACCGACGGCGAGCATCTCCTGCAGCACCGAGGGCGTCGGTGTGTGCCTGGCCACGGCGTGGAGCGCGCGCACGGCGCTCTCAGTGACAACTAAGGATACCCGCATGATCTTCTTGGACACGACGGCCAGCCCCGCCGGGTGCGCGACCAGCTCCGAGCGGCCCTCCGCGCAGCCACAGAGGTGGTCGATGGCCACGACGGCTAGCTCGGTGACGCGGCGGCCGCCCTCGTCGAGGAGCAGCTCGACCAGCGCGGTCACCGCGCCGGCCTCGACGGCCTTGACGCGGTTCCGGCCCCAGGGGCAGAAACGGCACAGCACGTGCAGCGCCGCCCGGACAGCCTTGGAGGACACCCGGTCCGAGACGACGCGCACCACCTCCTGCACCAGGTCGGCGCTCACCGTCATGAGCTGCGCCGGCGTCATGACCGCCGTCATCGCCTTGAGCAGAACGATGCCGTAGGCGCGCGACCGGTAGCTCGGGCGGCGCAGGACGGACGCCAGCGTGTCGAGGAAGTCGCCGTCCCGTTCCATGATCTGGGCAAGGCTCCGCTCAGACGGCTTGAGCGAGAAGAGAACGCCGAGCGCGTCCTCCGCCGGCGAGCTCGTGGAGGTCGGAGAATCCAGCACGAAGTCTTCGGCGGCGTCTTGCTGGGTGGTGGTGGCACGCTTGGTGACAAGCGAGGCTAGGAATTCGACGGCGCCTGGCGTGGCCTCGACGCAGCGCCTGTTGCGCTCGCTCTCGGCGACGACGGCCTTGATCTCCCTGAGCGCGGCTGCCGCCTGGCGGTCCCCGCCGTGTCGGCCCTCGTCGAGGAGCGCGGCGACGCGGCCTGAGTCGAGCGGCTGGCGCGGCGTGGGGAAGCGCTCGACCTGGTGCGCGGCGCACCAGGCCTGGATGAGGCGGCGCAGCGTGTGGTTGGGCGTGGCGTCCATCTCGGCGGGCGGCAGCGCGCGGCGCGTGACGGGGCAGGTGGCGTGGCCGTCGGTGAAGAGCCAGCGCTCGATGCTGGCGCGGTCGTAGGTGATGCCGGTGGTGAGCGTCACCGGGTCGCGCATCACCTCCAGCGAGATCGGGCAGAGGAAGTAGTGGGGGACCTCCTCCTCCGCCGCCGAGGACGACGAGACGACCTCCATGCTAGCTGGTTGCTGTGGTCGGTGCTTGATGCTTGCACGCTTGTTCGGATCGGATCGGAGGAGCGAGAGGTTGACGTGTTGCGACGAACGGGGAGAGATGGATGGATCGATGCGGAAGAGGAGATCGGAGATGTTGTTATTAGCTGGAGTTGAACGAATGGAAGAGGAAGAGGCGCGTTTTATAGGTGAGGCGGGACCGTAGCTAGGCGAAGGGAAGGGGAAGCGAAGAAGTCAAACCGCGGCGATGCGTGCGTGGTTACAGTGTAACGGCCGGGTTGGTGCGGTGGCGTGCGTTAAAACAAGAGCAATTACTTAATCGATTATAATCTGCAAAACTCGATCCTTAATCTCAGCCCGTACAAGTTACCTCTCCGTCAGTTTGTTTTCACTTTGCATCGCCTGATACATTTTACACACAACTCAGTGTCCAAGCATGTCAAGGGGTTGACAGCGCAATGACAAAGACCATTGGTTGGGGGCTCTCACCCAGGGTTCAAATCCTGGGTGCGACACTTTATTCTAGATTTATTCTAAGATTTTCCTGCGCTACGCATCAAGTGGCAGACGATGTTTCGTGAACTTCAAGATTTGCCGGTTCAGTCCTTCAATAAATGTCCAAGCATGCATAAAGCCCCGGCTCTTTAAGTTATTTTTATATCTAATAATATACTACTTTTTCCTCTACGTGTTCACAGCACAACGAGAATATCCATTATCAAAAAAAAAAAAAGGCGAGACTACCTAAAACACGTCGGTCCATAAAAAACAGGTGGATCATATATACTACGTCGTTGATTTTGATTTATTTATTTATTTTTTACCAGCAGTTAAATTGGTGTATAATTTTCATGAGAGGGTTCTTTGGATTAATAATTGTCAATTAACTTCAATTGTCTAGGGCGCGCGGGCCAATTGGCTAAGTTACTACTAGTAGAAAAGAAGTGGCTAATTAATTAAGGTGGGTTGGGTTTGTTTGGTGTATCAGAGTGCGTCTATAGCTACTACCTGGTCGGTGTTGGTCTGTGGAAGGTACGAAAAGGTATTGGCTGGCTGACCGCCATGCGCTGACCATGCATGCATGGCCGCGGTCATCCTTTGGCCTGGGCAGATATGGATTGACTTTTTATAATATATTGATTGATTGATCCCTTCTCGTCGTCATATCTCCGATCCTTGCATTGCGTCTGCGTGGTCTTTTCTTCGACTCGTTGCACTACTAGCTTGAAAGATTCCGTTCGCCTTGCCTCGGGCTTACCGCTTAATTATTACGTGCCTGCTTTGACGCCGCGCGCTTCTGCAGCGCTCTGCTCTATCCAACTCCATCATATATATATATATATATATATATATATATATATATATATATATATATATATATATATATATATATATATATACTATCTCCAAAACACAATTTTGATCTTTTTTTATAAAAATGTTTATGGAAAAATGATATATGTATATTTTTATGAAAATATTTTTTAAGATAAATCTATTAATATAATTTATACATTTGCAAACTCAACGATTTAAATGTTATAGATGATTTATATTCCTAATGTTTGAATCAAACCTTGTCTAAAACGTCTTCTAATATATATATATATATATATATATATATATATAGCGCGAGCGGAATATACCAATTTCAGATTAGCTACTAGTAGCTCCTGCATCTGCAGCCATCAGACACGCAACGTAACGCACAGGATGCCACGATCGATGAGCATATCCCAAATTCCCAACCTGCTGCTGGTTCAACGACCTTGCATGTCCAATACTGTACGCTCTAGAACGGCTCTCTTTTTAAAGAGTCGCGTCCGAGCATGCACGTTGGACAATGTCCTGATCAAGCTGTTTCCACGCCCCTGCATGCTGGAAATAATCATTTTAAGTTTTTGCATTACTACTAGTTGTAGTTGAAGACCTCCAATTAATGGAGAAATCACATTAATCATCACGGGATGTGCAAAATTAAAATATAAATTACCAAATTTCTTCCAAAAAGTAACAAGGAACTAACCACCAATTCAATTAGACTATATTTGGATCGATTTTATTTTCTAAATAAGTAAAAATTAACCTCTGCCATTATAAAAACAACCATATGTGTTATTGAAAGGGTTGTTTAATTTTAGCTTCCTTACAAGTAGTAATTACACTAACGTCTCAGAGTCGCACGTCAGCGCATTTTTTCGCGAACGTGCTCTGGCCGGGATTTGAATCCGAAGACCTCACCCTCTCGCAGTACCTCCTCTACCACTCCACCCATAACTCACTTGTGTCTAGACTCGGTAGTACTTCCTCATATTTTATACTAAACTGAGTGTATAATGATTGTTTCAGCCACTAAACGAATTCAAATGAAAAGGTTGTGAACTACAAACTTTCATAACTTTTCGAGATCTACAACTTTCATGTAGCAAGTTTTTTTCATCCGAGGTCGTTTACAAAAATTTGAATTTCAAATTTCACACATTCAAACGTATTTTTCGATGACAAGATGATTTCAAATGAAAAGGTTGTGAACTACAAAGTTTCATAACTTTTAGAGATCTACAACTTTCATGTACAAAGTTTTTCCATCTGAGATCGTTTACAAAAGTCAAAAAAATAACTGTACAAGTATATCACTGTCGGTTCCAGCCACAAACCGGCAGTGAAGCTCATCATCACTGTCGGTTCGTGGCTGGAACCGGCAGTGATGATGAGCTTCAGGCACTGATATACCTGTAGAGTTGTTTTTGTAAACGATTTCGGATGGAAAAACTTTCTACATGAAAGTTGTAGATCTCGAAAAGTTATGAAACTTTGTAGTTCACAACTTGTTCATTTGAAATCGTTTAGTGGTCGAAAAATACGTTCGAATATGTCAAATTTGAAATTCAAATTTTTGTAAACGATCTCGGATGAAAAAACTTTCTATATGAAAGGTGTAGATCTCGAAAAGTTATGAAACTTTGTAGTTTACAACGTTTTCATTTGAATTCATTTAGTGGATCAAACAATCAATTTACTTCACTGATTTTCCAAATTACGAACCGACAGTGATGAGGACCTTCACTGCTGGTTCGTGGCTGCAACCGGCAGTGAAGATTCATCACTGCCGGTTTTGCCAGACCCGGCAGTGATAGGCCGGTACTGATATGCAAATCTGTAGTAGTGTTAGGTGCAAATTTAATGGGCTACTTAGATTATCTATCATATATATTTGGCATGGTGGATAATTTATATGCAAATTTATAGGTTCATTTTTTAATTACGTTTCGTAATGGCAGTGTTGTAGGAAAATGCCGATGACACCAAAAATCATATACAACTATATTATAAATATAGGACAGTAATAATTAAGCAAAGTTATTATTTTAGATAATAATTTATTCGTTTTAAACAGAATAATTGTAAATGCCTATTTTTAATAAAATACTAATGAGAAAATTCAACACTTTGAGTGGATGTTAGTGCATGTCAAAGGTGATTATGACATATCCCTGATTTATGTATATTATTTTTGAATAATTAATCATTATTTAAATGTCAATGTTTTCTTGAGGTTAACACAATTGGCGCCTCGCTCCTATATCGTACTTGAAGCTCTTACCACCATTATTCTTGAGATCAATACTACTACTTGCATATATAGTTGCATGTGTCGGAACGTCGTCATTTGTTTATGGGACGAGAATACGACTACGTACACACAGTATTTACACGGTCCCTACGCAGCAGCAAGCAGAGAGAGAAATAATGATCCAGCAAATGACACGCGCGTCGGCGGCGTAGTACACGTCGTCCAGACCAGAGACGGAAGCTGCATGCCGCGATCCAATGGGCCATCGATATGATGGACCGGCCCCGCATGTCGGTCAGGCCGGTTAGTTTGACGGCTTTGACCGGCACGGCATCATCACCATGTATCATCGCGGATCCAGTACGCACTACTCCTACCTACTTGTGTTGTTGTCAACCGCGCACCGCTGATGCACGCGCGCGTGACATAAAATTTGCTACGATTGGGGCTGGCGGCGGATTTCGGCACGTGCCGTACCCTATTATCTAACGACGACCGTTTACCACTCCACCAGCGGATTTATCAGAGCAGCAGCAAAACTCTGGATGCTTCGATACTTTCCTCTTCATAGCTCATGCATTCCTACTCTTCCTAGCTACAGCTTTGATCGGATCGGAATGGGTCGGGTCGACCCATTGGATATTGAACCCAACCCACAAAAATAGGGTCATAGGGGCTGACCTCAAAGTATAAAATGGATCAACAAAGACGGAACCTATTGCCCCATAGGTGATATGGGCCGACTCAATTATCATATATATAATAATTTTCTTAATTTATTGGTCTTCTTTATTTTCAAAATAAGCATGATTAGTTATCATTTATAAACACAAGGAATATCAGTATATCATAGTATTTTTGAAGTGAAAATAGATCACCATGCAAGAAGATCGTCTCTGATCCACAGTGCAGTACATGCAAATGTGGCAATGCTTGTTGCTTTAGACACGGCCGTGTAGTACCAAGCATGCATGTGCGAAACCACTGTACAGGTAATGATTCGTAAGTACATATTGCATCGAACCATGCTCATCAGCCAATGCATCGTCAGTTCTGGAGCTTGGTCCTCGGTTCCCAGCTTCCCATGGATCCTACACTACTACATATAATCGACAATCACTGTCGGCCCATCACTGCCGGTTGTATTTGGGCCGGCAGTGCCGGTTCAGTCTCTGACAGACCCCCAATTATCGGCGACTGAGGCAGAACCGACAGTGAATTTCAACATCACTGCCGGTTCGTGGCTTGAACCGGCAGTGATGTCTCTCTGCCGGTTGAAGCCACCAACCGACAGTGATAAGGAGATTCACTGTCGGTTCGTGCCTTGAACCGACGGTGATACGGCTAGGGTTTTATTTAAGCAGGCACTAACGCGCTCCGAAATGTTCAGACGCGCGCCAGTGCCCACTCAGCCGCCGCTCCACGCCGCCGCCGCCGCTGCGTGAAGGCCGCAGGAGGACGGAGCTCCACGCCACCGTCCTCGCCACGGTGAAAGCCGCAGGAGGACGGACCTTCCTCCACGATGCCCGTTCACCTCTCTCCACGGTACCATGATGTTTGACGAAATGCCTATTTAAGATGTTATTTGATATGTTATATGAAATTTAATATGGATAATATATAGATTTGATAGATAGAGAGGGATATATAACATTGTGCATTGGTCCATGCCTGTTTAATCGATTAATTAATCTTGCTCGGTCCGTCTGCTTTTACTTTGCAACTCCTTATAAATTTTACACACAACTAAGTACATTGTGCATCCATAAAGGTCCTTTTGAGTCAGTTATTTTTAGGATAAAGTACACTTTTCAACCTTCAACTCATATTAAATTTATTTTTTAATCTTTAAATACGAAACCGAGTGAAAGACACTCTTTAACTATGAAATCTGGACAAATTTGACTCTCGACGAGGATCAAAAGCGGTTTTCTATTTTCGAGAGACGCTAATATTTTTAGCATCTTTTAACATCTAAAAAAAACTCAGAACTAGAAAGTTGTAGATCTTATTGAGTGTTACAACTTTGATATAAAAATTATTTTTATTTGACTCCATACAAAAGATATATTATTTTTCTAATACGGCAAGCGCTAGAGCGTGATTATTACGGTGTTGAAATATTATATTATTTTTATAAGCATCTAAATGTCCTCAAATGAAAAATATTAAAACTATAATGTTGTATATAGTTTTGAGATCTATAACTTTCATATAAAAATTATCTTCATCTAACATCTTATTGAAGAGTTATAATTTTTTTGAATGTTGAGTTTTGTCATGCCTCACTATTATTTTGTCGCGTGATAAGTCTCCACTTTAAAAAAATCATAACTCTTCAGTACAACTTTAGATGGAGATAATTTTTATATGAAAATTATATATCTTATTAATATTTACAACTTCTGTCGGATACCTAATAATAGGGTACCCAAACTCCTTGCCCTGCAAAAACAAAATTATCCCCGAGGACTCTCCGCCTCGTCCGAGCAGGAGTGACGTCACTACCCTCGGGGGCTTTCCTACCCCCGGATCGGTTAAGACAACGGTATGCCCTCGGGGGCTCTTCCGCCTCGCCCGAGCTAGGGTGATGTCATCCGTGATGCCACCCACCCTCGGAGGCTCCTCCACTTCGTCCGAGCAGGTGTGACGTCATCCGTGACGACATTTATCCACGGGGGTTTCCCGCCCCAAAACGGCTAAGGCAATGACACTCCCTCGGAGGATCTTCCGACTTGTCCGAGCCTGGACGATGTCGCCCGTGATATCATCTGCCCTCGGGGGGTTCTCCGCCTTGTCCGAGCCCGGGTGACGTCATCCGTGACGTCACTCGCCCTCGGAGGTTTCACCGGCCCACGTCGCACTTTACCCTATAGTCAAAAGGTCCACAATACCGGCTCATCCTCAGGGATGGGGGCTGAGGGCGTGGAACGCCATGCCTACCCCTGTTGAGGTCATGTGGGACGCGCTCCAGTACCGATCGGACCATCGAATGACACTTGCCATCCCTCTGGCGGACATCGAAACAGGGATCGGGGCATACTCGGTCCTGTCCGACGGAGCAAAGGGGTACCTGACCCTGTTCTGCCCACCTTTGCCCATAACCAGATATGGCAACAGGTACATCGCCGATCACCAGGCGTGTGGCTACAGTCACACCCAGGACGAACAAGACTCAGGCGGCGTGCCAATAGGAGCAATCTTCCCGGGAAAAGAAGGCAAACAGAAGCCAAAGGCGTCCAAGTCAACAGCCCACACAGGGCCCACGATCTCTCTCTCTACTGTACTCCTACATCTCTCCCTACATATAAAGGGGGAGAATGGACCTCCAATCTAGGGCTCTCGACATCCCGAACTCATTCACACACACTCATACTCGCATCCACGCGAGCTCTCACAACGAACCTCGAACCACATACACACGAGACCTGGGAATCGACTTCCTTCTCTCACCATTGCTTGTAGCTCCCCTCTACGAGCCCTAAGCGCTCGGTAACACGACTCAGCAGCAAACTGGACGTAGGGCGTTCGTGCCCGAACCAGTATAAACCTTGTGTTCTCCGAGCGCAACCATCCGATCTCCGACATGTTTAGAAATTTACTCGTTGGCCGTCTAGACCCCGCCATTTTAGACACCGACAGTTAGCGCGCCAGGTAGGGGTCTTTTGCATGTCACCCGTATTTTCGAGTTTCGGATGGCTAACCTCCATGCTGATTTCGCTCCGGGCTCCATTGTTCGTTTTGGTAGCCTGGACTTCCAGTGCCACGGGCAGGGGGCCGACCTGGCTCTCCGTCGCCCTACGGCATCCTCCGAGGTAGCCATGGACGCCATCTCCGCGTCCATGGTCCACCTCCACCTGTCTCCCTTCGGGGAACAAGTCGCTCGTGGGACAGTCATCCCGCGGGCCGGCTACCCTCAGTTCGAGCGCCAGCTCGACACACTGATGGGACCCCAGCCGACTCAGGAGTCCCTGCACAACCTCTACTTCGCGTTTGCCAACGTGACGGCGCAGCTCGCAGGAGGGCCGCCGCTCTCTCCCGGGCACATCGAAGCGCCCGTCCCGGAGGTACTACCATTCGACATGAGGAGAGCCGCCACGTCTTATTCGGAGATGGTGGCCGCATGGTTCCATGCTGACCCCGCGGAAGGGACACGCATCGGGCTTGCGTCCCACAACCCCCGGTCCGTCTCCGATCTCCTCACAAGCTCCGAGGCCACCTCCTACGCCGACTCTAGCCGTGGGAGCGTTGATCCCTGGGATCCCCTGGACTTCGACGGTCTGGGGGATAAGGAGGACTTCTACGGTTTTCTTCACGCCAGCGATTACCTGCTCGACTCCGGCTCGAGCGACCGCAGCGAGGGCCATGGTCGCGAGTGCTTCATGTGCGACGCGCCGCCACTGGGAGCCGCTGTTGACCCCACCCTCATCGACGAGGGGGACGACGATGGCGACGGCAGCCACACGCCCATTCGCGAGACGAGTGTTCCGGCACCCCGACCACGGCCCAATCCGTAGCCTTCGGAGGCCTAGCAGCGGCAGCTTCACGACCTCCGCGACATAGAGCAGCAGCTCACGGAGCGCCAGCGAAAGGTGACATTCGAGCACGAGAAGCTTGAGCGCGAAGCCACCAGGGATCCCGCAGAGCCCCGCGCTTGCAGGGATGCCCGAGCGGTACACCATCGCATCATCAACGATGAACATGGTGCGTCACAGTTCACGAGGGCAAGCCAGAACATCATGGCAGCAAGGATGCTGCTCCGCAACCTTCTGATCCCAGATGCTCCCGACATCAAGCTCGCTCACGATGAGCTGAAGACCCTTCTGGAGCGGGCCGCGGAACAATAGGCCGAGAGCTCCGTGTCGCGGAGGCGCGGGCTTAGCACCGGCCATCCCGCTAGTGCGGCTCCTAACGACCGTGAGGGGTCGGTCCACCTGGATCCCGTACCGGCCGAGCGCCGACGTCCGATGGTGCATGCTCGCGTAGGCGAAAAGTGTGACGTGCGCGACACGCTTCACGCACGCAAGCATGCCAAGCAGGATGATGCCAGCAGAGGCTACCACGTTCGTCGTGGGGGTCGATACGACAGCGACGAGGACCGGCCTCCCACGCCGGAGCCGCCGAGCCCCTTGGCGTTCATTCGCTGCATCCGTCGTGCACCGTTCCCGCAACCATTCCAACAACCAACCAACGTCGTTTGGTACTCCGGGGAAACGAACCCCGGGCTCTGGCTCGACGACTACCGCCTCGCCTGCCAGGCCGACGGCGCGGACGATGACGATTTTATTATCCGCAACTTGCCTCTCCATCTCTCGGACTCGACCCGCACGTGGCTCGAGCATCTGCCTCCCAACACCATCAATGGGTGGGATTCCCTACGACAGGCCTTTGTCGAGAACTTCCAAGGCACCTACACAAGCCCAGGGAACCCCTGGGTCCTCCGCGGCTATAGGCAGAAGCTAGACGAGTCCCTCCAGGATTACATCCGTCGCTTCTCCCACCAATGCACCAAGCTCCCGACCGCGGCCGATGCGGACGTGGTTGGGGCGTTTCTCACAGGCACCACGTGCAAAAAGCTGGTCCAGGAGCTGGGCTGAAGCAACCCTCGCACCACCGAACGACTCCTCGACATCGCCACGAGCTACGCATCAGGTGAGGAGGCGGTCGGTGCAATCTTCCACCACGACAAGGGAAAGGGTAAGGAAGTCGAGACCGCCGGCGAAGGTGGCTTGAACCGCGCCCAGAATAGGAACAAGAAGAAGGACAAGCCGCAGCGTAGTGGTGGCGACAACATCGTCGCGGCAGCAGACCGCAAGGCCCTCCGTCCCCAGGGCGGGAAGAAGGTGGGCAAGTTCGACGACATGCTCACCAAGCCATGCCCGTACCACAATGGACCGGTCAAGCACTTACTCCAGTAGTGTGACATGATGGCAAGGTACTTCAAGGTCGTCCCTGACAAGGACGAGCCGAAGCAGTCAGAATGCCAAGACAGGGACGAGGGTCGCGAAGACTCCTACCCCCACGTCAACAAGTGCCTCATGATCTTCGGGGGCCTAGAGGCCTACGACTCCAAGCGCCGACAGAAGAAGGAGCGGCGTGAGGTCTTCGCAGTCGCCCCGACAACTCCGGCCTTCCTTGACTGGTCGGAATCCGACATCACTTTCGGTCAAGATGACCATGCGAGCGACATTCCCTACCCGGGTCGTTATCCACTCGTCGAGGACCCGATCTTAGGGAGCGTGCGCTTCACCAAAGTGCTGATGGACAGGGGTAACAACCTCAACATCATGTACTACAACGCCTTCGAGGCCCTCGGCCTACGAAGGGAAAATCTTCGATCCTCGAGGGCTCCCTGTCAAGGAATCGTCCCCGGAAGACAGACGGTACCCCTGGGGCAGGTCGTCCCGCTCATCACGTTGGGGGAGCCGGACAACTTCCGTAGCGAGTACCTCACCTTCGAGGTCATGGCTTACCGATGGACTTACCACGCGGTGTTGGGGAGGCCGTGCTACGTGAAGTTCATGGTCGTCCCCAACTACAATTACCTCAAGCTCAAGATGCTGGACCGCGTGGCATCATCACGGTCTCCTTCGACCTCAAGGTGGCATACCAGTGCGAGGTGGACTGCTGCGAGAACGCCATGGCCGAGGTGCATAGCGAGGAGCTGGTGGCGGCGATCGAGGATGCAGATAAGATGGACGTCGACCCTTAGAGCATTCGAAGCTCGGACGCCCAGAGCACCAACAACTATCTCGTATTTTCTACTTTTACTAAGTACTCTAGCACATTGTACATATGCATGTAATCTCCTATAAGAAAAAAGTTTGAGGAATAAAAACTGGGAAACTCTCGGACCAATCACTTAGCAAGGTGCACTCCCGGGGTAGGCCAGAGCACACCTTGCTCGGGGGCTGGTAAGGGGGGAACCCCCTACCTTTTCTCTCTAAAAATTTTTTCACGCAAATTATCCGCACTTCTTCCCGCCGAACAAAAACTTTGTTTTCCCCAACCAAGGGAGAAAATCTCACCGGACCGCGGCAACGGGCCGAGAGGTACTCCGACTCCCCGGAGTCAAGTACTTCCACCCGTCTGCCCATCCGAGCAGATCATATCTCTTATCAGGAAAGGCAAAGCAAGTAGGACAAAACGGAGAAGACGCAGATGCCAACAAACAAATGAACTTAAAGGAAGCTCACTAAGGAGCAATGAAAATTCGTCCAAAGCCCACCAGGGCGCATCGTACAAAAAGGACAACTTAAATTGTTTGTTACAAGGGCCCTCGGCCCTAATCACTGGCCACACAGGGTCACTCTTCCGGCAGCGGCGGGAACACCTCTGCTTTGAGCTTGGCGGCTAGGGTCGTCGTGGGCTCCTCCGCGGCAGCTTCAACCTGATCGAGCAAGTCCTCCGGGGCATCCAGGGGATAACCCTCGCTGACGAGTGTTGGAGTCACCACATCATAGAGGCAGGCGGCGATCGCCATCGTACGGTGGACTCCGATGCGCAGCGCCTCCCGGATCCGCACTTGACCCCGCTCCCAGAGCAGGCCGACACGGGTCTTGGCCGCATCCGGACCACCCTCGATGGCTGGCACGTTGAAGGGGTCGCACACGCTGTGCATGGCCTCGCGCAACGCCTACGACTCCTGCGCACCAGCACGCAGCTCTGGGGCGACAAGAAGGGAGACTCAGTCTCCAAGCAAAAAGATACATCATACCAAGACAAACGGACAAAGGAAGGCAACGTACCTCCATTTTCCCTCTCCAGGCCATGGATCGTCGCACGGAGCCGTTAGACCGCCGTCGTCAGCTCACCAACCCGGGTGGAAAACTCCAGAATCCTCTGGTCTGCGTCGACGCTGCGCTCGCGAGCCCTGTTAGGCAGGTCCTCAAAACAAGCCACGGCGTCATCACGCTCTCGACGGTGGGCGTCACGCTGGCGCCGCATGACGTTGCACTCCTCCTCCATGGAGTTCAGCTCCGAGATGGCTCGGAGTCGTGCCTCTGCTTCAACATCACGCTCGGCCGCCAGGCACTCCACTTCAACCTGACGCGCCGCATGCCCATCTGCCAGCACCTGGCTGGCCGCCTCGGCGTCGGCGCGAGCCTTGTTCCGCGCTTGCTCGGCCCGCTCGATGTCGGCGGCGCTCCGCTGCGCTAGTGTCTGGGCAACCACCGCCCTCGATTTCGAAGCACCCAACTGCTCCTCCAACTCCACCACACGATGGCGAGCCGCGACAAGGTCCTCGGCCACGGCAGCCCCTCCGACGGACGTCCACGACCCAAGAGCCCACCGGCCGGCCTCGCGACGGATAACTTCTGACTTCTCAACGCTCGTCGCCATCAAGATCTACGCAAAGGGAGAAGTCAGTCGATAGTAAGGAGCAAAAAACAAATACTTACGATCAAGCGGCCTGTCACATTGCCATGATGCGAGAAGTCGTCAGAGAACGACGCGACCGCCCTCTGGATGAACCCCAAACCTCGCGCAATAAGGAGGTCAGTCTCCCGACGCAAGTCTGCCACGCGATTCCAGTGGTGAAGCTCACGTCGGTCATCCAACACGAACACGGGGGTCCCCAAGTTCTCTTGATCAACCCAGGCAAGCCGATCACCGTCCCCGAAGGAGCGACGATTGGGGCGGAGATGACGCAGGGTTCCAGGGGCAGCCTCTCCCCCAGCGTCAGCCACCTCGCCCCGCGAGGTCGCACTGGACTGGGAGAGGGGCCCCTCCTCGCTCGCCCCAGGCGCCGGTACCTCACCCTCTGACATCGCGGCCGCGACGTCTGCGTCGCCATCCACCCCATCCAGGCCACCCGCAACGGCTTCGTCCGCCGTGATCACCCCGCAGCATCCTCCGTCGCCGCGGCCGACGGAGCCTCCTCGACATCCATGGCCATGAGGTCACCCAGACCGTCCTCCTCCCCGGAGTCGTCCACCACTACCACCTCCGGGGGAGAGGGCGACATGACAGCCGCGGGACCGACGTCTGTGGGGGCCGGCGGAGTCACGCCACCAATGGCGGTGCCGCCCGGGGCTGGCTCGGCCCTGGTCTCGGTGGAACTCGCCAGACCAAGGACCGGGGCAGTGTCGCTTTACCCCTCGCCGGCGGACGGCACCCCCCTAGCGCAGCTTCTTCCACCCGCGTGCGCGGAGTTGCCAGAGAGCCTGAAACGAACGTCACGTACCGACAAGTGTGAGCTAAAACCCTTTTCAACGAAAGAGCAAAGAAAGACGTTGTTAACTGCAGGCTTACCGTGGGGAGAAGACGTGACCATGTTTCTGCTTTAGCTCCGCCTCGCCACGGTTGGCAGTGCCCGAACCGCCGCTTCCCTCGCCCCCCTCAGACGGGGTGGGAAGGAGATTGATCAGAGTGCCACCGGTAACGCGGCCCTTGGAACCCCCCGGGACTATGTGTGCCCAGAGCGTTCTCATCGGGGGCATTTCCACCGTCGGCGTCGCCCCAGCGGGGTGACACAGTGTTCCGACCAACAGCGGCACCGGCACCACCTCCGGCAGAGGACACCTGTCCTCCTCATCGTCATCATCGACGACGCCATTGTTGGGAATATGCCCTAGAGGTAATCATAGAGATGATGTATTCCTTGTATCCATGACATGTTATGAATATCCATTAAAGACAACTTGTATCGATTAGCAATTATGTGAATTGCTTGTGAAACTCTTTTACTTGTATGGTTATTATAAAAGTTGTCCCTGATCGGAGTTCGTGCAAGAATGCACATGAATATTAGATCAGCACACTATTAGTTGATGACTATGTTTCACAAGTCATGGACATGAGATGTCAAACTAATAATGTGGGCACATGTAGGACATGGTGCTGGACATACCCGACATGAGATTGTCTCTATACACATCATGTACGTTATGTCCTTTGACCTGAGATTGTCGTATGTACTCAAGATGTGAAACGACCTACCCTAGGACTACCAAAAGCTACTCCGTGACTGGGTAGTTATAAAGGTAGCTTTCGGGTTTGTCACGAAACATGCTGTGAGACATAGTCAATCAAGATGGAATTTTCCGCTCTCCATATGAGAGAGATATCACTAGATCACTCAAATGATTAGATCATGAAATGCATGGCCATGCTTGGGTTAAGTGTTAACCCACGAGTTGAACCAAATATCATGAGGCAAAGGAATAACATGTATATTGTATTGTGGTGGTTCGTCTGATATGATCATAGCGTATGCATAGGAGTTGACACACCTTGCTAGAGGCTGCTATCAACTATTGGTCGAGTAAGAGTACTTGGGCCATGTCTATGTGTGCGTGAGCCCATAGGGTCGCACGCTTAAGGGGCTGGAAGCCTAATTCGGGTTGGACCTGAATTAGACTAGGTTTAGGGTTGTTAATGGGCCTCCAACGTGGGAGCTCATTAGGATGCCTATATAAGCAAGGGGTGGGCTCGGGGCGAGATACTCACGTTCTTTGGCAGCCGCCGTCGCCCTCCCACGCTCGCGCCTAGTACTCCTCGCGGACCTAGCAGTCCAGAGGCGTGACGCTTCTTCCCTGCATGTGTGGGATTCCTCGGAGGTGTTGCATCTGGAGCACAAGGACGAACCGCGAGAAGGAGACGTTGAGATGGACGACCTAGCAACTGCACGGCACTGCTACGACGTGCACGACTACATCAAGTCGCTTCCGCTGCACCTGCGCGTCTAGTGGTAACCTCGTGATCTATAACTAGCACTAGTTCCTGGTTTATGGGGTAGAAAAATTTTGTTTTCTGTCTAGCGTAGCAACCTCATAACCCTACAACGGTTTTGGCAAAAATTAGATTTGCGAAAAACAGCTTGCAAAATTGAGTTTTCGGCGTTTTAAGTTTAGACGTCGGAATCGGTTAACTCTGTTTTGCAGGTATTCATGATTGGTATAGCCCTTATGTGTATGTGATGCATGTATGTAATTAATTCATGGTTTACACGTCATGATTAAGACAATATGGCTGGAGCCACAGATATTGTCCATTCATATGTAATGGCCTGCATGCCAATCTATGATGATCCTACGACTATGTAATTTTATTTCACTATGTTATGGTAGTGATAGATAGTCTTGGTGGACTCATCACAGAGGATGGCATACTTCTATCATGGAGATGGCGATCACCATGATGAAGAGATTGATAGAGATGGAGATCTCCAAAGGAATAATGGGCTATACCAAGTCAAATCTGTGTTTATGTTGTTCTTACGATGTTCTACTTTCAGGTGTGATAATGTTTTTGTCTACATATGCGGTAGTGAAGTAGAACGATCCCTCAACAATGTTTAAGTCATAATGCTTCCCCAAACCTTGCACTGTCACGTGTCTCGTACGATTGGTGGCGGGTCTATGAAATTAGGGTGCCACTGGTTTTCCTTGACTAGACAGGTTTGTGTCGGGCACTTACAAGCAGAAGGTTTGGTTACTTGAATAAGTTTATCCTAACGGTTAGGGACCTTGGAGCATTAGTTGTTGGTAACACAAGCATAGAGATGTTACCCAACAACAAGAGTCATATGTGATATGATTAGCAAGGAGTTGCTTACCGATCTACCATGTCTCCTACGGTGATGCTAAAGCTCACTAGTAGACTTGTTAGTTGCGGGTCTTGAATCACTAAGTTTCAATAGAGGGATATTGATTTTAGTGGGAGTAGATTCTATTAAAAGTTTAATATGATTTACTCTTTCTTGGATACATTGTCTTAGTATTTTGCATTACTTTTGTTGTAGATGGCTCCCAGTAATCAACCATTTACTTTGCGTTCAATTCTTGAGAAAGATAAGTTGAATGGAACAAACTATGCGGATTGGATCCGCAACCTGAGAATTGTTCTCATGGCTGAGAAAAGAAAGATGTTCTAGACACCCCATTACCAGATGAGCCTGCTGATAATGCACCTGCTGTAGAGAAAACCGCTTACAAGAAAGCATGTGATGCTGATCTTGAAGTGGGTTGCCTTATGCTCGCTTGCATGGAGCCAGATCTCCAAATGCAATTTGATAATAATCATGCAGCGTACGATATGATCGTGGCGCTTAATGATATGTTTCAGACTCAAGCCAGGACTGAAAGGTTCAATGTTTCCAAGGCTTTTGTCGAAACCAAGCTTGCAGAAGGCGCAGCAGTTGGCCCACATGTGATCAAGATGGTTGGTCACACTCAGAGATTGGAGAAGCTAGGCTTCCCAATGGGCCTAGAGTTGGCTATGGGAACTTCATTTTGAACTACCATATGCATGGGGCGGAGAAGGGCTTGAATGAATTGTGCGGCATGCTTAAAACAGCAGAAGATGATATCAAGAAAGGTGTTGGTAGTAGCCATGTGATGACAGTCCAAAACAAGCCTAACTTTAAGAAGAGGGCTTGAAAGAAGAAGAAGGCAATGGCTAAAGACCAGATCTCTAAGCCAAACCCTCCTCCTGTGCCCAAGGCTGTTGGACAAGCTGCTGAAGCTAAATGCTTTCATTGTAATGGGAAAGGTCACTGGAAAAGGAACTGCAAGTTGTACTTGGAATCCTTGAAGGATGGCGGTGGTAAAGGTACTCCCGCTGCTTGTACACTTGTTGTTTATGTTACAGACATTTTTCTCGCTGATTCTTATATTAATTCTTGGGTATTTGATACCGGATCGGTTGCTCATATTTGCAATACGATGCAGGGAATGATAAAAAGTAGAAGCGTGAAAAGAGGAGAAGTTGATTTCAGCGTGGGCAACAGTGCAAGAGTTGCTGCGCTGAGCGTTGGGACGATGCAACTTCACCTCCCGTCAGGATTTATCATGGAATTGAATAATTGTTATTTTGTTCCTAGTTTAAGTCGAAACATTGTGTCACCTTCATGTTTGATGAAGGATGGTTATTCATTTGCGAGTAAAGACAATGGTTGCGTGATCTCAAAGAATGACATGTTTGTGGCTTTTGCATCCATTGTGAATGAGTTGTTTATTTTAAATCTTGATGATGAACCTATTTGTAATATTAATGCTAAAAGGCCTCGGCTTAATGAGTTAAGTCCTACTTATATGTGGCATTGTCGTTTAGGTCATATAAGTGAGAATCACATGAAGAGGCTCCATTCAGATGGGCTTCTAACTTCGTTTGATTTTGAATCATATGAGACATGTGAGGCTTGCCTATTGGGTAAGATGACCAAGTTGCCTTTCACAGGTTTTCCTGAGAGGGCAGCAGACTTATTGGAACTTGTACATACTGATGTATGTGGACCAATGAGTACGACAACTAGAGGCGGATTTCAATACTTCATAACCTTCACTGATGATTTTAGTAGATATGGATATATCTACTTAATGAAACATAAGTCTGAAACATTTGAAAAGTTCAAAGAATTTCAGAATGAAGTAGAGAATCAACATGGCAAGAAAATTAAAGCCTTGCGATCTGATCATGGAGGCGAATATTTGAGCCATGAGTTTAGCAATCATCTAAAGAGTTGTGGAATTGTTCCACAGCTTACGCCACCTGGAACGCCTCAGAGAAACGGCGTATCCGAGCGACGTAATCGGACTTTGTTGGACATGGTTCGGTCTATGATGAGCCAGTCAGACCTACCACTCTCGTTTTGGGGATATGCTCTAGAAACAACTGCTTTCACATTGAATAGGGTACCGTCTAAGTCCGTAGTTAAGACACCACATGAATTGTGGACTGGTAAGAGTCCCAGTTTGTCTTTTCTAAAGATTTGGGGTTGTGAAGTTTATGTCAAACGACTTATGTCAGATAAACTAACACCCAAGTCGGACAAATGCTTTTCCGTGGGATATCCAAAGGAAACTTTAGGGTATTACTTCTACAACCGATCAGAGGGCAAAGTGTTTGTTACTCGGAACGGTGTCTTCTTAGAGAAAGAGTTTCTCAATAAAGAGAAGAGTGGACAAAAGGTGTATCTTGAAGAAGTTCAAGATGAACCAATAGGGGATAACTCTATGAGTGATGCTAATGTAGCAGAACAAGTTGAGATACCTGTGCCACTACCACGAAGGTCAGCAAGAATCCATGAGGCACGTGGGGAAGTGTTGTTGTTAGACGATGACGAACCTGCGACATACGCGGAAGCAATGATGGACCCAAATTCCGAGGAATGGCAAAGTGCCATGAGATCCGAGATAGATTCCATGGTGGACAATCAAGTTTGGAACATGGTTGACCCGCCTGATGGGGTTAAACCCATAGAGTGCAAATGGGTCTATAAAAAGAAAAAGGATATGGATGGAAACGTTCACGTCTATAAAGCTCGACTTGTTGCAAAGGGTTTTCGGCAAGTTCAAGGAGTTGACTACGACGAGTCATTCTCGCCGGTAGCGATGCTTAAATCTATCCGGATCATTCTAGCAATTGCTACTTATTTCGATTATGAGATTTGGCAGATGGATGTTAAAACAGCCTTTCTAAATGGAAATTTGGAAGAGGACGTGTATATGATACAACCTGAAGGCTTTGTTGATCCTAAAAATGCTGGAAAAATATGCAAGCTAAAGAAATCGATTTATGGATTAAAGCAAGCATCTCAGAGTTGGAATATTCGTTTTGATGAAGTGATCAAAGGGTTTGGCTTTCGTCAGAATGAAGAAGAACCTTGTGTTTACAAGAGGGAAAGTGGGAGCGCTGTTGTATTTCTAATCTTGTATGTGGATGACATACTATTGATTGGGAATGACATTCCTATGTTGCAATCCGTAAAGTCTTCACTGAATAATAGTTTTTCTATGAAGGATTTAGGAGAAGCAACATACATTTTGGGCATTAAGATCTATAGAGATAGATCAAAGAGGCTTATAGGATTAAGCCAAGATACATACATTGACAAGGTGTTGAAACAGTTCAACATGGAACAATCCAAGAGAGGGTTCTTGCCTATGTCACATGGTATGCGTTTTAGCGAGAAGCAGTGTCCTACGATAGCTGATGAGCAGAAGCGCATGAGTAAGGTTCCATATGCTTCGGTCGTTGGTTCCATTATGTACACCATGATACGTACTCGCCCAGATGTCTCATATGCTCTAAGTGTTGCGAGCAGGTACCAAGCTAATCCAGGTGAGAGTCACTGGACGCTTGTTAAAAACATCCTTAAGTACTTGAGAAGGACTAAAGATGTGTTCCTAATCTATGGAGGTGAGGAGGAGCTCGTTGTAAATGGTTACACCGATGCCAGCTTCCAAACTGACGTGGATGATTCACAATCTCAATTAGGTTTTGTGTTCACAATAAATGGTGGTGCTGTAAGCTGGAAGAGTTCCAAGCAGGAGATGGTAACCGATTCTACAACAGAAGCCGAGTAGATTGCAGCTTCTGCCGCTGCAAAGGAAGGTGTTTGGATGAGGAGGTTTCTCATCGAGCTTGGCGTGGTTCCAAATGCGTCTCGCCCATTGAATCTGTATTGTGATAACAATGGGGCGATAGCGCAGGCTAAGGAGCCTAGGAATCACCAAAAGAACAAACATGTACTGCGGAAGTTTCATCTCATTCGAGAGTTCGTCGGTTGAGATGAGATCAAGATGTGCAAAATACATACGGATTTGAATGTTGCAGATCCTTTGACAAAGGCTCTTCCACAGCCCAAGCATGAGGCGCACGTGAAAGCTATGGGTATTAGATATCTTTGAGATTAGCTCTAGTGCAAGTGGGAGACTGTTTGGAATATGCCCTAGAGGTAATCATAGAGATGATGTATTCCTTGTATCCATGACATGTTATGAATATCCATTAAAGACAACTTGTATCGATTAGCAATTATGTGAATTGCTTGTGAAACTCTTTTACTTGTATGGTTATTATAAAAGTTGTCCCTGATCGGAGTTCGTGCAAGAATGCACATGAATATTAGATCAACACACTATTAGTTGATGACTATGTTTCATAAGTCATGGACATGAGATGTCAAACTAATAATGTGGGCACATGTAGGACATGGTGCTGGACATACCCGACATGAGATTGTCTCTATACACATCGTGCACGTTATGTCCTTAGACCTAAGATTGTCGTATGTACTCAAGATGTGAAACGACCTACCCTAGGACTACCAAGCGCTACTCCGTGACTGGGTAGTTATAAAGGTAGCTTTCGGGTTTGTCAGGAAACATGCTGTGAGACATAGTCAATCAATATGGAATTTGCCACTCTCCATACGAGAGAGATATCACTGGATCACTCAAATGATTAGATCATGAAATGCATGGTCGTGCTTGGGTTAAGTGTTAACCCACGAGTTGAACCAAATATCATGAGGCAAAGGAATAACATGTATATTGTATTGTGGTGGTTCGTCTGATATGATCATAGCGTATGCATAGGAGTTGACACGCCTTGCTAGAGGCCGCTATCAACTATTGGTCGAGTAAGAGTACTTGGGCCATGTCTATGTGTGCGTGAGCCCATAGGGTCGCACGCTTAAGGGGCTGGAAGCCTAATTCAGGTTGGACCCAAATTAGACTAGGTTTAGGGTTGCTAATGGGCCTCCAACGTGGGAGCTCATTAGGATGCCTATATAAGCAAGGGGTGGGCTCGGGGCGAGATACTCACGTTCTTTGGCAGCCACCGTCGCCCTCCCCACGCTCGCGCCAAGTACTCCTCGCGGACCTAGCAGTCCAGAGGCGTGACGCTTCTTCCCTGCATGTGTGGGATTCCTCGGAGGTGTTGCATCTGGAGCACAAGGACGAACCGCGAGAAGGAGACGTTGAGACGGACGACCTCGCAACTGCACGACACTGCTGCGACGTGCACGACTACATCAAGTCGCTTCCACTGCACCTGCGCGTCTAGTGGTAACCCCGTGATCTATAACTAGCACTAGTTCCTGGTTTATGGGGTAGAAAAATTTTGTTTTCTGGCTAGCGTAGCAACCTCATAACCCTACAACGGTTTTGGCGAAAATTAGATTTGCGAAAAACAGCTTGCAAAATTGAGTTTTCGGCGTTTTAAGTTTAGACGTCGGAATCGGTTAACTCTGTTTTGCAGGTATTCATGATTGGTATAGCCCTTATGTGTATGTGATGCATGTATGTAATTAATTCATGGTTTACACGTCATGATTAAGACAATATGGCTGGAGCCATAGATATTGTCCATTGATATGTAATGGCCTGCATGCCAATCTATGATGATCCTACGATTATGTAATTTTATTTCACTATGTTATGGTAGTGATAGATAGTCTTGGTGGACTCATCACAGAGGACGGCATACTTCTATCATGGAGATGGCGATCACCATGATGAAGAGATTGATAGAGATGGAGATCTCCAAAGGAATAATGGGCTATACCAAGTCAAATCTGTGTTTATGTCGTTCTTACGATGTTCTACTTTCACGTGCGATAATGTTTTTGTCTACATATGCGGTAGTGAAGTAGAACGATCCCTCAACAATGTTTAAGTCATAATGCTTCCCCAAACCTTGCACTGTCAGGTGTCTCATACGATTGGTGGCGGGTCTATGAAATTAGGGTGCCACTGGTTTTCCTTGACTAGACAGGTTTGTGTCGGGCACTTACAAGCAGAAGGTTTGGTTACTTGAATAAGTTTATCCTAACGGTTAGGGACCTTGGAGCATTAGTTGTTGGTAACACAAGCATAGAGATGTCACCCAACAACAAGAGTCATATGTGATATGATTAGCAAGGAGTTGCTTACCGATCTACCATGTCTCCTAGCGGTGATGCTAAAGCTCACTAGTAGACTTGTTAGTTGCGGGTCTTGAATCACTAAGTTTCAATAGAGGGATATTGATTTTAGTGGGAGTAGATTCTATTAAAAGTTTAATATGATTTACTCTTTCTTGGATACATTGTCTTAGTATTTTGCATTACTTTTGTTGTAGATGGCTCCCAGTAATCAACCATTTACTTTGCGTTCAATTCTTGAGAAAGATAAGTTGAATGGAACAAACTATGCGGATTGGATCCGCAACCTGAGAATTGTTCTCATGGCTGAGAAAAAGAAAGATGTTCTAGACACCCCATTACCAGATGAGCCTGCTGATAATGCACCTGCTGTAGAGAAAACCGCTTACAAGAAAGCATGTGATGCTGATCTTGAAGTGGGTTGCCTTATGCTCGCTTGCATGGAGCCAGATCTCCAAATGCAATTTGATAATAATCATGCAGCGTACGATATGATCGTGGCGCTTAATGATATGTTTCAGACTCAAGCCAGGACTGAAAGGTTCAATGTTTCCAAGGCTTTTATCGAAACCAAGCTTGCAGAAGGCGCAGCAGTTGGCCCACATGTGATCAAGATGGTTGGTCACACTCAGAGATTGGAGAAGCTAGGCTTCCCAATGGGCCTAGAGTTGGCTATGGGAACTTCATTTTGAACTACCATATGCATGGGGCGGAGAAGGGCTTGAATGAATTGTGCGGCATGCTTAAAACAGCAGAAGATGATATCAAGAAAGGTGTTGGACAAGCTGCTGAAGCTAAATGCTTTCATTGTAATGGGAAAGGTCACTGGAAAAGGAACTGCAAGTTGTACTTGGAATCCTTGAAGGATGGCGGTGGTAAAGGTACTCCCGCTGCTTGTACACTTGTTGTTTATGTTACAGACATTTTTCTCGCTGATTCTTATATTAATTCTTGGGTATTTGATACCAGATTGGTTGCTCATATTTGCAATATGATGCAGGGAATGATAAGAAGTAGAAGCGTGAAAAGAGGAGATGTTGATTTCCGTGTGGGCAACAATGCAAGAGTTGAGCGTTGAGCATTGGGACGCCGTCGAACGGGGTCCCTGCGGGGAAAGGACGGAAAATCCATGGGTTGTCACCGGCAAGAGAAGGTAGCGCAATGGAGAAAATCGACACCAAGCCACCTAAACTCACCAGAGTGACGAACGCAGGATCCCGGCGCATCGGAGGGCAGCGCCCAATGTCGTCAGGGGTGAACGTGTTCCCCAACAGTCCCCTCATGATGGTGACTGTGCGGTCGAGGCTCAACTCTTTGGCTGCCATGACAGTCCCTTCGCGCGGTGCTCCGGGCGTCATGTCGTTCTGCGGGCGCACCCGCTCCATGAGCGGAAGGGCCCGACGCCGAAGGAACTGTGCGATGACCCCCACGAGGTTTAGCCCATGGTCCCGGAGCCGAGCCAAGCTCTGGAGGTAGGGTTGTATCCTCGCGAGATCACGCGAGTTCGGGTCGTGATGCCAGCTGGGGGGCTCCTCCCTGAAACGCCGACCCGTGAAAACCGGGAGCGGTGCCTCGGGTGGGTACAGATGTAGAACCACTACGAGTGCCACCCCCGGTTGGACGAATTCGCCCGCGCTGGCATGTAGGACGCCAAGGTTGAGGAGCGGAGGCTGAGCGCGCACCCCCCACAGGACGCCACCGACCTCGCACCGTTGGAGTTGACAAGAAACACCGTCGCCTTAAAGAAATACTTCCACAACACAAAATCCGGCTCCACCCCCAGCATCCCCTCCGACATGGCCGCAAAGGCCGCAAGGTGAAGGACAGAGTTGGGATTGAGGTTATGGAGCTCGATCCCCTAGTGGTTGAGAATCCCGCGGAGGAAGCGAGTCGGCGGGGTCCCAAACCCGCGCTCGTGGAACGGAAGGAAGGAGACCACCCGGTTACTTTGCTCGGTTACTTCGCTTCCACTGTTTGCGGGAATATCGGGAGCCGCACGCACTGCGGCAGGTAACTGACACCACTCGCCTTTTCCCCTCGCTTCGATTCGTATCCCGTATCTGTCATCATTACGGGATCCGCTCTGGGCCCGCCACGCTGCCCACCGCGGTAGAACTTTTTTCTCCTATGCGTCCCCAGCCCAGGTACACGCCCTCCGAGCGCAAGCGCACCTTGAGGAAACCCCCGACTCATCCGAGCTCGGTCAACAAACGTATGGGTCGGAGGGACGCACACGTGGCGCGACCGGCGTGACGGCCTCCGGGCCCAGGTAAGCTAAAGGGATAAGGGCTATAGATGCCTCGACGACCCATTACAGTCCAGAGATACGAAGGCCGACCCAACGGGGTTCGAAACGGCCAAGTCAGGACAACAGAGTGAGGGGCGAATAGGGAATGGACACACTAGCGATCATTAGCCTGGCAATCAGATGCTAAGGTCATTCCTAGATTTCGTATTTGAGTCCGCCTTTATGGATGATTGGTTCATGGTATTCCTACAGAAGGAAGACAGCAGGCCCTCGGGACCCATCGAATAGACCCGGCTACTAGACGAAACCGATTTGGGGTGAGCCACGACATGGGCCACAAGCCGGAACCCCAACGAACGGGAACCGAGCACCCCACTGAGATTTGCCCGCTAGTAACTCGACGAGCAGCCATGGTTCGTCCGCCTCGAGGATAACATGGTACGACTCATATTCCCCCTTCTCGTGGAGAGATGCGCGGGGAATGAACAAAAATACGGCACAGACCCGAGACGTTTCTTTACATCGAGTAGAGACTCGGGGGCTGCCGCCGCACCCATCCTACCGGTTCAAACAACTGGATAACGGAGGGGAAAATAGGGCGCACCATGCCTCACTCGTCAGAGGTCCACACAGGTAAACGCAAAGAACTTTCCATTTTAATACATATATATTGACCATTGCAGGAGTTACATGCTCTCTAGGAGCCTCAGGGACTAATCCCAATCAACAAACACCAAAAAGCACAAAAAACATTTATAAGGTGGACTGAAGGGAAATCCCAGGCCAAACGGCCGGAAACTGGGGGTGCCCACGAGGCACCCACAGTAAATATCCCACTGCCGTCAAACGCGTCCGCATATCCAGGTCAGGCAACCCAGCCGCGGGGCTCGGAAGGCACCTGCCTCATGTACAGGATTGCGTTAGACGGCGGCGTCATGACCCATGGACCACCCTGACCAGGCGTGTTGCAGCTGTGGGAGAACAACGGTCGCCCCATCTTCAGGAAGCCCCGGGCCGTGCCCCTCCTCCGGAGTTGGTTGGGCACTTTATAGCTAGGTCGCCCCAGCTGCTCCGTGATCGAGAGCGCCGCCGGCAGGCAGCCCCGAGCCCGCCATACATTGGTAGCTCTGAGCCCGCCAATCACGCCGACGGCAGCATCACCATAAACCAACAACCAAGGATGGGCCAACTTCCGGGGTCATGCAGGCGAACTGCTATGACTTTCCCAGTGGACACATCCTTGGCTGCCCTCTAGGGAGGGATAACACGTCATCACTCTCCTAGGGCAGAGAGCAGGAACCATTCCGCAAAAGGGATGAATCCTATGCCCTTCACCCCAGGGAGCGATTCGTGCAGGGGATGGTCACAACCTTCCTCTCTACCAGTGGTTAGGATAGGGGAGAGCTATGCACATCTCGCAATCCTGCCACTGGGCGAAGAGGAATACCTGCACCCCCAACGCATAACTTCCTCTGAATCCGGTGTTGCTCTCAAAGGACCGCCAGCCAGGGCGGCTCAAGGGACTCTGCGACGAGACCTCGGAGGAAGAATCCAGGGCAAGACATATTGTGAGGATGCGAATCTCCCCACAGGCGACCACCCCTATTTATAGCTCGCCAGGGCAGTCACACGGCAACAGGCCCGTGAGTCTACAACATTGCCCCCCGACGAAATCGCATTGTACGTCAGTACCCACTTCAAGAGGGTGCGGCGGGGCTATAAATGACCAAGCAGACGGTAGGCTCAGGGTGCGCCGTTCGAAGTTTGGACCACAGAGCCAGCGGTGCTCTGGCACCGCTCCACAAACGGGAAAAACACGGCATGCCCACTTTTGGGCTACAGGGGGGCGTAGTCAGACCCCGAAACCGACAAACATATCTTCGACCGGTCGATCGTCCGTACTTGCCGAAAGACATCACGGTGCGGTACCAATTCTTCATTTCAAGACGCGTCAGCCCAGGTCCAGCAGTGTTCCCATGGCAGGGCTGGCGTGCAAGCAGACCTCTGGCTCTGGCGTACGGCGCAGTTCACTTTCCTCCCCGTTGCCTCATAGAGGGAACGAAAGGCCAACCACTGTACGAGTCTACCGAATAAGCCTTTAGGAGAAAAAATCTTTCTCCTAAGGCATTGAGGGCTACAACCGGCGGGTGTGCTCGCGCGCACCCACCGGAATCCAAGATCTAACCAAACCATATAAGCACTCTCGGAAGCCTCCAGTGTAGTCCTTCACTACATTGCAGGCTCGGGGCTACTGTCGGATACCTAATAATAGGGTACCCAAACTCCTTGCCTTGCAAAAACAAAATCATCCCCGAGGACTCTCTGCGTCGTCCGAGCAGGAGTGACATCACTACCATCGGGGGCTTTCCTGTCCCCGGATTGGTTAAGACAACGTTACTCCCTCGGGGGCTCTTCTGCCTCGCCCGAGCTAGGGTGATGTCATCCGTGACGCCACCCACCCTCGAGGGCTCCCGCGCTTCGTCCGAGAAGAGGTGATGTCATCCGTGATGACATTTATCGACGGGGGTTTGCCGCCCCAAAATAGGCTAAGGCAATGACACTCCCTTGGAGGATCTTCCGACTTGTCCGAGCCTGGAAGATGTCGTGTCGACGAAATACGCGTCACAGTCTACCTAGGGGGTACCCCACGGTAGTAGATTGTAGGCGGAGGTGTGGCGAGGGCGATCAAGCATAACACAGAGAGCGTAGACACGACGATTTAGACAGGTTCAGGCCGGCAAATCATCGTAATACCCTACGTCCTATGTTTTGGTGGCTGGATTGATATGAGTATTAGGTTACAAGACCCGTAGATGCGATCTAGGGGGTTGTGTAGGGATGTTTTTGAGGGGGTCCCCTGTTCCTCCTTATATATACCGAAGGAACTGGGTTACAAGTAAAGTAGCCAATATGGTACTATTCTTGCGGTGCACGTCGTGTGCCGCACGTCTACGTCTTGTGGGCCAGGCCATCTTCTGGTCGGTAGGCCCATTAGGTCCCTGGGGATATGCCGATGTAATATTCCCAACATGTCACCCGTGACATCATCTGCCCTCGGGGGGTTCTCCGCCTCGTCCGAGCCCGGGTGACGTCATCCGTGACGTCACTCGCCCTCAGAGGTTTCACCGGCCCACGGCACACTTTACCCTATAGTCAAAAGGTCCACAATACCGACTCGTCCTCAAGGATGGGGGCTGAGGGCGTGGAACGTCATGCCTACCCCTATTGAGTTCCTGTTGTTGACACAAAATGTGACGTACTGTGCCTTACACACAGCAAGCCGGAAAGCGTAGCTTCAATCGGGTGCCCGGGTGTTTCGAAGTCTAGAAACGTGCCAGTCAGTTTGACCTGAAACTAACAAGGGATGAAAATCATTAGATACAAACTAGAACATGTCGGGTATGACCAGACAGTTCCATATATACGGCCCTGAAGCCACATACAATGACATACAACTGGTCACCATCGCATGAAGTAGTCGTTGCAGGGTCCCGACCAGGTTAACTGGTTGAGGCACCGCTTGGAGAAGCCTCTCGACCAGGTTGAGTTGGTTGAGAGCGTTGTAGATTGATGTGCGAGCAGGTCGCCTTCGATGGATGATGTGGCTACTCGTCGGGAGGATGTGATGTGCTGATAAACCTTTGAATCGGCTTGTTCTCTGGTGAAGTGTACCCACTTAAGCTCTGCAAAAATACAACGGGAAACAACAGAGGTTTGTCGAGAAGAAAATAAGTACATTCACCGCAAGGTGAAGTGTACCCACTTAGTTCCCGAGCTTGGTAGTAGGTGAAGTATGTACGTGGTGCCAAGCTTTATAAAGATAAAGAATGCATAAAATTGTTAGCCGAAGACTGAAACATAAGTTTTGTAGAAAACGACTGCGAATACCCATAGTCCCCGAGCCTGATTTAAGGAGCGCGTCAGTTCTTGTATCAGGATCATACTGTTCCGTATTGTTCGCAGTCCCCGAGCCAAGTTGTAGGACAAATGGAGGACTCGGCGGCGAGGGTCGACGAGGTTGGTGATAAAGGTTGATGATGTTGGCGAGGGTCTTGACGAGTCGACGACGAGGGTAGTCCCCGAGACTGTAGTTGACGGCGAGGGGCGACAAGGTCGTCGTGAGCCGTGAGCCCACGACGAGTTGATAACGAGGGCAGTCCCCGAGACTGTAGTTGACGGCGAGGAGCGACGAGGTCGTCGTGAGTCGTGACCCCACGACAAGTTGACGACGAGGACAGTCCCTGAGACTATAGTTGACGGCGAGGAGCGACGACGTCGGTGGGAACCATGAAGAGTCGGCGACAAGGAGCGACGAGGTCGGCATGAGCTGTGGCGAGGAGCGATGACGTCAGCGTGAACTGTGACGAGTCGGTGATGAAGCCAGTCCCCAAGACTGTAGTCGGTGACGAGGAGCGACGAGGTTGGTATGAGCCGTGGCGAGGAGCGACGACGTCGGCGGGAACCGTGACGAGTCGGCGACAAGGAGCGACGAGGTCGGCATGAGCCGTGGTGAGGAGCGACGAAGTCGGCGTGAACTGTGAGGAATCGGTGATGAAGCCAGTCCCCGAGACTGTAGTTGATGACGAGGACATGAGTCGTTTGGAGGCGTGGCTGCTGAAGACCTTCTTTTAGACATGGAGTTTTTTGCTTTGGGGTAGCTGTTGTGGAATACAAGGTGTTCTTGGACTTGTAAGTGAAATGTGTCAAAGCTGTATTTATCGAGGCGGTGAGCTTTTATTTCACTTGTATGTCCTCTCGTGCCTGCTGAGTCGTGAGCCGTAGCGATGAACAGTTCGGCCTTGGGTCTCAAATGGTCCAGATCAGCGGGCTAGCGCCACTGCACGCGTAGGATACATAAGGACTCCCAAGGAGGCGCACAGCTGGCAACCCGCGGCGCAGAGGGCGAACAACTCATGCACGCTTAGGGAGATGCCAGTGGACTAGGCCTTTTTCCGAGAGGCTCGGTCGTGGCGTGACCAGGGCCTGTGGAGATTGTTCCTGCAGACGCTGGGCGAAAAGCCATGCTGCTTGTAGAGTTGTCGACCGTACCGTGGTCGTTTACAGATTCTGGGCATATAACCTCATGGCTCCCGACCCAAATGATATCACCTGGCTTACTGGGGAAATATCATTTGGGAGGCCTGTCAATGTAATCGTAGCGCGTAGGGTAGCTACTTCTATTCGCTATGATTCATTGGTAGGCCAGCTTCAGGTGCTTTCTAGTTACGACCAGGCTGTTTGGAGAAACGCCGTATTGCGTTTTGGCGAGGTCGTCGAACACCGTGGGAGTGTTTGGAGAGGTCGTCGAACGCCGTGTGCGTTTTGTAGAGGTCATCGAGCGTCATGAGCATTTGGTAGAGGTTGCCAAATATCATGACGAGTTGGCGATGAGGGTTGTTGATGATGTTGGCGACAAGGGTTGTGGTGTGTTGTTGACGAGCGATGACGAGGGACGAGGCGTGTTGTCGACGAGGCGAGTCATGGCGACGAGGTCAGCAGAGAAGAACGGCGAGGGCCACCAACGTGGTCGGTGGTGAAAAAACGACGAGGACCGTCAACAGAATCGGTGGCGAAGGACGACGAGGGCAACCAACGTAGTCGGCGGCGAAGAAACGATGAGGACCGTCGATGGGATCGGCGGCAAAGGGCGACGAGGGGCCGCCGACGTGGCCGTTGGCGAAGAACGACAAGGACTGCTGGCGGGATCGACGACGAGGAGCGACGAGAACCACCGGTGAGGTTGACGACGAGGACCGACGAAGGGCCTCCGACAGGATCGACGACGAGGAGCGACGAGAACCACTGGCGAGGTCGACGACAAGGAGTGACGATGGTCCGCCGACGGGATCAACGGCGAGGGGCGATGAGAACCACTGGCGAGGTCGACGACGAGGAGCGATGAAGGTCCGCCGACAGGATCGATGGCGAGGAGCGACGAGAACCACTGGCAAGGTCGACGACGAGGAGCGACGAAGGTCCGCCGACGGGATCGACGGTGAGGAGCGACGATAACTACCGGCGAGGTCGATGGCGAGGAGCGACGAAGGGCCGAATTCCTTGTCTGAGTAGTGAAAATTCATGGCAAGTGCTCGGACACGTCCCGGTCCAATAGTTGGTCGCTGGCTGGTGCGGCACTGAGAATCTATTCGAATCTTGTAGCTTGTACCTGTTTGAATCTTGTAGCTTGTACGTCTTCCAAAAAAAATGAAGTCGTATGGCCGTGCAGACTCCTTGTTTGCTTATTCGTGGATGCGTATATACATATATGCATGTGTAAGCCATGGTCTTGTTTTGCTTCCTTGCTTGCATGTCGCTAATTGGTGTAGGAGCCATCTGAAACAGTTGCTGTCATGATGTCTCAGGTGTATGCTTCTTGTCTAAACGTACGCACATGTTTCTTCTTCTCTTTTTTTGCACGACTGTGTAGATTGGATCATGGCCTTGCTTGTTTGTCTCTTGCTGATGTCGTCCCCGCTGAGTAGGTCATCTTGAGGTTGTGGTCCACCAAGCTTTCGAGATTTTTTTACTAGCTTGTAACGCGATCTTGAGCGATGAGTAGGTCATCCTCAGCCTCCGCACCAACTCGATAGGGGGCGCGACGAAGGGCGAGGCATGTTGTTGACGACAGTCGTTGATAGACGACGATAGGATCGGTGACGATGGCTGATGTCGAGGGTCGGCGGCGGAGCACCATCGGCACCAAATACATCCGATCTGATCTTGTTTGATGATGTGTTGTTGTTGTGGTTGAGCAGACGACATGGGCGACTCGCTGACGTGGTCGGCGTGGCAGCTTGGACGTCCCAATCTGGTCGGACGAGGTTGATCTTGTCGCAAAGACGTGGAAAAGCAGGATCGAATGTGCATAGTCGATCAGACGAATCCGTGTCGACGTGGGAGCATAAGGTTGTCACCCGACCCGTGTTTGTTTATCATCGTACGTGATTTATCATGGAGTTTGATGTCCTCGTGACTTCACGCGGATGTTCGCTGGCAAGGTGCAGGCCGCCGATGAAAAGCACAGTTGGATTCCTAGGCAAAATAACCACATGGGTATGTAGATATCCAGATGTATGGCATATATCATATGATATTTAGAAAATAAATATGGAGTGTTGACTTAGCTTTTTAGGCGAGATGTGTTGCTGATCATCTTTGGTTGGAAAGTGCTCCGTATGTAGGTTTGCTTGCTCGATGGTAGGTGGTGGATACGAACATGGAAATAGTTGCTTTGCCTTGCTGCATGGTGCACGAAGTACGCTGAGTGACGCCTTGGTGATGATGCCTCACGGTGAAGATGCTGGATGGTCGTGGTGGATCCGTGGCCAGTTTTTGGATCTGGGCGGTCTGAGTGGTACGATTCGTACGTCTGTTTGTACCGTCGGTGATGAACGGTGGTAAAGTTGTCCTTAGTAGATCGATCTTGGATCTATTCCACCAAGGAAGCTGTTGGCGGGGGTCGACGAAGGACGTTGATGAGGGGTGACGACAGTCATGGCGTGCCACCGATGAAGGGCGGCGAGGGTCGTTTGCGATGGACGTTGACGACGTTGACAGCAAAGGATGACGAGGGTCATTGATGGGATTGACAGTGAAGAACGACGAGGGCCGTCGACGGGATCGGCGGCGAAGAACGACGAGGGCCGTCGTCGGGATCGGCGGCGAAGGACGACGAGGGCCGCCAATGGCATCGGCGGTGAAGAACGGCAAGGGACGCCAACGGCGTCGGCGGCGAAGAATGGCGAGGGCCACTAACGTGGTCGGTGGCGAAGGATGACGAGGGGCACCAACGACATCGGCGACGAAGAACGGTGAGGGCCACCAACAGGATCGGCGGCGAGGAGCGGCGAGGGCCACCAACATGGTCGGCGACGAAGGACGATGAGAGGCGCCAACGACGTCGGCGGCGAAGAACGGCGAGGGCCACCAACGGGATCGGCGGCGAGGAGCGGCGAGGGCCACCAACGTGGTCGGTGGCGAAGGACAACGAGAGGGGCCGTGGTGAGTTGATGACGATCTCCGAGGCAAGGATGGTGCCGCTGCCGATCATAGATACGATCTGGTCATGACGAGGGACGACGAGGTTGGTGACGGCGGACCGTTGGCGAGGGCGACGACGAGGGGACGTCGACGAGATCCGTCGACGGGGAAGATGATCGCTTGACGAGCCATGACGTCGTTGCACACACCCCCTACCTGGCGCGCCAACCGTCGATGAAATACACGTTGCAGTCTACCTAGGGTGTACCCCACGGTAGTAGATTGTAGGAGGAGGTGTGGCGACGGCGATCAAGCGTAACACAGAGAGCGTAGACACGGCAATTTAGAAAGGTTCGGGCCGGCAAATCGCCGTAATACCCTATATCCTATGTTTTGGTGGCTCGATTGATATGAGTATTAGGTTACAAGACCCGTAGATGCGATCTAGGGGGGTTGTGTAGGGATGTTTTTGAGGGGGTCCCCTGTTCCTCCTTATATATGCCGAAGGAACAGAGTTACAAGTAAAGTAGCCAGTATGGTACTATTCGTGCGGTGCACGTCGTGTGCCGCACGTCTACGTCCTGTGGGTCGGACCATCTTCTGGTTGGTAGGCCCATTAGGTCCCTGGGGATATGCCGAGGTAATATTCCCAACATGTCACCCGTGACATCATCTGCCCTCGGGGGGTTCTCCGCCTCGTCCGAGCCCGGGTGACGTCATCCGTGACGTCACTCGCCCTCAGAGGTTTCACCGGCCCATGGCACACTTTACCCTATAGTCAAAAGGTCCACAGTACCGACTCGTCCTCAGGGATGGGGGCTGAGGGCGTGGAATGTCATGCCTACCCCTGTTGAGTTCCTATTGTTGACACAAAATGTGACGTACAGTGCCTCACACACAGCAAGCCGGAAAGCGTGGCTTCAATCGGGTGCCCGGGTGTTTCGAAGTCTGGAAACGTGCCAGTCAGTTTGACCTGAAACTAACAAGGGATGAAAATCATTAGATACAAATTGGAACATGTCGGGTGTGACCAGACAGTTCCATATATACGGCCCTGAAGCCACATACAACAACATACAACTATAGAAGTTGTTTGCCAACAGGTCTTATAGATCATTCGGCTAAAACAACCATGGTGTAAGTAAAAACATTGATTGCCGAACGTGCATGCATGGGAAAGTATGTTTAGACGACGCATAATTGACTATGATTTAAGGCATAACCAAGCTCGGCAATCCAACCGAATTGGGATCCAAGATGAAGGAACACGTAAGTAAAGCATGATCAAACTAATCTAGAGCCTGTATCCGCCGCGCGATACCTAACTTTATCAAAGCTAAAACATGATTAACATGCATGAACCCACAACACGTGACAATCTAGATCAAACTAATTCGGCTATTATGAGCATAGATCTATTTGTTAAGACAACATGAATCAATAGTTGTTAAAGCGTAAACATATCTATAAGGAAGAAAAGAGCCGAATCGTATCAATCTAGATTGGGCAAAAGAGTGTTACAAATATATAAAAGATCTAAAACATGCAACACATGATAAGTTTATGAATCTACTAGATCTTGCCAAATCTAATAGAGTCGATAACTATCTTGCTTTTGCTAAGCATATCGAGCAAACACTTGCCACACGGTATTTAATCGTAAACAAAACATAAGCAAAGACTTCTTGATTGTCAAGCAAAGATCCGCCGCACGATCATTGAAAACAAACAAGACTACATGCATCAACATCTAAATCCACTGCATGATACTAGACATGATAACAAGGTTGTCGGTACTTACGGAGGTCGACGGATCGATGAATCCTCACGAAGAACTCGATGACACAACAAAAGACTCGAAGTTAGCACGGGGCCGGTTGTATTGATTTGGTTGTGAATGTTTTTACAATGGCCAAGGGTTTATATTTATACCCTGATCATGACATGAGTCCTAAAAGGACACGACTACAAAATATCAAAGAAAACATGACACTTTTAACTCTAGTTTCCTGTGGAGTCTTTATTTCCTTAATTATCGCAATCTTTGTTGTCCGATCGGTTCTTACTTGCCGATTTTGTCGCTTCTTCAATGGAAAACCGCCTTTCCCCTAAATAGCCGACTGCACGATCATTTACCGAATCGGAAGAAATTAGTCGACCGCATGAACACTTGCCGAATGCTCTGAATACCTTCTTCTACAAATTTACTGCGTATTCGCCCACTTGTCATCCCCCTAAGTGTGCCAAAATCTAGTGTTAACACATGCCCCCTCAATTTCGGGATAAAAGTCGTTTTATTCTGAAATTGACCACAAACTTCCTCTTTCTCCTAGGTCAGCACTGCCCAATACTGCGGCCGTCGCTCAAAATCCAAACCGCAACATACTTCTTGAATTCACCTCGATTCTTCAATGACGACTCAGGATGAAATCCCAGAGGTAAATCTGATTTACTTCTATACATCCGACAATTCCCGATTGATTTTCCTGCTTCTGTCCTGATTCATTCGTCCCCCTGATTTCACTATTCTTTGAAGGTGTAAGGACCTGATTAGCCTAGAGGGGGGCGGGGGGTGAATAGGCATGTTTAAAACAAACTGCAACTTTCTGTCAGTAGAGAGGCCGGCACTGCCGGTCTTGAGGGGTGCTGAAAAAGTGTCATAAGAATATACGTGATGCATATGAACCAGTCTCAACACAAATCAGAGTGCTTGCTGTTGAGCAGTCTGGCACTGCTTGACTAAGGGCAGCAGTGCTGGTCACCAGAATAGATATATGCACAATTCAAAATGTAAACTGAGAATGTAAATTATGCTTGAATAGAAACCTTCCTAGAGGTGTAGGGAACCTGTAGCACCAACTGAAAGTGGTACCAACACACCCTTCGAGTAGATCGGGTCCAAACCCTAGAAATCACCTTGCACACAAGATAAATGAAAGTAAAGTAACAAGCACACGGTGACACAAGATTTGACCCGTGGTTCAGCTCACGACCAAGGCTTGCCTATGTCCACGTTGTTGAGGTGCGCCACACAAGGCTCAAGCTCGCCACATAAGGCTAGCTCTTTCCTCGGTCTCAAGTCAACGGGGTGAACCCTTAAGATGAGAGAAGTGTATTAGCAAATTATGGGTGATACAAACTTCCCTAGGCTACCACACGAAGGAGGCAAGCTCAAGGGCAACCTCTAGCTGGCTAGGAGCAAAGCTCCAAGAGTAAAGAACTCAAACCGCCGGCCACCACGCAAACCAAATGCTTGTAGGAGTGAATATCCGAGGGAGAAGCTTCTTCTCAAATCTTGGAGTCTCAATCTCTCAAAGAATGATTGGAGATCAATGTGGGAGAGTTGTTGAGCACCAAGGGAGAAGGGACAACAAGAGAGGATCTTCTCTTTCTATTCTTGCGAAATCTAAATGTTGTAATGGCAGAACTAGCCGTTGGGGGTGAGTGAGGGAGTATGAAATACCCCTTCACTGTCCACTAGCTGAATGAGTCGCGGCAGTGCCGACCTTGGCAGAACAGCAAGGATATGATCTTCAAGTAGCTGGCTGATTTGCCCACTATATCTATGGAGGTGTGATGTATATGTATAGATATGCATTTGGTTCACTTGTTGGAATGCGTATTGAATCCCTCTTTATAGTACGACATACCTAACTCAAATTCAAAGTATAAAAGAATTTAAACTCTTTGAGCTTGTTGCCATGCACTTTTGTAATTGGAGGGGTCCGCCATCCTATTCATCAACCTCCTTAAGTTTAACCTGCTTGTCTTACTCACAAAGTCTCATTAGTCTTCTAATTACGTTGTCATGTCACCAAAACCCACTTAAGGCTTGATTGCACTTTCAATCTCCCCCTTTTTGGTGATTGATGAAAACACACTTTGAACTTACAAAAGTGAATAATAATCTGAGACTATGCAAGTCATGGGTGTAGGAGCTCCCCCTAAATGTGTGAATAGGAATTAGAATTTCCAAACTTGGCATGAAAGGCCAAAAATTCACACATTGGAGTAAAATAGGCCCCCCTACATCCATGGCTGTTGTGGGGTGCTGAAAAAGTGTCATAAGAATATACGTGATGCATATGAACCAGTCTCAACACAAATCAGAGTGCTTGCTGTTGAGCAGTCTGGCACTGCTGGACTAAGGGCAGCAGTGCTGGTCACCAGAATAGATATATTCACAATTCAAAATGTAAACTGAGAATGTAAATTGTGCTTGAATAGAAACCTTCCTAAAGGTGTAGGGAACCTCTAACACCACCTGAAAGTGGTAGCACCACACGCTTCGAGTAGATCGGGTCCAAACCCTAGAAATCACCTTGCACACAAGATATATGAAAGTAAAGTAACAAGCACACGGTGACACAAGATTTGACCCGTGGTTCAGCTCGCCACCAAGGCTTGCCTACGTCCACGTTGTTGAGGTGCGCCACACAAGGCTCAAGCTCGCCACATAAGGCTAGATCTTTCCTCGGTCTCAATTCAACGGGGTGAACCCTTAAGATGAGAGAAGTGTATTAGCAAATGATGGGTGATACAAACTTCCCTAGGCTGCCACACGAAAGAGGCAAGCTCAAGGGCAACCTCTAGCTGGCTAGGAGCAAAGTGTTAGGGATATAACCTCGGCATATCCCCAGGGACCTTATTGGTCCTGCCGACCAGGAGACGACCCAGCCTACGAGGCCTTGCGGCACGTGACCAGCCCGTCGTGCTCGCTAAGGACTCCTAAGAAGACTTGCTCGCCAAGGAAGATTCTAGTAAGATATACTCGAATCCCTTGCCATGGGGGACCGATCGTAATATGTAAGGATATGGAAATGTTAACCCTACTCCCCGGCTATATAAGGCGACCAGGGACCCCCTCAAAAGACCCCAGATAACCCCTCTCAGATCATTTACATATCTTGTAACCTGATACACAAGATCAATCTAGCCACCAGAACACTGGACGTAGGGTATTACGACGGTTTGCCGGACCGAACCTATATAAATCGCCGTGTCTACGCTCTCTGTGTTACTCTTGATCGCCGTCGCCACACCTACGCCTAACAATCTACTACCATGGGGTACCCCTAGGTAGACTGCGACGCATATTTCGTCGATAGTTGGCGCGCCAGGTAGGGGGCTTGTGCATCGACTTCATGGCTCGTCAAGCGGTCACCTTCCCGGATTCAATGGTCCTTTCGACGCTCGGCACCGTGATCCAGATTGAATCTATGTCTTAGACCATCGGATCCGCGCCACGCGGGGTAAGTTCACCACCATCTCCGTGTCATCCCGCCATACCGAAGTACCACCTACGCAAAGACGTCAACATCGACGACCTGATCGGCGCTGTTGATCGTGCCAACACCGGAATCATCAGCTGCATCGACGTCGTCCAGGCGGCGTGACGCCGACTCCCAGGTCACCACGGTCGCCGACCAAGCCGCCGTCGGTCTCCGCTGAAGACAATGGTCATGATGACTATGGACACTCGCCCCTCCCCAATGATGCCCTATGGGCTCAGTAATCAGGCCGCTGTCTTCCAGCACCAAACACATCGACTGATCTCCGACCAGATTCCCCCAGCACCCATCGTGAACACTGCCGTCATCTCCCCGATCTCCGATGACTCCGACCAGGAAGTATCTCTCGATGGCACGGTCTCCTCAGCCTCGGTCGCCTCCATGAGGCCCGAAACGCTCGGTTCATCCGGATCGACCAGCGACATCCCAGAGTTCCCCCCAGGTTTCGGGGGGATAGTTTTTCAAGTCTCCGCCGACAGCGTCCCATGCGACAACGAGGCGGAGGCCGATCGCATCGCGAGGGAACAACGCAACAACCAGCGCACACGACAGCACGAACGGGAGCGCGTCGAGCATGAGAAACGAGACGAGGAGCACCGCGAACGCGAACGACTTGCACGTGAGCAGCGCGAGCGAGATCAGAGAAATGGTGGTCGCATGCTAGGATGTAATCTCCAGAATGAGTTCGACCGGATAGGCGACGTTCCAATATACCCAACTCCGAGCGCCAACCTCGCTGCGGCAACATGCGAGCTGTCCAAACTCCTCACTATGCCCGAGACAGAGAAAATAGGAGCTCACCTCAAAGCAGCAGCAGTCCAGGTGAATAAGGCGGCCCACCCATCTGAATTTTCTGATCAGTCTCACAACAGAAACCACCCCAGAAGCCCCCTGCGGGAGTACAGGCAAAGATCCCCGCCACGTGACGGTGAAGCACGTGACGACGCTCAACGTGAGCGAACGCTGGAGCAGGCACGCCGTAGCCCTCCGAGGGAGTACATGCGAAGATCCCCGCTACGCGATGGGGAGGAACGCGGCTACCCGCGACGCAGACGAACACCAGAGCCGGCGCGACGAAGCCCTCCGAGGGAGTACCGAGGCAGATCCTCGCGGCGTGATGGTAATCCACGACGCGACCTAACACCACCACCCGTCGGAAATTTGCGACCTCTTTCCCCTTGCCTGCGCGCTGTCCGGTGGCCAATGAAGTTCAGGGTAACATCGGTGGACAAATACGACGGCAAGATAAACCCAGAGCAATGGGCCTCCACCTACGATATTGTCGTATATGCTTCGGGAGGAAACCAAGATGTGATGGCCAACTACCTCCCCGTGATGCTATCGACCACGACCAACAATTGGCTCCAGAAGATCCCCGAAGGCACGATCGATACCTGGGAACAACTCAAAGAAATCTTGATTAAAACATACAAGGCCACGTGTGTCCAGCCGGGAACGCGTTACGACCTAGAAAACGTCCGCCAGAAGAGCAACGAGAGTCTCCGCGAATACATCCGACATTTCTTTGATAAGCGATTGAGTATCACGGATATCTCTGACCCAGAGGCCATCGCCATCTTCTCCAACAGTTTACGCACCGACGAACTCAGAAACAAGCTGACACGGAAGATACCAATGACCATAGAAGAGCTCATGACGATCGTGAATCCTTACGCCAACCAAGACGACGTCGCCCGAAGCAGGGAGACCAGGTGACAATACTCCCGCTCCCCGGAGCGCGGAAGGGACAGGGATCGCCGATCAGACTACCGCAACGATAGAAGACCTGGTGATCGCCGGGACTACAGATCGAGCAACTCCGAGCGCTACCCGCAGAAGTACAATTACAGACGAGACAATCGTTATGTCGCTAATACAAATGCCAGAACACGAAAGAACTACGACGAAAGCTACGACAAGATCCTCAATGGCCCATGCCCCATACACAAGAACGCTAAGCACTCCATGCATAATTGCGACCTCCTCGAGCAGGCAGTGAAAGGAAGAGGAGACAAGAGGGCAAAGAAGGACGATCCCGACAAGGGCAGAGATCAAGAACCACCAGCACCGAGTTCCGCCCACCATCAACAACGTACTCCATCTTCGGAGGCGTTGTGGTCGTTGAAGCAGAAAGGAGACATCGCCAGGTACGCAAGGATGTCTACTCGGTAGCAGCAACAGGCGAGGGCGCGGACGACACACGCCACCTAGGCTGGTCAGAACAGCCCATCAATTTCTCCGGAGAAGACAAGTGGACAGACTTCAGGTACCCTGGTCGCTTCCCGCTAATCGTTGATCCGACCATCGCCACGTGCCGTTTCAGGAAAGTACTGGTCGACAGCGGCCGTGCCCTCAACATCATTTCGCCAACTTGAGTACTCCAAGAAGGATCTCATTCCTGCGAACTTCTCCTTCTGGGGGATCATCCCCAGCAAGGCGTCAACACCGGTAGGCCGGATCACCCTCCATGTGCAGTTCGGCATTCAAGACCACTTCAGGGTGAAACACATCACCTTCATCATCGCTGACTTTGAAACAGCCTACCACACGATACTGGGCCGACCAGCACTGGCCAAGCTCATGGCGGTTCCGCACTACACCTACATGGTGCTCAAGATCCCGACGCAGCAAGACATCCTCAGCCTCTGAACCAACCTCAACATTGCATATGAGTGCGAACAGCAAATGATAAACGCCATCGAAAAGCCTTATCTCCCGGACGCGTATAGCCTAGAAGGCAGCGACAGCCCGCCAGCGAAAAAGCAGAAGAAAGCAGAAGAAGCAACGATCACTCCCAACTCCGGCGGCGAACAAGCATAGAGGTCGATAGCTCCGAGTAATGCAAAGATGCCCTAATATAATCCTAATTCAATAAAGTTTGTACTGTTCTATCTCCAAACAATGAATAAAGGCGCTTTATCTCCATTGTATCTCATCTAACCAAACCTGTTATGAAACGCTCACGGCGTATGACAATCTCCACAAAGCGCCCACGGCGCACAAAGACCTTTGCGACGCGCTCATGGCATAGATTAATCACTCCGAAGACACTTACAACTACCCTCATCGCAACAACGTCGATAACACACGACGACCACGACAGTGCGACTACTAACGACCGACGACCTCTCCAAAACACTCCCACAGTGTTCGACGACCTCTCCAAAACGCAACATGGCGTTTCTCCAAACAGTCTGGCCATAACCAGAAAGCTCCCGAAGCTGGTCTATCAATGGGTCATAGTGAATAGAAGTGGCTACCCTAAGCACTACGACCATGTTGACAGACCTCCTAAGTGATACTTCCTCATAAACCAGGCGGTGTCATTTAGGTCGGGAGCCATGAGGCTATGCGCCCAGAATCTGTGTACGACCACGGTACGGTCGACGACTCTACAAGCAGCATGGCTATTCGCCCAACGTCTGCAGGAACGGTCGCCACAGGCCATAGTCACGCCACGATTAGTCCTCTCGGAAAAAGAACCTGGCCCTGGTATCATCCAAAGCGTGCATGAGCTGTTCGCCCTCTGCACCGCGGGTTGCTAGCAACGTACCTCCTTGGGAGTCCTTATGTATCCTACGCGTGAAGTGGCGCTAGCCCTACGATCTGGAGCATTTGACACCCAAGGCAGAACAACTCATCGCTACGGCTCACGACTAGCGGGCACGACAGGACATACAAGTGAAACAAAAGCTCACCGCCCGGATATATTACAGCTTTGTAGTTTTCACTTACACGTCCGACCACTTGTATCCGAGATACAAATCACCGTTGTCTTGCAACAAAACAGAGTATGATAACAAAATCAACATTGGAGCGACAACGTCTAAAGAAAAGTTATTCCAGCAATTACATCTTCATCCTACTGATGCGATAAGCGACCACCCCACAAATGTTCCTAGTCCAGAGATCAAACTCATGACGAATTTGGCACTGCAAACTACAGTACATGATAATCCTAGACATGTCACTACCCTCCGGGCCAAAGCTACAACACCCTTCCCAGACGCAAAGCTAAGGCTCAACCACGACCACCAAGTCTGGGACGTCCTCCGAGGCATGAATCCACTTCTACCTTCGGATGACATGAAGATCGCCACGAGAACGCCTCCGAAGACCACGAAGGCCCTTATCACAGAATCGACCGGAAGAGCACCACCGCCAAGGTGACCAATGAGGATAGGTGTCTCCGGGTTCGCCGAATCTGCATAAAACAACATCATAGCCCTAAAGTACATTGCGACACCATCACCAGCCGCCACTACTCCACCAATCAGCAATTTCCCAACAGGGTCTTGTCCCCATAGCATCAGTAACTCCAGGCCGCGAAAGAACATGGCTTCCCGTTGGCCGACATCGAGAAAGCGATGCTTGAAGACAGTCTCCAGGAAGGGGAAGTAGGGACGACAATAGTCCTGGACGCGCCGAAGGGACACAAGACGAATCGTCGACGGGTCATCACAGAAGTCGTGAAAGAACCGACAGAGAGGGAGAATCTTCACATACTCACGCACATTGTTGTCGTTATCAATCACATGAAGGAGGATCCGATACGCCACATCCTCCGGCAAGGCCATCAGGGCAGCAAGATCCATCACAAGACACGTGCCGCCAACCCTCATCACACCTAGTACGGAATAAGCGTTGACGAAACCCTCTCAAGAACTTGCGGCTAGGCAATGCAAAGGAAATCAACGCAATAGTCATCGATACTCACCCGAAGCTTCACGGGGATATATAGACAAATCTCCGCCCTGATCGAATAACTCAGGAAAGGGAGTCGCGCCTCTTCGAATCCTACACACCTTCGGATAAAAGACCAAAAGACGCGACCATTCCCCGTTCCGCCACGGATTTCATCCTTTATACAATCGGCGCGGCGCTTCGACTTCCAGGCTTTTTGGGAAACCGCAACGAGCAAATACGAAACCGCCACGCCGCCTACCTGTTACGCCCCAAAAACGGGCCGACAATCACGACCCATTTACCCCTCCTTTTCCTTACATGTTTACTTAAAGTCAATCCCCCTATTCATGGTTAATAGTCCTCCTTGCAATTTCACCAAAGCTACAGTCCCGGGGACTGGACGCGCATCTTTGTTATTTTTTCAGGAAGAGGATATAACTACAGCAACCTGGCCGACATGGTCGACAAATCTACACGCACAAACACGCTCGGGGACTAAGTGGGTACACTTCACCTTGCGGTGAATGTACTGATCTTGTTCACAAACAAAGCTCTACTGTTTTAATGTGCGGTTTTTGTAGAGCCTAACTGGGTACACTTCACCAGGGAAAGACCTTTCAAAAGTTTTTTCTTCTTCAGCACGTCACATTCTTCCAGCAAGCAGCCGCAACATCCGGCAAGGTGACCAGCTTGCACGCCAAGTTACGACATTCTCGACTAGATCAACCTGGTCGGGAGACCTCTCCAAGCAGCACCTCGACCAGCCATACTGGTCGGGACTCTACGACGACCACCCGCATGACGGCGACCAGCTGGACGCCTCTCAGGAAGACACCGCGGGCTCGCCAGAAGAATATAACGTGCTCGGGGACTTGTTGGGGATATAACCTTGGCATATCCCCAGGGACCTTCTTGGGCCTGCCGACCAGGAGACGGCCCAGCCTACGAGGCCTTGCGGCACGCGACCGGCCCGTCGTGCTCGCTAAGGACTCCTAAGAAGACTTGCTCGCCAAGGAAGATTCTAGTAAGATAGACTCGGATCCCTTGCCATGGGGGACCGATCGTAATCTGTTAGGATATGGAAATTGTAACCCTGCTCCCTGGCTATATAAGGCGAGCAGGGACCCCCCCTCAAAAGACCCTAGATAACCCCTCTTAGATCATCTACAGATCTTGTAACCTGATACACAAGATCAATCTAGCCACCAGAACACAGGACGTAGGGTATTACGACGATTTGCCGGCCCGAACCTGTATAAATCGACGTGTCTACGCTCTATGTGTTACGCTTGATCGCCGTCACCACACCTCCGCCTAACAATCTACTACCATAGGGTACCCCCTAGGTAGACTGCGATGCATATTTCGTCGACACAAAGCTCCAAGAGTAAAGAACTCAAACCGTCGACCACCACGCAAACCAAATGCTTGTAGGAGTGAAGTTCCGAGGGAGAAGCTTCTTCTCAAAGCTTGGAGTCTCAATCTCTCAAAGAATGATTGGAGATCAATGTGGGAGAGTTGTTGTGAACCAAGGGAGAAGGGACAACAAGAGAGGAGCTTCTCTTTCTGTTCTTGCGAAGTCTGAATGTTGGAATGGCAGAACTAGCCGTTGGGGGTGAGTGAGGGAGTATGAAATACCCCTTCACTGTCCACTGGCTGAATGAGTCGCGACAGTGCCAGCCTGTAGCCCGGCACTGCCGGCCTGGAGGCCAGCACTACCGGCCTGGGCAGAACAGCAAGGATATGATTTCAAGTAGCTGGCTGATTTTTCCACTATATCTATGGAGGTGTGATGTATATGTATAAATATGCCTTTGGTTCACTTGTTGGTATGCGTGTTGAATCCCTCTTTATAGTACAACATACCTAACTCAAATTCAAAGTATAAAAGAATTTAAACCCTTGGAGCTTGTTGCCATGCACTTTTGTAATTGGAGGGGTCCGCCAACCTGTTCATCAACCTCCTTAAGTTTAACCTGCAAGTCATACTCACAAAGTCTCATTAGTCTTCTAATTGCGTTGTCATGTCACCAAAACCCACTTAAGACTTGATTGCACTTTCAGAAGGAATACAAGAACCAGATTTTGATCCCCTATGCTGCAAACCCTGATTCCTACCTTCTTGGCCCAATGGGAAGCCCTGACCCAACTGAGATCATTGAGAAAGAAAACTCAAGAATCCCTTTCAAGTCTGGAGTCACCCCGCCAAACCTATGGCCGAATACCTTCAAGACTTGGCCGTTTCCCCCAATCACCGGATGGCGAAACTGGTATCGGAGGATGCTGGAAAAAAGCAGCAGTCACTGCGATGATCAAGACATCAATCATTGCTTAGAATTGTCTTTGTCAGAGATGCCCAAGAATGAATCCCTTTTAATATCAGTTTCCCATTTCTGGTCTGATGCTATCAATGCCTTCATTTTTTGTCATGGCATGATGACTCTTACCCTGGCCGATGTGTTTATGATGACCGGTCTAAATGTGTCACAGCCAGTATACCCCTTCAAATATAAGAGCAAAAGCAGCCAAAAAGCTGTCAAATCTGAAGGTGGATTGGTCAAGTACATTCAGACCCATATGGAAACATCTGGTGTTGTCTCTGATAAGGAATGCAGGGCTTTCATGAACATGTGGCTATGCAGATTCATCTTTTGTGGAAAATCCAATGAGCCAACTCTAAATCATATGGTCATGGCTGAGGATTTAGCTGCAGGCACTCTGATTCCCCTGGGCAAATACCTCCTAGGATCTGTTAATCATATGATGCATCAAATCATTGCCCAAATGCACCAAGGTGGGGAAATCTCCTGTGTAAGTGGCCCTTGGTGGTTTGTTCAGATGTGTTTGCAACTGTACATGCATCAAATAGTCCTTGTGCCCCTTCACAACTTGAGTTTCCCTTCAGTCAATTATGTTGAAGGCAACCCAGCAAGAGTTAAGGGATGTCAAACCTATGAAGAGGCAGCATCTTCCATCAGCATTGATATGGACATTGGTTATCTATTCAAGCTATTCTTTAAGGGTTTTGACAATGTGCTTTGGCTCCCTTACAGAGAAAACGATGACTTGACTCTCCCTTGTAAATTTAGCTATGAATCTGGCTATTCTGACAAAGTGTCTATAGAGGTCTTCAACTCCTTCATCAAGCCTTGCATCTTGCCAGCCGAATTCCATCATGGGAGATTAGTGCAATCCACTTATGAATTATACTACCCAAATATGGCAGCCAGGAAACTAGGATGTGGACAGTTGCCCCCAAGACCTTTCTTTTCAACAACCATAAAATTCAGGGAGTTGATTAAGAATGAAATAGAAGCAAAAAAGGTTTTTGACCTTGGATGGGATTTGCCAATTTATGAACCCTCTCCATTTGGGTTAGTAGATGCTGCTCACCCTCTTTTTGCCTCTTTGTGGCAAGAATGGCATAACCATATCTTCAACACACCAATGCATCCTTTATGCCAAGATCTATAACCCCAATTTGTCTCTGACAGCGAGGTAATTCCATTGCACTCATCATTTTCTGCTTTTTACTTTTCATTCTAACATCTGGTTATGCACAGGATTTTGAGCCCATTCCTCCTACTACAGCAACCTTCATGAAGATTCCTGCAACTTTGGTTACTGCACCTTCAGGAGGAACATGTAAAAGGAAGATACTTGAGGACATTCATGTAGCCAGAAAAACAAGGTCCAAGAAAGTCAAGCGGTCTCCCAAGGTATGAATCTTTTATCTAGCAGTAAATCTCATTTGGCAACAATTCTAACCATCTTCATACTAATTACCTCCACTGCAGCCACATGTTGAAATTCTAGGCTCAAGCAATGTCTCAGCAACGGTGGATATCCCTCCCCAAGTCTCCACTGAAGATACAGAGACTCATGAAATTGAAGCTCATGAAGCCGAAAGTACAGAGGCACATGAAACCTTCAAGCACATTGGTACTATTTGGCTAATCATCTCTTCTCCTTTATATGACATCTACTTCCTGTTCTTATACTCTATCATCTGCACTCTTGGAAATAGATAAAATCCTAGACAATTTGGCAGGAGAACCTTCCTTTAGTCCAGTTCCAGGTTCTCCACTTCTGGACACCCAATCAAGCCTTCAACCAGACCAGGATGCAACCCCTTTTCATGATTAGTCAACACAACAGGTAACACATTGTCTTAAGCTATTCCTTCAGCACACTCATCCTAGTCGGCTAACACTTCTCTCTCTTTCAAGAATACTACCAAACCGACTACTAGTTACTCCTTCACTGTTGAGGACTACATTAGTGAAAAGGGTGAAGAAGCTACCTCCCAGCAGATTCTGTCAGTAGAGAATCAAGCTCGGCTGAAAGATATAGCTAGTCTGCTAAACAAAGATATCAACATTCTAGTCCAGGATTCAGATCAGATAAGAGATCTCCTCGAGCTCATCAACCAAGATCTTCCATTTGATCTTAAAGCCTTTCTGGAATCTACAACCCACCTTGATGATCATTTTGTTGTGGTGAAGAGAGCAAATAAAAATATAGCCTCCAGAAGTGTCCTTCAAAATAATAGGTCCTTGAAGAAGCAAGAAGCCAAGAACTCATTGACAACTCTGGATTCTAAGCTGAAAGTCATGGAGGATGAGAAAATCAAGCTGGAGGCTCAACTAACCGAACTTAATGCCAAAATTCAGTCTCGTAGAGCCAAGATGACAGATCTGCCAAACTCCATAGAAGCAACCTCATCAAAGATATCAAACATCCTCAAAGAAGACCAACAGCTCAAAGCAAAGCTGTCTAAGATCCAAAGCTCTGAAGATGAAGATCAGAAAATATTGGACAATGTTAGTCGAATCAGAACTGATGCTTTAGATGCTATTAACCAGCTCCTGAGCAAGTAGAAACATGGATATCTAATGAATTAAACGCGACACATTCTGTTTCTGAACAATTGAATGTCTTTACTCTTCATCTCTAGTATATTTCTGTCTGCATAAGAATACAATCGGCTCTTTTATTTTCCTGATTAGAATATAGCCGATTGTCTTTAGCTTTCCGATCACAAACATAGCCGATTGCCCTTATCTCTCTAGTCTAGGAAGATAGCCGAGCGACTCTTGACTTACCTGAGTCTGGCCCAATCCAGCAACGGCCCATTCGAGAAGGAGAAAACCCTAGCTGTCGATTGGTATTCTCACCCCACTACTCCGAGACACACGCCACTACCTTTCACTCGGCTTATAAATAAACCCCTTACTCGGCCTTTCTAGTCAAACGTTCTCACCTCCGCTTCTTCATCCTCTCTGCCTAAACCAATCTAGAGAGAAACCTAGACTCCACAGTAACAATGGCGGGAGGCGAGGATTGTGGTAAGCGCCGTGCCAAAGGAGAAGCCGAAGGTAGCCGGGCGTGGCGCTGTCGTCAACGTGGGTGAGAATCGACTCCTTGCCCCCCTTGCAGTTTTACTTCTTGTTCATCTTCTTAGCTTTGATCTCTCCATTACATTTCAACAGGATAAGGGTTATCTCCACCGGTCAAAGCGTGGCTCTCCCTTAGGCAACGGCAGTTCAACCGGGGACTCTGTCATCTGTTTATTCCAGCTCTTCAGGCTCCTACCACTCCAAACCCTGGGATTTGGATTCGGGTTTGGATGCCATGGGCGTTCCTTTCACCCATGCGGAGGCAGTCGCCTTCAAGGGTGAAAGGGACGAGGCCCGCGGAGAACTAGAGAAGATCTCCAAACAATATGGCGTTGACCAACTCGAATGGGAGGATCAGCGGAAGCAGCTCTGTGACGCCATTACCAATTAGTAAAACAATCTCGCTTGATTTTCCCCTTTTCTGACTCCTATTTGTTCACCTGATTCGCATTCCTTTGTTCAGCGCTCTCTGTAGAGGTCGAGCATTTAAAGATTGTGGCGAACAAGGTTGCCGACAAGGTGAACGCCCAGGGAGAAACCGTCGAGGCCCGCCTTGATGATGCGGACGGCCGTATCGACCAAGCCGCCATTCATGGCGTGCATCATGACGTAGCTTTGGGGCTGGCGGCCATGTCCACCCAGAGGCGCGAAGATCTCTCCTTCATGCCAGTTGGCTTCCTTGGTGGCGTGCCCCCATAAGACGTCGAAGACATCGACGATCTCCTGGAGAGCTATGAGGACCATGCAACCGTCCTCGCTCAAGCCATAGACGCCCAGTCTGTCCTCAACAAGATGTTTGAGAAGTAGTTTGTACCTACGAACTTCATGTAAAAACTACTTATCTCTGTGAAATATAATCTGTGATCCCCACTTGTTTCCTTTTGAGTTTTCTCTGAGAACAGTAATCCCCGAAGAATGTTTTCTGAACTGCACGACATTGTCCTCAGTCGATTGTGTTTGCATTTTTTGCTCTAAAGGCGACACATACCGCGTTGGCTATTCTCCAAGCTTTCATAGTATTTTTCAGCTAAAGTGGATGCTCATATATTGGCTATCTGCGCACAAAACCTCTCAAGTTATTTATGCACCGACCTCAACACTGGGGTAAAATTTCTTAAGAAATCTTCCATTGATAGCTCTAGTGAACTCCTCTCCCAGTAGAGTCTTTAAAATATATGCATTGCCAAGCGCACACCTTACTATTCGAAAAGGTCCATCCCAATTTGGAGACCACATGCCGAACGTTTTATCTTTTGTTCCTATCGGCAATATAGTCTTCCAAACCAAATCTCCTTCCATGAATTGTTTTTCTCTGACCTTTTTATTGTAATATCTGGCAACACGTAATTTGTTCTTCTCAATATTTTCCAATGCTTTGAGACGAACTTAATGTAAATCCTCTAATTCACCCATCATTAGGTCCTTATAATCTTCTTTCTTCAAATCATTTTGCAATGTAACTCGTCTTGAACCTGATTGCAACTCCCATGGCAATACAACATGATGTCCATAAACTAACTCATAGGGAGATGCTTGAGTAGACCCATGACAAGCCATTCGGTAAGCCCATAAAGCCTCATTAAGAACCGAATGCCACTTCTTCGGCTTCTCATCAATCTTTTTCTGAATAATCTTGATCATGATCTTATTTGATGCTTCGGCCTGGCCATTAGCTTGTGCATAATAAAGAGAAGAATTGTACAACTTGATTCCCATTTATTCAACAAAATCACAAAATTCAGATGAAGTAAACTGAGTTCCTTGATCTGTAGTTATAGTTTGAGGAATCCCGAATCTGTGAATTATATGCTCTTTAACAAAATTGACCATGTTTTCTAATGTGACCTTCCTCAAAGGAATAGCTTCAACCCACTTTGTAAAATAATTTATAGCTAATAGCACAAATTTATGTCCTTTGCTAGAAGGAGGATGAATCTGACCAATCAAATATATACCCCATCCTCTAAACGGCCAAGGCTTGATAATCGGGGTCATAACTGATGCTGGAGCTCTTTGAATATTACCGAATCTCTGACAATCTTGACACCCCTTGTAATATTCAAAACAATCTTCAAGTATGGTTGGCCAAAAATAACCGGTTCTCCTAATTATCCACTTCATTCGGTAAGCTGATTGATGTGCAGCACACACCCCTTCATGCACTTCATACATCAGCTTTCTGGCGTTTTCTTGATTCAAACATTTGAGGAGTACTCCATCTATGGATTTGTAATACAATTGGTCATCAACGAGCACAAACCTGAGAGCTTTGTACCTAAGCTTTCGGGAAACCTTTTGTGATGGATTTTTAAAGTAATCGGCAATTTCGTTTTTCCAGTCATCAACTACCCGATCCTCATTCAAAGCATAAATCTCTTGATCCTCTCGGTATCCCGAAGTAGCTTGAGCCAATTTATTTTCTTCTTCATTATGCCCCCCTAGGGATGTGATGCAAGGTTACCACTTGGAAATTCTTCAAAAGCCCTCGACATTCTTCATAATATTCTCTCAACATATCACTCTTGCATTCATACTGGACGGTTAGTTGGTTGATTACCAACTCAGAATCTCCGAAGACCTCAACAGCAACGGCCTTTATTTCAACAAGAATTCGAAGTCCTCTAAGCAGCGCTTCATACTCCGCTTGATTGTTAGTAACATAGAATTCAATAGGGACAACATACTTAAAAGCCACCCCTCGTGGAGAGATCAAGAAAATGCCAGCACCACCACCTTTGCTACAGGATGAACCATCAAAAAACAAAATCCAAGGTGCAATACTCATCATGTTAGCAGAAGGATCACGATGTTGGGTAACAAAATCGGCAATAATTTGACCCTTTACTGCTTTTGCCGATTTGTACCTTAAATCGAATTCTGATAAAGCTAAACTTCACTTGCCAATCCTTCCATTTAAAATTGGCATCAATAACATATGTTTTATTACATCAAACTCAGAAACCACCACGCATTCGGCATTCAACAAGTAGTGCCAAAACTTGGTACACGAATAATACACGCACAAGCAAAGCTTTTCTGTAGCCGAATACCTTGTCTCTGGATCCAGTAGCTTTCAGCTAAGGTAAGCTATTACTCTTTCTTTTCCTTTAAACTCCTTCATGAGGGCCGACCCGATTGTCAGGTTGTCGGCCGCCACGTACATCTTAAAAGGCTTATCAAGCTGCGGAGGTACCAACACTGGTGGCGCCTTCATGTATTCCTTGATCTCATCAAAAACCTTCTGTTGTATGCCACCCCACACAAACTCTTGATCCTTTTTAAGCTTTAACAATGGAGAGAAAGGAAAAACTTTTTATAACAAATTAGATATGAACCTTCTTACAAAATTGATTTTGCCGAGCAGTGATTGCAATTCTGTGAGATTAGTTGGAGGGATAACTTTGTCTATGGCCACCATGCTCTTCTTGCCGATTTCGATCCCTCCTTTATGGATTACAAATCCTAAAAATTCACTAGCCGAGGCCCCAAAGGCACATTTGTTTGGCTTCATCTTCAAACCATGCCTCCTAGTGCACTCCAAAGTCTTTCTTAAATCGGCTAAATGCCCTTTGTGTTTTCTAGACTTGACCACCACGTCATCAATATAGATTTCCACGATTTTACCGATCAACCCGTGGAAAATATAATTCATAGCCCTCTGATAAGTTGCACCAGCATTCTTTAAACCAAAATTCATGACAATCCATTCGAACAAACCAATATGACCAGGGCATCTAAAAGTTGTCTTTGAAATATCCTCTATTGCCATAAAGATTTGGTTATAGCCAGCATTACCATCCATAAAGCTGATGACTTCATAACCAGCCGATGCATCAACGAGCAAATCGGCAACCGGCATTGGGTAAGCATCCATTGGAGTTGCTTTATTGAGATTTCTAAAATCAATGCAGACTCTCATCTTTCCATTCTTCTTGTATACTGGAACTATGCTTGAAATCCACTCTGCATATCTGCATGGCCGACTGAAATTCGCTTCTAATAATCTTTCAACTTACTTTTTCACGGCGGCCAATACCTCCTCTTTGAAAATTCTCCAGGGAGGTTGTTTGTAAGGACGATACCCGGCTTGATCGGCAATCAATGCTCAACAATAGAATGATCCACTCCGGGCATCTCTGTGTAATCCCAAGCAAAGAAATCCTTGAATTCTTTTAGAAGGTCTATCAATTCTAATCTGCACTCTGGGTCTAAATTTGTACTGATATACATCAGCCTTGGCTTGATATTATCACCAACATTTATTTCTTCTAGCTTATCGGCCGACATAAAGCCACGTCCAAACTTTCCTTTGTTGCCATCGATCGGGTTCCCCATTAAAAATTGCTTTGAGAGCCGACTGCATGGATTGGCTGTTGGTCCTTGCTGAAGACATTCATAGGACCTTCCTCCCATATTTTTCTAGAGAAACAATCGATGTTATCATATTACCGGAAGGTAGACTCCGTAGCAGCAACACTTACCGAATCATCAGCATGAACAATTTCAACATCATCTCCAATCCACGGAATGAGAATCTGATGCATGGTTGAAGGTATGCAACAATTAGCATGGATCCAATCTCTTCCTAGGAGCAAACTATATGCCCCCCTGCCATTGATGACAAAGAAGGTAGTAATCAACATTTTTTATCCAATCATTAGCTCAACATGCACAGCCCCTCGGGTGTCAGAAGGATTGCCAACAAAGTCCCTGAGCACCATCTCAGTTTTGAACAGCTCTTCATTCGTCATCCTGAGCTTCCTAAAGGTGGTATAAGGCATAATATTGATGACAGCTCCTCCATCAACGAACACTTTGGTCAGGGGTTTGCCATTGACGTATCCTTTCACGTAAAGCGGCTTTAAATGTCGATGCTTGGCCGGCTTATCGAAAGCTGTCTGCTGAGTCAAAATAAGCTGGGCCATTAGATCCTGATATTCGCTCTCATCAAAATCTGAGTACACCTCTTCTTGGATGTTTTGGCCTTCCGGAGCTATGAATTCTGATGGGATGAAGAAAGCTATGCATGCATCGGCGGAATGATCATGCTTGTCGGGTTTTTCCTTAGGATGCCATATCTGTTTCTTTTCGGCAACCGTTTGTGTCAGCTCCCTGTTCCTCAAGCGTTACACTCTCCTCTTCTGGCTCTTCCTCAAACCTGGTGGGCACCATTGTCCCTTCTGCCACACATATTCATGGTGCTCTTCTTCTTCAACGCCTCTCTCATTATGGACCCACTCCTAATTGGCAAATCTCTTGCCTCGCCGATTCTCAGAGTTGTCTATTTTTAAACGCCGATCGTCCTCAAGAAACTGTGCTCCAAGTCTTTCATGGATCGGACGGCGGTTGACCCAGGACTGCTTGTACCCTGAATATTGATCACTGTATTCGGGGAAATTGTTCTTAGCAGGCAGCTTCAAGCCTTAATTCCAATAATGCTTGAAAAACAAGCATCCCCACTGAGACTGCTCTTGCTCTCTCATGTACTCTTGCTCTCTCTGGTACATCTACTCCTTGTACCTTTGATGTTCCTCCATGAACTCCTGTTCCTCGTGATACCTCTGCCTCTGACACTGCTCGCGCTCCCATCGCCATTTGTTTAACAGAATTTGTGTCGTAACCCTTGGCCTCGAAGCTTCCCCTCTCTCGGTTCGGCTATTCTGGAACTGAGCCCGTTGCTGAAACTCTTCATTCGTGATTTGCCGATCGGGATCAACATCACCAGCTCTTCTCGCTCTGTCTGAGGTTAACACCTTCACTTTGCCCTTGCCTCTGGGGTCATCCATGGCAACCATGTTCATAGAGAAAGATATTGTGTTCTGCGCAAAAGGATTAGCATTGATTTTCATCTTGCCATCAAACTTCAGATGCCCCTCCTGAATAGCTTTCTAGATTCACATTCTGAATACTTGGCAATCATTGATGGAATGAGAATTACTATTGTGGAAGCCGCAAAACTTATTGTCTTTTACTCCTTCAGGGCGTAGCATAGGGTGTCCTTCCGGCAATTTGATGCGCCCTTCCTTAAACAGCAACTCGAACAGCTTGTCGAACTTAGATACATCAAAGTCATAAGTACCCTTCTGTTGCCTAAACCATCATTGACTGACCTGAGTCGGCTCTTCCGCCCAGACCAACTCGGTTGCGGCAACCTCATCTTCATCGTCATACTCCGCTGCTTGAAAGGATCAAGATGCCCAAGAGGGGGGGGGGTGAATTGGGCTCTTTTAAATTTCTAAGCAATAATTAAAACCTATCAAGAGCCAATTAACCCCCTAGTGTTTTCCCATTTGTGTCCTACCTAAACAAGCAAGACAAGGCAATGAAAGTGGTAAAGCCCTATGCAATTCTACTCAAGCAACAAGAATATAATGCGGAAAGTAGTGCTTAAGAGTAAATGCAATAAGTAAGGAGTAGGGCAAAGGAAATTGACACGACGACGTTTTGTCGAGGTATCGAGGAGTCGACACTCCCCCTAGTCCTCGTTGGAGCACTCACACAAGGGTATCGCTCCCCCTTAGTTCGTGCAAGGACTAAGTGCTCTCTATGGCATGATTCTTCGCCACTCTGGCTCGGTGAATCGCCCACAACCGATCACAATCGAACTTGGGTCATCCACAAGGAACACCACCGGATGATCACCAAGCAAACCTCCGCGAAACCGTCTAGGTGATGTTGATCACCAAGAGTAACAAGCACTAACTCTCACTTGACCAAGGCTAGTCTAGTGATTGAATGGATGCACAATTGCTAACTCTAAGCAACTAGTGAGAGTCAAAACATGGAATGGCAATTCACACTCTCACTAGGGCTCTTGCACTTCTTGCACTCTCACAAGGCAATCTCAGTAATTGGAATGGGCAAGAGTGATGACTTGGGGCTGATGGGGAGGTATAAATACCCCCCAAGCAAACCCCTAGCCATTATAGGAAAATAGGCCTCTCTGCGTCACTCCGGACGCACACAACAGGGGGATCCGGACCATAGAATATGCGTCCGGACCCCCTTCTCTCTCTGATCTCAGCACTAAATGTCAGGTGGTCCGGATGTTGAACATGGTCCAGACGCAGGCAACCGGACAGCGTTCGGATCAAATTACCCTTACTGTAACTCTCTATGAGGGGTCCGGACGCAGTTAATGGTCCGGACTCCCCAAACTGGATAGCGTCCGGATCACAGGGACCTTACTGGACCTCTCTGTGTGGGGTCCGGACGCAACCAATGGTCCGGACCCTGCACTGTTCACAACGTCCGGTCACTCTGGCAAGACAGAGCTAACCCTAGGGATCCGGACGCATATCCAATGGTCCGGACCCTGGGTTTCACTAGCGTCCGGATCACTTTCCTTCACCTAAACAGCACACTTCCAACATGGAAGTTGCTCTATTTGGTTCAAGGACTTTTTCTAAAGCTTCCTAGTGCTAGTTTGACAAGTGTGCATCACACCTAAACACATAGCCTCTCCTAGGTCAAGCTACTAGATAGAACCCCTCTTAATAGTACGGTCAAAGGAAAAAAAGGAGCTAAACTACTCTAAGTGTCTCTCAACTCCAATGACACTTAGACCTAGTCTAATCTTCAACTTTGTCGCCAATCCTTTGAAAACCAAAATGATTCCAATAACAGGGCACATATACCATGATTGTCCAATCAACCATCCATTACCATGACCTAACTTTCTTATTGCCTCTGCAAAACACACGTTAGTCATAGTAATCTTGCATTTTCGTTAATCACCGAAACTCTAGGGGCCTAGATGCTTTCACTGCTTCCTCGAGGAAACTTTGATACATCTCATTAGCCACGTCACCTTTCTGGAAACGGTTATCTCTCCTGAACCCTTGAGCCTGATTATTCATCATTTCTAACCGCTGCGACAACAGACCAAGGTCATCAAAGTCCATGTCGAACAATTTTTCTCTGACATTCGGCTGCATACCCGCTATTGCCATCCCTAGCAATTGGTCATCTGGCAGATTCAAGGAATAGCAGAGGTTATTGGTCTCTTTGAACCTGCGGAGGTACTCCTACGGTGTTTCATTAGGCCTCTGCCTCAAGCTCATAAGGTCAACTAGCTTCTTCTCATTAGTGACGTAAAGAAATACGCATGGAACCTTTGCTCCAATTCTGCCCATGTACCAATGGAATTTGTCGGCAGAGACGTGAACCATGTGAAAGTTGGCCCTGTCAGAGACAACCGAAAATACTGAATCCTCCAAGCTTCATCCACAAACGCCTCTCCAAGCTGCATCAAATATTGGCTGATGTGTTCTATGGTGCTAGTATCATCCTGACTAGAAAACATGGTCAAATCTGTGGGAGCCTTTACTCTCGGAGGGAGTGCCACTCGGTTATACCATTCTGGATAAGGGACTTGTATGCATAGGACTGATTCTTTGGCTTTAAGCCAAATTGATTCTGCGTCATGTCCGCCATCCTACTCATGATCAGATAAATATTTGAATTTGGAGCTCCATGTGCTTGCCCCTCGAAAGACAATCCCGCTGAGTTCTTGTATCCTGGATTCGGGAGAGCATCAATAGCATTGTAATCGGCAAACTCCTGATATCCGTCTCCATACATATTCTTCTACAACTTGTTCGCTGTCGGAGACACCTTGAAAGACGATGGTGGGATGTCTCTCGAGCTGGTCATAAGTCATGGCCGTAAGTCATGGGAGGTTGTTGTTTCTGGTGAGGGGCCATCCCACCTTGGTCCATGCTAGGCGCTCCGCTACTTTCAACAGCTTTCTCTTGGTGCTTGGGCACATGGAACAATGTTGGTCCTTGCATTGGACCAGAAAACTCTTCAAAGCACTTATCAGCAGATGGACCGAAAGTATTGACCATGATCACGCGAAAGGTATTCAAAAAAGCCGTATGATCAGTCTGATGTGGAATCAGTCTCACTCATGGCCTTGTAAACCACTTCAGCCAGCTTCCGAGCGTCTTCCTCTTCGGTGTAATCAGTCTGATGTGGAAGGAGAGACCTCAGGAGCGACTCCTTCTGAAAAACTTTATTGCTTTTGTTCTTGGAAAAGGACATTAAGCACTTCTGTTGAAACTCATCACATGCTTGCTGGACCGTATTCCTCAGGTCCTCTGGCAACTCATCCATAGTCACGTCCAGAGCCTGGTTATTGTCGAATTCAGGTGTTGACACAAAAAGCGTCGGATCTGCGAACACCTCGGGCTTATACCCGAACTCGATATCCAAAGGTGTGCCAGTTGATTTGACTAGTTAATCAACAAGGACGATATCCATCGGTAATTCCTTCTTATCGGCAAAACATATCTTCTTTCCTCTTTGACGCTTCTTCCATCACACTCACCATCGCAGATTCTTCTGCTTCTATCGGTAATTAAACCGATAGCACCTTGATGCCGATGAGGAACAACATTTACCCCTTTTCCGATCAATATACTTTTTTTAATATTGACCCGTACAAAAAATGGCATGAACACATGCCCCCCAATTTCGGAGTATAAAATATCTTATGCGCCGAAATTTACTCTATTGCAATCTTTCCCTCGAAAATTTCACTGCCATTTCAATTACCGCGCATCGTCACTATAAATTACCAACAACTCCCGCGACTGTAGCACCAACAGTTCCAATTCCTCGATCACTGTGCAAATCAACGCGATATCCTTCCATATTCCTGTTCAGTCAGAAGGAAAAAAATTCGAAAACGCCCCTTAACATAGGCCTATAAAGATCGTCGTCTTCCTTCTCTTTTACTCTGAGTTCACATTTTCACCTTCATCTCAACATCATCCAAAGAGCACTATTCCAGCGATGGTTCTTCTTTCATCAGGAAGCACGATCTTTGCAAGAACTCTGCTTTAATGGCGATCAATTTCACTGCATTGCTTTTCAATTCCTTTTTCCTCTTTCTTTTTGTCCTCTGGATCTAGGAGATGCGCAACAAAATAGTGATCCCTACCGATCAAGAACATCTTTTTTGCCTAGGTCCAATGGGGAATACCGATCCGACCAATCGGATCAATGCAGAGACTAACCGCATCCCTTTCAGATCTGAGCATTTGGATTTAGGGTTGTGGACTGATACCTTCCGTTATTGGCCCAAACCCACTAAGGGGTGGAAGAATTGGTACCTCAGGATAGCAAGGTCACAGAGAGTCTACTGGTCAGAGCGCAACATCGAGCAATGCATTAGGCTGTCCATTGCCGATATGGCCAAGAACGAGAACATGATGATCGCCCCCTCCTACTTCTGGTCCGATACAACGAATGCATTCCTTTTCAGACACGAACCAGCCACCCCCACGCTTGCCGATGTGCACATGCTCACTGGCCTTCATGTTTCTTCTGCCGATCCTACCAATCTATTCCGCAGGAAATCTGAGCGTCGGGTAAGTACCCGCAACATTGGTGGTTGGACTGGGTATATCCAAGAGTACCAGAAGAGTGGATCGTAGCCCCAAGGGAGCATGCCACCTCCCTTAACATGTGGTTGGAGAAATTTGTCTTCTGTGGCAGAACAGTCAGCCCAACCAACATGTATCTCCCCGCAGCAGAGCTCTTAACTGATGGAGGATTTCCCCTTGGCCGATACCTCCTTGGCTCAGTCTACCGCCTTCTACATCAAGTGTCAGAGAAATTGCTGCTAGGCGAGCCCATCGGCAACCTCAGAGGTCCCTGGTGGTTCATCAACATGTGGCTAAACGCCCATATGCACAAATGTTTACAGTTTGATTTGTTCAGCCAACAGTTTCCAAGGGACATATCTGAAGATTATGTCTATGATGATGATGAATCGGCAACCCGTGCCCCACTCAACTTCGGGAAGCCATGATAGTGCTGTCGGGAACCGATGCCAATATCGACCAATTCGGCATGTTTTTCTAGAGGCTCTACTGCGGAATCCCTGCTGCAGAACGAGCCTGGTGGCCTTACATCGATGAAGACAACCAATTCCCACTCTCCTTCAACCTCACCGATGGGAACATACCACAAAATGAAGCAATCATGAAGGCCACCCTCATTCCCCAAGCTATCCCGGTGAACGTCGTCGGGACTGGAAAGAACTCCAACCCATCTTACGAGTTCTACTATCCATTGGTAGCTGCGAGACAGCTAGCATTCGGTCAACTACCGATCAAGCTAAGCTATGTCAACGTGATCAAACCAAGAGAAATCATCTCCAGCGCCATGTATTGGAACCAAATCGTCACCCTTTCCCCTCATGCCGATGTATCCAATATCAACTTATCTTCTTGGGCACCGACATCTTTCATCACCGAATCCTTCAAGTCGTGGTGGCAAGAATGGAAAGAGCAATTATTTGCTCCATCATCCCACTACTATCGGCATCTGATTGATGCTGACCATATCATACCCGATGACGTGGTAAGCTTACTTTCGATACTTCTCTTTGTTTAACTTTTCAAATGCATCGGTAACTAACCCTCCGTCAACAATCAACGATCTGGTTCCCCAGCAGAGCAAGAGCGGCAAACACTTCAACCTGCGACTGATGAACCCCATATCATCAATCGGCAGCAAGGCCCCTTCGCTGTCTGCGCTCATGCATCAGAAGGAAATCCCTAAAGTTAGCATCCGGTCTAGACCACTGCCGACCGATGATGCTGCTGTCGCCACCTCTGCTGCTGTTGTCATGGTACAAGCCTTCAAGGTAACAAATCTTCATTTATTACTGTTGATCATACTACATCAACCGACAACTTTACTCAATTTGTACCAAACTTTCCTTTGCAGCGAACAAGTTCATCGGCAGCCATTTCGAGCGTACAATCCTCCATAGCTCAACCTGCCGATATCCCCAAATTGCAACAGCCAAAGCGCTGCGGTTCATCAAGTGCCGCTCCAAAACCAAAGCGTCCAAAGCCATCGGCTCCAGCTGCACCTTCTCAAGCTTCTGCCGATGAGCCAACAACGGATCCAGCATCGGCGCCTGCCCCTGAGCCACCACAGTTTGAGAATCCCGACCAAGGGACAGCGCTGTCACCGCAAGAAGTGCCTATAACAGAAACGGTATCAGCATCGGTACCAATATTAGCACCAGATGAAATCCCTGACCAAGGGTAGCAGCACCTCCTCAGAAGTCAGCGGAAGCGGTACCAGCACCAGCTTCAGCATCAATCGTCCCTCCTACTGAAGCAAGCTCATCGGCAACCATTGCCGATCCTCAAGATACGGTTGCATCGGTTACTCAGTCAAGCCAAAGGCGAGAAATTGCTTTAAAGCAGGTAAACCGATTACTTCTATTACAAATTTGTAAGACACAAGCTCCTTCCTGACATATTTTAATTCTTTATCTATCCAGGCCTAAGACTCTCCCAATAGCCTCTTCTCCTTTGCGGTCAACGTTCCAGAAGATGCCGATGAAGAGGCAGATTCTACCCAAGCTTCAACTGTCGTATCGGCAGAACTGAAATCCAAGCTTGAAGCCCTGCTGCTCCTACTACAACAAAGTACATCCCAACTGGTCCAAGATTCCAGTGCAGTAAGGGCGCCTTTCAAGGAAATCCAAGGTCAACTGCCTGCTGATATCGAAGAACCACTCTTCCAGGCGGCTTTCCTCGAGAGTCGGCAACTCCAATACAAAAAGGCTTTAGGTCGCATTGTCGACAGAGTTGCTCAAACAAAACTTGAAGAAGAAATATCCAAGTTCAAGTAGACTGCAGACGAAAAGCACAAGGACATCGGTCGCCTAGAAGCCTCTGGCACCGAACTTGATCAGGAGATCAACCGTTTGTCGGCACAAAAAGAAGAGTTGTTGGCCGAGCTGAAGAGAGTGGATGAAGCCTTAGATTCGGCCACCCAGAAGAAGACCTAGCTCCCTATCATAGACAAAGCTTTGCAACAGGAGAGGGACGCCAACGCTCGCGAAGCTCCTCTGCTGAGGAGAAAGGTCAAGACAGTTGATGGCACTGTCGACGACGATACCAGGGAAATAGAAGAAACCGACCAAGTTCGCCTTCGTGCGATTTTATGTATTCAAACCCTATTGTAACTTGTTACTCCTCAGCTTTACAAGTGATCCGTCTGTAATATAACATTTAACGTCTTCCTACCGATGTTCCTTGTATGATAACTTTGTCGTCGGTATATACATATTGCTTTCATGCATCCATTTAGATACTAGGATAATACTTCTTCAGATACTTGCCATTTATTGCTCTAGAAAATGCAACTCCTTCGAGAGTCTCTAAAATATAAGCGTTGCCAGACACAGACTGATTTATCCGAAAAGGACCTTCCCAATTAGGAGACCACTTCCCAAACTTCGAACTTTCAGTTCCAATCGGTAAAATCAGTTTCCATACAAAATCACCATCGGCAAATTCCTTTACCTGTACTCTCTTGTCATACCACCTGGCAACCCTCTTCTTACTCTCCTCTCATGGTGCTTTGGCCTTCATTCCCAAACCGGAGGTCCTCCCTGCGAAGGGTTTTCACCATAACGCAGATCATTCTAGCATTCACGCTGGATCCTTCTTCTCTGAGTCTTCATCAAGCCTTTAGGACACCATTGAGGAAGTTTAGTTTTCCAAACAGGTTGATACTATTTCTCACCCTGCCGGCTTGTGTCTCTCCTTATATTTGGATCCCTAGAGAATATTTCCTCATCAGGAACCCTTGCATCAGCTATCTATTCAAGCCTCTCTTGACGAACACATGTGTCAAGCTTGTCATGCACACTGAGCTTGCCCCCCAGCCGATCATGTACTGACTTTTTTCCTCTGATCGACCTAGCATAGTTTGATCCCTGATCTTCCAAGCGAGACTTCTTCTTTGACCGATCGGCAGTATAATACCCATTGCATTCAGGGCAATTATCAGCAGTAGGCAACTTGATGCCTTCTTCCCAACAATGAACAAAGAAAGGGTACCTCCAATGATCTTTATGCCGATTCCACTCTTGATGCCTCTCTTCTTCTCTTTGCCGATGTCGTTCTTCTTGCGATCGCCCATATTCTTGTCGCGGCCTTCGGTGTGTGATCACAACACCATATGATGCATGCCTCTGCGGCCTCCTAGCGCTGCTAATTTCATCGACAATTCTCTTACCTTTTCTTTCATCGGCAGGTCTCTTTCCCTTCACATCATGCATAGTTATTTGATGGTCAGGATCCACCGATGCATTCTTCTTTGCGACTTCCGATGTCAACACTTTAACCTTCCCGCTAGCTTCCATCATGTTGTTTGGAAACGGATGCTGGTCGATTTTCATCGGCTTCTGAGCTTTAGAATTCTCGACTTTGATTCGCCCAGACTCAATCTCCGACTGCAACTGCTGCCTAAAAACTTTGCAATCATTGGTGTTATGTGAAGACACATCGTGCCATTTGCAATACCTGATTAGGCTCTTCTAAGCTCTTGTGCCGATGGAATCACCTGATTAGGCGTCGGTTTGATCCGCCCTTCTTGAAGCAATAGATCGAATATCCTATCGGCTTTAGCAATGACAAAGGTGAATCTTTCAGCTTCCTTCTGGCCAAACGGACACAATATTGTCTTCTTATCCTTCAGCGACTCAGCCACGCCGACGCTCGATTCCTCATCCGATTCAGAGCTTTCTTCTTGCTCGATGAAGGACACCTTCTTATTCCAAGTCTTTCTAGGCTCGAAAGCTTTGATCTCCTGATCGGCAACCCTCTGCACGAGATGGCTCAAACTCTCAAATTCCTGGAGGCATATCTGTCTCTGATATGCGGTAGCAACCCCTGGAAAGCCAAGTCTGCTAATTGCTGATCATCAAGCACCAGACTGTGAAAGTTTTCCACCGATTCGTCATTACGCTGCTTTAGCTTGACCAAATCGGTAATCTTCTTTTCATGGACACCAGAGAAAAATTACTTATGAAATTGCTTCTCTAGATCGGCCCAGGTGACTACAAAATTTGGAGGAAGTGAAATGAACCAGGTGAATGTCGATCTAGATAGAGATGACGAGAACAACCTCACCCTCAGCTCATCTCTGCTAGCCGCCTCTCCACACTGAATGATGAAGCGGTTGATATGCTCCATCGTCGACGTATCGTCTTGGCCAGAAAACTTCGTGAAGTCCGGCACCTTGTACCGATTTGGGAGAGGAATCAAATCATATGTCTGAGGGTACGGCGTCCGATAAGAGTACGTATTAACCTTAGGCTTGATGCCAAATTGTTCTTTCATCACTTCGGCAATTTTCTCGGCCCAGTATGCGTCCTGATCCTGCTGCGTTGGTTGGACATTGACTGGCTGAACTGGTTGATATACGCTCTCTGGTCTTTGCGGCAAATAAGCTGACCCAACTGGCATATGTGCAGTACCACCTTGTTGATCATTAGGCATTGGCTGATTTGCCGATGTATAACCTTGGACGCCCCTCGGGGCATAAGGTGGCATCATACTCACCGACCGACAAACCGATGTCTCGCTCTGAGCATTCGCCGGGTAATGGTATTGTTGGACTCCCGCCACATGATGCCCAGGTTGCATCAGCTGTTGAGGGCTCTGACTAGTCCACCCATGATTATAAGTCATCGGCATAGGGTTTGCCGATAATTGATAGCCACCTGGCGCCTGGATTTTGGAGTGATCGACGAACTGGCTTCCTTGGTGCACTGATACTCTAGCCTGAGGATTCACCACCATCATGGGATGATTTGCCACCGCCATATCTTGCTGCATCGGCAAAGAACTCGCCGACGGCTGCCCATAAGGCACCTTGGGCATCGCCGCCTGGAGACTTCCTATCGGCAACTGCACGCTCGGAGAAGATGTAGCATAATGCATTATTGGACTCATCGGCTATGCCGATATTGCCGACTCCATAGAGGCTTTCCCTGCCGCATCATTACCTTGAATTAATTTAGCATCGGCAGATGAATCTGGAGGCATACCGTATCCCCACCAGTTTGCAGGAGTCGTTTGATTCTGGACCATGTGTCCTGACATTGCCGATGCTACTGAGTCTGTGTTCAACCGAACGACGCTTGCAGGGCTTGATCGTGGCAGCGTAGCTTCATCGACAGACAGGCTCACAGATTGGGGAGATGTCACTAGAACCACCGATGAAGTAGTGGCAGATGCGGATCCAGGTTGATGATACGCTGGACCAACATAATAGGGTGTCCGTCCCTCCTTGAAGGACTGCATGACCACGTTGTACACGGTGTTGGACAGCACATTAGAGTGGCTAATCAACGCTTGATTTAGCGTGGAATTAACCATATCTTGCAACTTGCCAGGATTCGCGTTGAAGGTGACCTGCCGCGGCAACGGCGGATCTTGCTTCTGGACAGCTTCGCCGCTCCTATTAAGGCTGAAGGATTTTAGGTACAACTGCCTGTACTCCTCCATAGCTTGCTTCTGATCATCTTTCAGATCTGCTTCGGAGACTTCAATGACGTTCTTTGGATCAACGTCAGTAGAACCACCCATGATCTTGATCAAGAGATTTATCTAGGGTCCCACCGGGTGTGCCAAAAGATGTGTTGACACAAAAAGCGTCGAATCTGCGAACACCTCGGGCTTATACCCAAACTCGATATCCAAAGGTGTGCTAGTTGATTTGACCAGTTAATCAACAAGGACGATAACTAGAACAATAATGAACGAGACGACAGCGATACGCCCAGACGTCAAGACTCAGATTGCTCAAAAAGCGGAACTCGCGAGGTAGACGGAGATCTTGTAGATATAGCCCGTCGAGATCGTAAGAACTCGTAGGTAGATTATAACTAATGCGAAAAAAGTAGATGTTGAAAAGTAAGACGAAAATAAAAGATTTTTTTGATTGTATTGGATATCTCAACACAAGCCCTAGGTATATATTTATACTCCGGTAGGAGGAGTTGCACACAGACACGACTCATACTAAACAAAACTCCTATTTTTAAGGAAATTAAATGACTCGTGCAAGAGTCAGACTCAAACTAAAACAATAATACTAGCATAAAAATCATCAGTTTCCTTATATGTCTTCCCTACGATGAAACTTTCCATCGGCAGATTCCTTCAATCTGCAACTTCCTTCTATTTCCATCGGCAACTTCTTGCTGACGTCAGCCACATCAACCTGTATCCATCGGTAATTCCTTCTTATCGGCAAAACATTTCTTCTTTCCTCTTTGATGCTTCTTCCATCACACTCACCATCGGCAGATTCTTCTGCTTCTATCGGTAATTAAACCGATAGCACCTTGATGCCGATGAGGAACAACATTTACCCCTTTGCCGATCAATATACTTGTTTTAATATTGATCCGTACAAACAAACGGCGTCAACATCAGGCATCTTGAAATGTATGGTCCCACTGGGCGTGCCAAAAAGTGTGTTGACACAAACTGTGACGTACTCTGCCTCACACACAGCAAGCCGGAAAGCGTGGCTTCAATCGGGTGCTCGGGTGTTTCGAAGTCTGGAAACGTGCCAGTCAGTTTGACCTGAAACTAACAAGGGATGAAAATCATTAGATACAAATTGGAACATGTCGCGTGTGACCAGACAGTTCCATATATACGACCCTGAAGCCACTTACAATGACATACAGCTATAGAAATTGTTTGCCAACAGGTCTTATAGATCATTCGGCTAAAACAACCATGGTGTACGTAAAAACATTGATTGTCGAACGTGCATGCATGGGAAAAGTACGTTTAGATGACGCATAATTGACTATGATTTAAGGCGT